>OX465276.1:96846241-97166525 GCA_949987645.1 Tachina grossa
GATTTTTTTCATTTAGACGATTTTTTAGTTTTAGCGTTTTGGCGATTTTTTTCGGTTTTTGACATTTTTCAATTTGGCGATTTTTTTAATTTTATCGCTTTTTTGCGTTTTTGGTGTTTTTCAACTTGGCGATTTTTTTTTATTTTGGCGATTTTTTTTCATTTTGGTGATTTTTTTTAGTTTTGGCGCCTTATTCGCGTTTTGCCGATTTTTTCGGTTTTTGGCGTTTTTTTCATTTGGTCGATTTTTTTGGTTTTGCCGATTTATTTTAGTGTTAGAAATCTTTTTTTTTATTTTGGTGCTTTTTTCGTCTTAGCGATTTTTTTTTTTGGTTTTTGGCGATTTTTTGGTTTGGCGATTTTATAACTTTCGGATTTTTTTAGTTTTACCGTTTTTGAAAATTTCAAGAGTTTGCCTCTTACGGTTTCTTTTATATAGCAAGTTGTCAAAATTGCATTAACTGATGGACCACCCTTTAATTTAATTTTTTTTAAATTTTAGTGCTAATTGTTGTAGTCTATATAAAAATACACTAATTTTACAAATTTCAAGTGTCAATGTACATATGTATGTACATACAATTATATGTATATTGCATAGGATTTTAACATTTGTCGTTGCTCGTTTTGGAGCACCCTTTAATTTTTAACTCTCATATGTTTTCTGTTATAGCGGCCAAGGTTCTACATACTCTGTCCAAATTACAGATCCGCAGCTCTTACGGTTCCTGATAAAATAGCCTGTGACGGACAGCGTAGCAAAAACAATAGGGTTCCTTTTCACCTTTGGTGTACGGAACCCTAAAAAGCAAAGATTCAATTTAAAAGTCGCAAGTCATAATGCTATAACTTCCTGAAAAATACACAAATTAATTGAGATTTTGACCAGGGGTACTTTTAAATCTGCAGATTACGGTGGTATGATTGAATTAAAATCAGCTTATCTCGACATAAGCACTTTTTCCTTTTTGCCACAGATATATATATATATATATATATATATATATATATATATATCGTTGCTGTTTTAACTAACTGACCTAACTAACAACTTAAAAATTGAACAGGAGAGCAGTTTTTATGGTTGTTTTATATTTTCATTCTTATGGCTACGACGTCTGGCTAGGGTAGCCAGATATTGAGTTACCAAAAAAAGTACACCAAAGGAAAAAAGCAGTATTTTTAAAATAAAAAAAAGCAATGTGAGTCCGATCACAGAGGAGATGTGTAAACATCTAGTAATGAAAATTTTTTTTAAGTTGGAAGTACTTATGCTTTTAGTATCTTTTTTAAATTAATTAATTAAAAGTATCAAAACTTTCAATATTGTAAATACATATGAATTTGTTGGTTTTTGTTTGTTTTATTAAACTTATTTGGTTAGTAAATGGGCACACTGCAGTATATATATATGTACTGCATTCAAAATTGCAGTAAGCAGTAAATTTACTGATTACTAAAAAAATTCAGTAATTTTTTACTGCTAATGAAATTTAATTTGCATTACCAGTAAAATCGTATCGCCGTAATCATAATAAAATTGTAGCAAGTGGCAAAGTTTTTTCATTCAAATTTTGAAACTTTTGTATGAAAAACATTTAGCCACTTGGTATAATTTCATTATGAATACGGTCATTACTCATTACTGAAAATTCAATGCACCTCATCATATAACAAATCATTTAGGCAATTTATAAAAATTGTAGAAACAAAATTTTAGTAATCAGTAAAAATTTACTTGTTAAAAATTTTTTATTGATTTTACTGAAACTTTAGTGCAGTGCTTATCTATGGTAAATGCCTTTGCTTTTACTTTTTAATTTTTAATTCCTGTTGTTCATCGTTTAGTTGTTGCTGTTCTTGTTGTTGTGTACGCATTGCAATTAAAATAAATTCAGTAAAGTGCGACTTTGACTCGCGCACATTCGGTTTTGATTTTTTTATTTTTTTTATTAAGCTTTCTTCCTTTTTTAAGTTTTTTCAGTTTAAACGATTTTTTTCAGTTTTATCGCTTTTTTCTCGTTTTGGCGTTTTTTTCTCTTTTTGCGTTTTTTTAGTTTTTCGCAATTTTCTTTTCATTTAGGCAATTTTTTTCATTTTGGCGATTTTTTCATTTTGGTGATTTTTTCATTTTGGCGATTTTTTTTTCTGTTTTTTTGGGGTTTTTTTCATTTTGGCGATTTTTTCTGTTTTTGGGGTTTTCTTTTATTTGGGCGATTTTTTCATATTGGCGATTTTTTTGTTGAAGGATTTTTTTCATTTTGGCGATTTTTCCGGTTTTTCGCAATTTATTTTAGTCCTAGAGATTTTTTTTAATTTGGTGCTTTTTTCGATTTGGCGATTTTTTTTTGTTTTTGGCGAATTTTTTATGTTTGGCGATTTTATATTTTTTTGACTTCTTAGTTTTACCGTTTTTGAAAATTTCAAGAATTTTACTCTTACGGTTCCCAAGATACAGCAAGTTGTCAAAATTACAAAGTCAAAATTGCATTAACTGATGGAACACCCATTGATTTAAATTTTTTAAATTTAGTGTTAATTGTTGTAGTCTGTATAAAAATACACTAACTTTTAAAATTTCAAGTGTATATATGTACACACAATTGTATGTAACTATATTACATGGGATTTTAACATTTTTCGTTGCTCGTTTTGGAACACCCCTTAGTTTTTAACTCTCATGTATTTGTTGTTGTAGTGGCCAAGTGTCTACATATTGTGTCCAAATTTCAAGTCCGTAGCTCTTACGGTTCATTTTCACCTGTGGTGTACGGAAATATACAGAAAAATAAGCGGCGGCGGCGAACTTCGGCTTCGAGCCGGTCGACTTGTTTCTCTGCTTGGTATTGCTTCTTTTAAACACTAATACACTCATACATAGCTCACACCGATTTGACAATGCAAAGCAAAAGCAAAAAGCAAAGAAATCTCAGCAAAGAAATCTCAGCAAAGAAAACTCAGCAAAGAATCAAAGCCAAAAAATTTTTACCCCCTAGCGTATAGATGTTTACACATCAAAAAGTACATATGTGTTTTTATTGAAACCGTCCTTAAATTCATTCAATAACGTAAAATAACATATTCTTTACTAAAGAACATAAAAATGAGATCGTAAATATTATTTACAACAAATTAATAACTTAAAATTAGTAATTTTTTCTAATTGTTTTTAGAAAACAAACTTAATTTGAACACGTTTATACTGATATTTATAATACTGACAGCCTATTTCGCCAAGTTATTTCAATATCAATTTATATTTAAAAGTAATTTTTCTATACAAAAATTAATGTAAATCGCCATTTAAACATAAATTGATATTTAAATAGAGTTGGTAAAATTGGCCCTGAATATCACTTGTTTGTCGTGAATTTCAGTTTGGTTGCTTATATAATTATTAAATCATTATATTAAATTTTTCAGTTCTCGTGGTACCTTCATAGCGAACAGTCGATTAACGGAATTTTTCTTACTTACAAAAAATTAAACAAACAAAAAATATTCGTAGTACATATTATTCGTAATAGGTACATACTGTCTTTAATAAATAAACTTTATGCTTTGCTGATATTTTTACATAGTAAAAATAACAAAAACAAAAAAAACCGCAAACAAAAAAAATTAAACAAATTGATATTGAGGAATACTATATACATATATGTGTACCTCTAAACAAATAAACAATCATAAATAACAAAAACAAAAAAAGACCGCAAATATAAAAAAACACAAACAAATATCCCTTGAGGAATTCTTTGTATGAGTGCCTCAAATACAAAAAAAATTGAAGTGAGTTCTAACGGCAGAAATGCTTATTTTACTGTGAGTTCTGAAACTCTTAATGAAAAAAATGTAAATAATAAATCTGATGAAAGTCTTTTTTTAACGTCAAAGCCAATTTTTCGTCAGTGATCAACTTCGCTTTGTCCAATGCCAAATAGTAATGATGCATTAACATTACAGTTGCCTAGTACTTCTTCATATAAGCCAGTAATATCATCCCCTTCAGGCTCGTGTTCATCACTTAACAAAGTTATCACTACAGATAACAGCGGCTCGAAACTCAAGGTACAAGTCGGAATGGACAGATATATAACCGTGGTAAAGCGTGGGCGAAGCCCGAATTCTTCAAAAATTTCATCTGCTCCAAAAATGTCTAGGGATAACAGCGCAGCCTCAACTAATCGCCAAAACCGCTTCGAAATTTTGCAGGATGACAACGACAAACCCGAGGTATCCTCGAATAAAATATCCAAGTCGCCACCAATCTATTTGAGACAAAAAAATTCAAATGCCCTTATTAAAAAATTAATTTCGGTCATTGGTGAGAATAAATTTCACATTGTTCCAATAAAACGTGGAAACATAGATGAAACTAAAGTCCAAATTTATGACGAAAAAGATTTCCGCAAAATGGTTGCTGAATTTGAAAAAAATAAAACAAGCTTCTACACATACCAGCCTAAGAGCGCTAAAGGCATGCAGATCGTATTGAAGGGCATAGATTCTTATGTTGTTCCCGAAGAAATAAAAGATGCACTCGTCCTCCAGGGGTTTAAGTTAAAAAATGTGTCCAATATAATAAATAGAGAGAAGATTCCCCAACCCCTATTTCGTGTTGAACTTGAGCCTAATGATATAAAATTGAAAAAAAATGAAACGCATCCAATTTATAATTTGAAATACCTCTTGTACCGAAAAATCACAGTTGAAGAGCCACATAAGCGTTCAGGTCCTGTACAGTGCCATAATTGCCAAGAATATGGTCATACAAAAACATACTGCAATTTACCCTCTGTTTGTGTTGTGTGCGGCGAATTACACGGCACAGCTAGTTGCAATAAGCCAAAAGATCAAAGTGATAAAAAATGCAGTAATTGTGGAGGTAATCACACCGCTAACTACAGAGGTTGTCCTGTGTACTCTTTCGTAAAGAAGACTATGGTGCAAAAACCTAAATTAGCTCCAGCTCAATCAGCAAACGCTTACTCTGCCACTTTTGCGCAAATGAGCCAACCAGTTACTTCCCGTGTATCGTAGATGCTGCTAAGACAAATTCAATTCCCACACAAAATGTTTCCCCGCCAAATAATTCAAAAAATACTGACGCAAGCTTTAATTTTAATCGCCTTGAAGCTACTATTGAAAATCTGGTGCAAACTATAAACAATTTTACAACAAATATGACTAGCATGATGCAAGAAATGCTGCGAATGCAGAATACTCCGCTTCAAGCATTAATTAATAAGCCATGAACACGTTAACAATATGTTTCTGGAACGCAAACGGCATTCGCCAACATAAAAATGAACTTGAGCACTTCCTCACGGAAAAAAATATTGATGTAATGTTAGTATCTGAGACTCATTTGACTTCGAGAAGTCTTTTTAAAATTTATGGCTACACTATATATGATACAAAGGACCCTAGAGGAAGGGCTTGCGGTGGATCAGCAATTCTAATAAAGTCAAGACTCAAGCACTATGTTCTTGATAACATTTGTGAAGAACACCTACAAGCAACAAATATTGGCATTGAAAGTTTTTGTACAAATTTTGTTATATCACCAATTTACTCCTCTCCCAGATTTTAAATCACTGAGAATCAATATGAGGATTTCTACAAATCTCTTGGACCTTGTTTTGTAGCAGCTGGCGACTACAATGCTAAGCATACGTTCTGGGGTTCGCGTCTTATTACCCCCAGAGGTCGAGCATTGTTCAACACTATTTCAAAAATGGGCTTGGATGTCATTTCGAGTGGGGAGCCCACTTATTGGCCTACTGACATACAAAAAATTCCGGATGTTATAGATTTTGGCGTCATAAAAAATATCTCTAGGGATTTAATTCAAGTTCAAGCTTCTCTTGATCTTTCGTCCGATCACTCTCCGACGATCATTACAATTTGTAGTCCCTTAAGAAGTAACTTACCTGACCCATATGTGAAGATGATCAATCGTGTTAATTGGCTGTGGTTCAAAAAATATCTCAGTAGTCATTGTACGGAAAACATTACGCTTAGAACATCCGATGATATTGAATGTAACATTGCCAATCTCAGCGAGAATATTAAACAGGCTGCTGAACATGCCATTATCTCCCATCCGCAGACTAGGTTTAATAACATTTATTCTACAGACATTGAACGTCTCGTACGTGAAAAAAGAAGAGCTAGAAGGGAATGGCAACAGCACAGATCACCACAAAATAAAATCAGATTTAAAGAGTGCACTAAACGACTCCAAGAGTTGCTTGCGTTTGAAAAAACTGCATCTCTTAAAAATTATCTGGAAGGTCTTGATGTCACACCAGCGTCTAATTACTCTTTGTGGCGCGCTGCTAGAAAGCTTAAAACACCCATTGAGTATAAGCCACCTCTACGCACATCTACCGGAAGTTGGGCAAGAAGCGATACTGAAAAAGGTAAAATATTTGCTGAGCACTTAAAATCCGTTTTTACGCCAAACATATATACTGGTGTTGCTGATTTGCCGAATGTAGTCGCTCTACCCCCTCAACACATAAAGTTTAAGACGCGTGATTTACAAAAATTAATTGCCGAACTCAACCCGAAGAAAGCTCCGGGTATTGATGGAATTAGTAACCAGATGCTTATGAACTTGCCTCGTATTGCAATGAGAATCCTATTATTCATATTTAATGCCATTTTATGACTGGAGTATTATCCACACAGCTGGAAGCTTGCCAAGGTTAAAATGATTCCAAAGCCGGGAAAAGATCTACCCAAGGCTGAGTCATATAGGCCAATAAGTCTACTATCAACTATGTCAAAGCTTTTCGAAAAACTGCTCAAAACAAAATTGTCCCCAATTCTAATTAGTAGTGGGTGCATACCAGACCATTAATTTTGTTTTTGAAGTCAGCATAGCACCATTGAACAAACTCACAGATTGGTTCAATTTATAAGAAGAACTTTTGAGGAAAAAAAGTATTGTTCTACGCTCTTTATTGACGTTTCCCAGGCATTTGATAAAGTGTGGCATGAAGGCCTAGTTTTAAAATTGAAGACTTGCTTACCAATAAACATTTTAAATCTTTTGGAAAGTTACATTATTTCCCGTAAGTTCACTGTTGTGGAAGGAGACTTTACGAGTAGGCCTGAAACTGTTTCATCCAGTGTGCCACAGGGGATTATACTGGGACCAATTTTATATTTGATTTACACTTGTGATATGCCTGTGAGCAGTAGTATCCACACTTCCATATTTGCCGACGATACAGCCTGCCTTAGTATGCACGAAAACCCTGATGAGGCATCCCGCAAACTCCAGGACCACATTAGCCGGATGGAGCTTTGGTTAAACTTATGGAGAATCAAGGTAAATGAACAAAAGTGTGTTCAAGTAACATTTACCTTACGAAGAGATATTTGTTCCCCCATTCGGATTAACAATCAAGTTGTTTCTCAACATTCACATCTGAAATATCTTGGTATACACCTTGGTCGACGACTTACATGGACACACCACATTGACTCTCAGTTAACTCAAATGAAACCTAAATTAAGTCAGGTACATTGGCTGATTGGTAGAAATTCAACACTTAGCCTAGACTGTAAACTTTTAATATACAAGTCGCTTTTAAAGCCAATATGGTGCTACGGAATTCAACTATGGGGCACTGCTTCAGCTATAAATGTAGAGATAATTCAACGAAGGCAAAATAAAATTTTACGCATGATAACATCGGCTCCATGGTACATCAAAAATTCAAATATACATCGTGATTTGAATATGCCACTAGTGACTGAAGAAATTGCAAAATACGCAGGCAAATATCTAACAAAACTCGAGTCACATCCTAATCCGCTTGCTCGTAATATTTTGAACTTTACTGGACACATCCGCTTAAAAAAGAGAGATACACGGGCTCTTATATTCAACACTCTAGATGATGAAGCTGCTTGATAACACTTTTTTCTTTTTTTTGCTTATCACTACTTATGCATTATTAATAACTATCACTAAGCTTATGTCCGACATTGGTCGGGCCTAATAATATTTTTATAGATTTAAGATTTAAATACTTATTGTTAGTTCATATTTGAAGGTACAATAAATAAAAAACATGCATTAAAAAAAATAAACCTATTGATTGGGGTATCAAAATCAATTAGATTACAAAAATATAAATAAGATTTTACCCCACTTCCATGAAGAATTTTTTTTATCGCGTTTCTTTTAAGCTATCGTTATGTTAAAGTCTCCAATTGTTATAAGGGGCTGTCCATATATTACGTAACGCTGTTTTCCTCGATTTTTTTTATAAAAACTTTGTCTAATTTTTAAATGTTATTTTAACTTTTGGATAGTTTTCATAAACTTTAATGTACGCGGACAGAATTATGAAGTTCTTTTCCATACACATTTGTTTTATTTAATTTTGCAGAATAATATAGACCCCCAATTAAATGTCCATAAATTTCACATACAATAGATATTCGTATTCGCGAATATCGTTTTAAATATTCGTATTCGCGGATATCGTTTTAAATATTCGAATTCGAATTCGCGAATATCAAAAGCTGGCATTCGGCAGGCAACAAGTACATATGATCAATTAAATAAATAAATGAGAAAAACATACGTATTTTTGTACAAAATTAGTAATTTTTTCTGTTAGACCCCCTCCCCCCCACCATAACAAATCGTAGCAAAACTTGAACCCCCCACCTCCCCCTAGAGCGTTACGTAATATATGGACAGGCCCTAAGACAGGTATTAAAAAAATAACATGTCTGATTTGTCGTATAAGATAGTAAAAAAAAATTTTTTATCAATCCTATTGAGTGAAACATCTAATTTAAGGAAATTAAAAGGAGACTATAAAAAATGTAAATAAATTTTTACCCGACTGCCATGAATGGTTGTATTTTCGCGAGTTTCATATTTTTGTAGATTTCTTTATTACCACGTGTCTCCCAAACAGCTACATAAATTTTGACAATTAAGGTATCATTATATTTGACAATTAAGCTATCGTTATATTTGACTAAAGTAGTATATATGTGAGGTTTTCAAATCATGTTTTTCCTGCAAAGGTTGGTTCTTGCTTGAATTCACATATTCGTACCCGTTAATTTCAAAATCTAAGAAATTCCAAAGAAAAATAGCTGGAGACTTGAGAAAATGTCTTTATTTCAAAAACTAATGTGATTTATAAAAATTAAAAAAAGCTGATGATCCCTTCGCAAATGAATAGACTTGGGTCGAACTCGTTCACTAGTTCATTTTTGCCACAAATCAAACCCATGTAATTTAAATGGGTTTTATCTAGGTTTGCCAGATTGAGATTAACAAAAAGCTGGACATTTGAATTAAAAAAGCGGGATTATTAAAAAAAAGCTGTACATTTTGAAATAACGAAATCACGAAAGAATAGTTATTTTTTTTTATACAAACAATTTTATTAAAAAATATATGTTGACATTGTTTTTTAAATTTTAATAATAAAAAATAAGCAAAAAAATATTTCCTTAGCTAATAAAAAATTGAAGATAAAAAATTAAGACGACTGAAAAACGGGTGATCAACTAAATTAGTACTAAGAATTCATAACTTTAGGGATATAAGGAATGTTCGCATTCGCAAATTATTCGCTTACTTTTGCTATTTGCATTCGCTAAAATGTATGCGAATATTTCAACGAATACTAAAGACAAAAAAAAAATTTTGTACTTCTATTACGAAAATAGCTTACGATCAGTCAAAAAGACGAAAATTATTTTAAACCAGCATGAAAAAGATACATATACTTACAGTATTTATCGGATATAAGAACATCTCATATAAGAACAAAACGCTTATAAGAAACATTTTCAAAAACACTATGTCTTTTTAAGTCGCGTTCAGACTATTATACCTTGTATTTATACTTGTCAAAAATTCAAATAATACGTGCAAGTGTGATAGTCTGAACGCAAAATGTCATCAAAGTGGCAAATAATACGATAAAAATTTTGACATCCCATAAGACTTTTTCGTTTTTAGAAAATTTTCTAAAAAATAATACTTTTCATTAGATCAGGGTTGCATTTTCACACAAACCAAATTTCCAAGTCGGCTGTTTCGCCGCCGATAGCGTGTCGTCATTGATGTAATGTTTTGTCATGTTATATCGGCTCAAAATTTTGAATAAGTGAATCGTATGGAACTATATTTCGTTGACGTAATTTTTTAACGTTTTTGTAATATCTTTTCTTAAATTTTTTCTGTTAGTAATTAGTAATTAGGTCTCTAATGTATACATACAAATTAAAAAAGCTAGTATATTCATATAAGAAACAAATGTCTTATGTCCATAGCTACTTACATATGTATGTATATATGTAAGAAATAAATTTCTTATATAAAATGATTGTATATAAGAAAGAAACGCTTATAAGAAACTTTTTTCCTGGATTTTTTAAGTTTCTTATATCAGATAAATACTGTACAAGTAAACTATTATAATAAAATATTTAAAATTTTAGCGGAAAACTTTTCTGTCAATGAGTTCTCATAAGTATCAAGCGGTGTTTGGAAATATTTTTCAGTCCTTGAAACAGAAAAGGTAGTGTTTGATTTGCGCGAAAATATTTTCTAGTTGAGACTAGTCTATTCAAACTTTTGAAAAATGATGAGCACCATTCATTACTTTGTACAACAAATTTCAAACCCAAGAAATATTAACTAGTTCTTGTTTGTTTCCACGCGAAACAAGTGTCACTCATACTATTTCTCATGAAAACTTAAAATTTTGAAGATATGTTCCATATATTTATTTCTAAGATCAACAGAGTACTACTCCTGCACGATTTTTTTTTCAGAAAAAAATCATTCAAAATTTTCTTAATATTTATTTTGACAGCATTTCACATGAAATGTTGAACAGAGTACCAGGCTTTAGGGCCAATATACGAATATATTGATTGCCTAACATTTTGTAAACTTTTTTTAATGATTATCTATACCTACTAGAGTGATCGATTATTCGACTTTTTCCAGAAACCGGTTTTCGAATAGTTCGAATATTTGAAATTATGAAAAACACGGTTTCGGTTTTTACATTTCAGCAAAAACCGGTCAACCGGTTTTTTTAAGTAAGAAAATTATTATACAAAAGTTTTGATATTTATTGCTTATTAAAAAAAAAGAGTAAACGCTTCAATAAATATTATAAAACAATACAAAAACTAAAGGTAAAACATAACAATTAACTTTATATACATACTTATGTATACACAGAGGAAAAACTGCGTAATAGAATCAAGAAGATTTTCTCTATGAAACGTTTTTAGGCTAAGGGCAGCAGCAGAAATAAGCGAAGATTTTTTCATAGCGATTTCTTATTATTTTTATGTGGTAAATCTTTTTAATTTTATCAAGAAGAAAACACATTTCCATTTTTTTACTCAATTTCCGTTATTTTTTTTTTTTTTTTTTTTTTTTTTTTAATGCATGTATTTATTTATTGTATCTTCATATGTGAACTAACAATAAGTATTCAAATCTTAAATCTATAAAAAAAAAATTATTAGGCCCGACCAGTGTCGGACATAAACTTAGTGGTAGTTATAAATAATACATTAGTAGTGATAATCAAAAAAGGGGGGGGGGGAAAGTATTTTCAAGTAGTCCCATCTGGAGTGTTAGGTATAAGAGCCCGTGTGTCCCTCTTTTTTAAGCGGATGTGTCCAGTAAAGTTCAAAATATTACGAGCAAGCGGATTAGGATGTGATTCGAGTTTTGTTAAATATTTGCCTGCGTATTTTGCAATTTCTTCAGTCACTAGTGGCATATTTAAATCACGATGTATAATAGAATTTTGGATGTACCATGGAGCCGATGTTATTAACCGTAAAATTTTGTTTTGCCTTCGTTGGATTCTCTCGACATTGGAAGCTGAAGCAGTGCCCCATAACTGAATTCCGTAGCGCCATATTGGCTTCAAAAGCGACTTGTATAATAAAAGTTTGCAGTCTAGGCTGAGTGTTGAGTTTCTGCCAATCAACCAATATATTTGAGTTAACTTAAGTTTCATCTGAGTTAATTTAGAGTCAATATGATGTTTCCATGTAAGTCTTCGATCAAGGTGTATACCAAGGTATTTCACTTGGGAATGTTGAGGAATATTTTGATTGTTGATTCGAATGGGGGAGCAAGTATCTCTTCTTAGGGTGAACGTTATATGGACACACTTTTGTTCATTGACTTTAATTCTCCATAAGTTCAACCATATTTCCAACTGAGTGATATGTTCCTGGAGATTGCGGGATGCCTCATAAGGGTTTTCGTGCACACTCATACAGGCTGTATCATCGGCAAAAGTAGAAATATGGATATTATTGCTCACAGGCATATCACAAGTATATATTAAATACAAGACAGGACCCAGAATACTACCCTGGGGCACACCAGAAGATATAGTTTCGGGCACACTCGTGAACTCTCCTTCCACAACAGTGAATTTCCTATCAATAATATAACTTTCCAAAAGCTTTTGAATGTTTATTGGCAGATATGTCTTCAATTTTAAAACTAGGCCTTCGTGCCATACTTTATCAAATGCCTGAGAAACATCAATAAAGAGAGCAGAACAATACTTCTTTTCTTCAAATGTTCTTCTTACAACTTGGACCAGTCTATGCGTTTGTTCAATCGTGCTGTGCTGACTTCTAAAGCCAAATTGATGGTCCGGGATGCACCCATTATCAGTTAAAATTTTGGACAATTTAGTCATGAGCAGCTTTTCGAAAAGCTTTGAGATTGTAGATAGTAAGCTTATAGGCCTATATGACTCAGTCTTGGTAAGATCTTTGCCCGCCTTTGGAATCATTTTGATCTTGGCCAGTTTCCAGTTATGTGGAAAATACTGCATTCTTAAAATAGCATTAAAAGTAAATAGCAGGATTCTTATTGCAATATGAGGCAAGTTCATGAGCATTTTGTTACTAATGCCATCAATACCTGGAGCTTTCTTCGGGTTGAGTTCAGCAATTACTTTTTGTACTTCACGCATCTTAAACCTTAAGGGACGAGGGGGTAGAGAAACTACACTCGGTAAATCAGCAGCACCCGTACATGAATTGGGAGTGAATACAGATTTTAAATGCTCAGAAAATAAGTTACCTTTCTCACTATCACTTCTTCCCCAGCCTCCGGTCGCAGTACGCAATGGTGATTTAAGATCAACGGGTCGTTTAAGATTTCTAGTAGCGCGCCATAAAGAGTAATTAGATGCGGACGTTACATCAAGACCTTCTAAATACTTTTCCAGTAGTGCAGTTTTTTCCGACGATAGCAGCTCTTTGAGTCGTTTAGTACATTCTTTAAGTCTGATTTTATTTAGGGGTGATCTGTGTTGTTGCCATTCTCTTCTAGCTCTCCTTTTTTCACATACAAGACGTTCAATTTCCGTAGAATAAATTCTGTTAAAGCCGGTCTGCGGATAGGAGGTAGTGGCGTGTTCAGCAGCCTGTTTAATATTTTCGTTAAGATTGGCAATGTTAAATTCAATATCATCGCATGATCTAAGCTGAATGTTTTCTACGCAGTGACTACTAAGATATTTTTTGAATACCAGCCAGTTGATTCCATTAATCATCTTCACATATGAGTTAGTTAAATCACTCCTTAGTGGGTTGAAAATTGTAACTATTGTTGGAGAGTGATCGGAGGACAGATCTAGAGAGGCCTCTACATGAATTAAGTCCCTATGAATATTTTTCGTGACGGCAAAATCTATAACATCTGGAATTTTTCTTACGTCAGTAGGCCAGTAAGTAGGCTCCCCACTCGAAATGACATCTAAGCCCATTTTTGAAATTGTATTGAACAAGGCTCGACCTCTAGGTGTAACAAGACGCGATCCCCAGCACGTATGTTTTGCATTGTAGTCACCAGCTGCCACGAAACAAGATCCAAGCGATTTGTAGAACTTCTCATACTGATCTTCGCTAACTGAAAATCTGGGAGGTGAGTAAATTGATGATATCACGAAGTTCGCACAAAAATTTTCTACGAAAATATTCGTTGCTTGCAAATATTCTTCACTAACGTTGTCAAGGACATAGTGCTTGAGTCTTGACTTAATCAGAATTGCTGATCCACCACATGCTCTCCTTCTCGGGTCTTTTGTATCATATAAAGTGTAACCATTTATTTTAAATAAGCTTCTTGAGGTCAAATGAGTCTCAGAAACCAACATTATATCAATATTTTTTTCCATGAGGAAGTGCTCAAGTTCATTTTTATGTTGGCGAATGCCGTTTGCGTTCCAGAAACATATTTTTAACGTGTTCATGGTTTATTAACTAATGCTTGAAGCAGTGTATTCTGCATTCGCAGCATTTCTTGCATCATACTTCTCATATTTGTAGTAAAGTTGTTTATAGTTAGCACCAGATTCTCAATAGTAGCTTCAAGGCGACTAAAGTTAAAGCTTGAGTTTGAATTCGTTGAATTATTTGGCGGTGGAACATTTTGCGTGGGAATTGAACTAGTCTTAGCAGCATCAGCATACGATACACGTGAAGTAACTGGTTGGCTGATTTGAGCAAAAGTGTCGGAGTTCGCGTTTACTTGTAGAGCTGGAGTTAGCTTGGGTTTTTGACCCATAGCCTGTTTAACGAAAGAAAATACAGGGCACCCTCTATAGTTAGCTGTGTGATTACCTCCACAATTACTACATTTTTTTTCTGCTTGATCTTTTGGCTTAGTGCAGCTAGCAGTACCATGCAATTCACCGCAGATAACACACACTGTAGGTAATTTGCAGTAAGTTTTCGTATGGCCATATTCTTGGCAATTATGGCACTGTACGGGACCTGAACGCTTACGTGGCTCTTCAACTGTGATTTTTCGATGTAAGAGATACTTTACGTTATAAACTGGATGGGCTTCATTTTTTTTAATTGTATGTCATTCGGCTCCAGTTCAACCCGAAATAGGGGTTGGGGGACCTTTTCTCTATTAAATATGTTGGTAACATTTTTTACCTTGAATCCTTGGTCGACAAGTGCACATTTTACTTCTTCGGGTTCAACATATGAATCTATGCCCTTTAATACTATCTGTAGGCCTTTAGCACTCTTAAGTTGGTATGTGTAAAAATTTGTTTTATTTTTTTCGAATTCACTAACAATTTTTCGGAAATCTTTTTCATTATATATTTGGATTTTAGTTTCATCAATATTACCTCGTTTAATTGGAATGATGTGAAAAGTATTTTCACCAATGGTCGACAGTAGTTTTTTTATAAGCGCGTTAGAATTTTTTTCTCTCAGATAAATAGGTGGTGGCTTAAAAGACTTTTGCGATGATGTAGAGGGCTTGTCGTCGGTGTCTTGCAATAATGAAAAACGATTTTGACGATTGGTAGATGATGCGCTGTTATCCCTAGACATCTTTGGAGCAGATGAAATTTTTGAAGAATTTGGGCTTCGCCCACGCTTTACCACTGTTATATATCTGTCCATTCCCACTTGTACCTTGGGTTTTGAGCTACTGTTATCTGTAGTGATAACTTGGTTTAGTGATGAAGGCGAGTCCGATGCGGATGATATCGCAGACTTAAATGAAGAAGTACTAGGCAATGGTAATATTAACGATTCACTAGTTGGCATTGGACAAAGCGAAGTTGATCGCTGACGAAAAATTGGCTTTGCCGTTAAAAAAAGATTTTCATCAGATTTATTATTTATATTTTTTTCATTAAGAGTTTCAGAACTCACAGTAAAATAAGCATTTCTGCCGTTAGAACTCACTTCAAAATTTTTTTCCTTTGAGGTACTCATACAGAGTATTATTCCTCAAGGGAACTTTGTTTGTGTTTACGGTTTTTTTTTGTTTTTGCTATTTCTTGCTATGTAAAAAATATTAGTAAAGCCAATAAGCTTATTTATCAAGGTGAATATGTATTACGAATATTTTTTGTATAATTTTTGATTTTGTTGTTTTTTATATTTGTTTCGTATGTATGTATGTAAAAAAAAATCCGCTTTAATGTCTTTTCACTATGAAGGTTCAACGAGAACTCCCGTTATTTTTGGCACAAAAAAGCAATCCATAGAGAAAAACTTTTTGATTCAGGCTTTCTTACAAATTGTATAATACAGGGATTTCATTCTTATTGATTTCATTAGGTTGCCGTATTGATTTTTTCAAAAAGGTATCCCTTATTGTTTTCATTAGGTTACTATATCGGCCTGTCCCACGATGTCGACAACGTTCGACTTGTCGCACAGTTACATTGGAAACAACAACAAAATATATTTATTTGTTATTGTTTTGAATGTATGTGTGTGACAAGTCGAACGCTGTCGACATCGTTGGACAGATCATATGATAATGTGTAAGGCATCTTATTAATTTTTTTAATAACGAAATCTTGATTTCTTTAGGTTTCTTGTTATTTCATATCTATAAACATAGACAATTTTTTCATGATTTTTTTGTTTGTGTATAAACATGTTTGCACAATAATTTTAGTACTTATTCAGGCTGCTTGTTAGTATATTGGATAGAGTGCTTGTCTATCAGTCAGAAGAAGAAAACCTTTTTGAAAAAATCAATAAGATAATCTAATAAAAATTACAAGATTCCTTATTAATTTTTTCAAAAAGGGTTTCCTTATTATCATTATCATTTTAATGCCCTGCGGCTCAGCATATTTAGATATACTATTTATCTAGCTATTATTATCCGTTTGTAACAAAACTTGACACGAATAAATAGCTTTTGGGTTACGCCCAAAAAAAAATTTAAAAGTTAAAAGTTGCGCTAAGGAGCTGAAATTTGATATACCAGTAGGTCTAGGTGGGAAACCAACTAGAAAAATCGAAAAAACCGGAAATTTAAGTTAGAGGGGCGGGGCTGCGCCCATAAAAATTAAAAAATAAAAGTTGCGCTAAGGAGCTGAAATTTGATATACAAGTAGGTCTAAGTGAGAAACCAACTAGAAAAATCTGAAAACCCAAAAAATTTTACCAGAATAGGCGTGGCCATGCTAATATTATTTTGAACTAAGAACGTAATACACAGCTTTTAATTCAAGCCAATATAGTGAAATCTTACATGCACGTTGCACGTACACAATACTTTAAACTATCACCTTAATAATTTGGCGTGATCACTTCCGTAAAATGTTAGCCTTGTGTTTAATCTACATCGGTCTAGTATATTTTAGAAGAAAATTAGCATGAATTATAAGCGCTGCTCACAACAAAATTTTGAGTTAGGAATAGTTGGAGAGGTAATGCTGATAAAATCTTAAGATATAATTCGCGCTAGAGAGCTGATATTTTATACACTACTAAGTGTAGCTGCGTAGGCCAATGGGAAAATCTTAAAACCAAAAAGTTTTACCCAGGAGCGGGGCCACGACGTTAAAACTCCAATTCGCAATAGCGAGCTTAAATTTAATACACAAATAGATCTAGATAAGATATCACTAAGAAAAATCTGAAAACCCAGAAGTTGAAATTAGAGAGCGGAAACAAGCAATTCAAATTCAAAATTAACATACATTTTATTAAATGTTTTCATACACATTGCACTTCTTCAAAATAAAAATTCCCTATTTTGAGAAGAAGCCGAGACTTCACCCATAAATCTTAGCTTTTTCGTTCAGGTACTTCGGATTAGATGTTTTTAATTTAATACTCAGGTATTTGTTATTAAGGGCGTGTGTCAAACGGTAGAAAAGTACTATGGTAAAAAAATATTTGCCTGTGGGGAAAAATTTCATTTTTCTGCTGTGCCAAATGATATCTTTTTTGACAATGTAAAATTTTGACGAATTCGCTTGAGCATAGAAAGAAGTTGATGAAACGATTGCTGTGGCGGCGGTTTTGCTTCGCCTTACTACAAGCCGCCGGCTACCAACAAATTTTTGAGAGGACGTTTTTATATAAAACAATATTCTTGTAGCAATAAATTATATATATGATGCAACATTTTTCGCAAACTAAAATAAACAATGATTTTTTCACAGTCTAATTAAACTTAAAAGACGTTAAAATCTTTGTATTGGGCGACGGCTCGAAGCGACGGCGGTGGATTTAAATTTTATGATACCATGCTTTTTATTGCAGCTTGTCAAAAATTTACCTGTTGTGTCAAAATTTCTACTAGCCCCCAGTGCTAGTGAAATTTTATTCACCTCAGAAGTGTCCAAAATTTACTTACACTAGTACTTTGCTACCGTTTGGCACAGGCCCTAAGTTTTTGATACCAAACTTTGCATGAACCATAAGCACTAGCAGATATAAAAGTGCGCGTGGCCAGGCCCATAAAAATTTTACGTAATATTATACTATAGAGAGCTGACATTTTGTATACAAATAGTAATTGATTTACTCAATCGGAAAATCCAAAAATTAAAAGCACCAGCTGATGAAAATTTGTAATCGTAAGGGTGTCATATAATTTCTAGATAATCTGTTTACTTGGCAATATTTTTACCTTTCCAAAAAAGGAGAGAATAATGTATAAATGTTAATTTCTTTATATTGATAAAAATGTTGTCAAGTTGGCAGATTATCTAGAAATTATATGACACCCTTACGATTACAAATTTTCATCATAAATAATATATTTCTATATTTGTTAGGTACTGTAGCAAAGAAGAACTTGGTCAAAATTTATATCTCACAAATTCTAATTGCCGAAATTTTGGATAAGAACATGGCCGTTTTTCACATTTATGTTTTTGTGAGGATTAAATTAATAAGATTTGCTTAAAAAAAACATACATAATTTTGTTATATTTTATGAGATATTTATTAGGCACTGTTTTCTCTGTGTAGTACATACATATGTACCCTGAAAGAAATGTCGATGGTAAAAATATACTGAGTCGCTTTTGACTTTATCACCAGTACTACTCTACAATTACTTCCCATACAATACTTTGTGCTATAGGCATGTGCTTGTCATTGAAATTCTACTAGTAACACTAAAACAATTGACTAGGTAGTGAATTGATAGTTGTCATGGGAACATGGAGACATACCATCCAGACAATTACTGGTACATTTATATACCTTACGTACATACTAATTTATTTATATTGACAAGTTGTTGCAAAATCTACCAGAAATACACCACATCTGTTTTCTCTCTTTCTTTTATACTGACGAATAGAAGAGAAATTGTAGACAATGTAACTACTACTAGAGTTTTAGTGTTGACATAGAGACACTTGGTCCCAGTCTGGCTGCAGGGTATATACATAATATAAATACATATGATATTATGGACAAGATCATGATACAATTATAATTATAATTGTATCATGGACAAGATGAATATCTACCAGTGATAGGAAATATGGCAGAATTGTGCCATTTTTGGCACAATTGGATTCTGGCTGGCACTGTGGCACCCTCGCTTCTTTTCTGGCACTTATTGTCCATTAATATTTAAACTTTTCTTATTGCAATAACAAGTAATTTTCTTGTATTTTTACGTTTTTAAGTATTGAAAGCTTAGAAGGATTTGGGGATCACAACTGTTCGGTTATGATGGGGAGAAGTAACTGCGTCCAATAAATGATATACATACACGGTTGCCAGAAATGCAGATTTATCTGGATTTTGCAGATGTTTGCCCTCCAAAAAGACGAAATGCAGATTGGAAGATTTTTGGCCTAAAAATGCAGATATTTCAACTCCAATTTTAGTGCATTTTTTACATTTTTCCTAATACTGCTACTACTTCTTGTTTCTTTTATGTGTGAAGGACTCATAGTTTAGACAGTTACAAGTTTTGAACTTAGAAGACTTCATTAAATAAAAAGAAATATATAACTTTGGCAAAATTCTGGAACAGAATATCTGTTATAAAACGAGCTCATTCTGATTACGATTTTGCTGCCCTAAGTTTATTAAGAATGTAATGTTTTTACTACATTGATTTGAAAATGTCGAAAGATTTTTCAGTCAAGTAAACCTGAATAAAACAAAACTTCGAAGTACTTTGGACATGCAACAAATTAAATGACTTTTTTTAAATATCTGATTTCTTCTCTCATTCATTTTATATTATATGTTTGTTGGTTATATGCAATTTGTTTCTCCTAAGGAAAGAAACACGCAAAACTTACTTTACAAAGTCTTGAGTTTGTAGGAGAGAAGATAGAGATAAGATAAGATATCTTATTCTATATTATTTTTTTTCAACAGACTCAAGATTTTGCAAAGTAAACTTCGCGTGTGGAAAAGCCGCTAAACTTATCAGTAGACTTGAGCCAATGTGGCAACTAATTGTAAAAAGGTAATGAAAAAATAATAATGGATCCAAAATTGAAGATATTAGCTTGTAAAAATTTTTGCTTGAAGCTTTTAAGCTTATTCCGCGGTATTCATAAAAAATAGTTTTGGTTTACAAAACAAACTTTGTTGCATGCAAATTTTATTGTTAAACGTTTTGTAACCCAAAATAAATTTTAAAAATATTACCTATAGTGTGTGTGTACGTAATTCTTAATAACATATTGATAGGCGTTCTATACACATATGTATGAAATTTTTATCTTATTTCAAACATTTTTTGGTTAAAGTGTACTGATGAGTTTCTTAAGCAGAAACGAAATGCACATTCTTCATACTTATATTAAAGTGTTTTATTCATAAAAAATAAAATGAGATTGAAACTTATTTTAAGAACATTTTTTCTAAAAATATTAAATAAAATGCACGTTAAACCCGAGTTTAAATTTTATGAAATAGGGAAAAAATATTTGTTGCACACTTACATCCATATTTACATAAATTTTTTGATAAAATACAAAAAAATTGTTTTAAAAAATTGTTTTGAAGATTTTAAAAATGAAATGCAGCGCTTAAAAATTTTTTCGTGAAAAATTGTTACATTTTGCAGATTTTATCCTTAGAAATTTTGGCAACACTGTATACATATAAGTCGAAACGCAATCTGAAGATGTAAAAGTCTGTCTTTTTAATTGGTCATTTGTGTCGACATATTTTAAACAAAAAATACATTTATGATGATCATCTTGATAATATATATATAAAAAGGGATTTTCCAAAGAAATACCTTTTTCTAAAAAGTACCTTCTTAAGATAGTATTCCCTTCAAAAAGTACATTTTTCTAAAAAGTACCTTTTTCAGAAAGTACTTTATTTAAAAAGTACATTTTTCAAAAAAGTACTTTTTCCAAAATGTACCTTTTTCAAAAAAGGACTTTTTAAGCCTTTAATGCCAATGTTTAGCAACACACTATATGATAATGAACTCAGATTTAAAATGTTTCAATTATATGAATTATCCGGAGTTTTAAACTTTTAAGACCTTTTCCCGCATTTACCCTTTTTCAGGTTGCTGAATTTGAAAAAAATAAAACAAGCTTCTACACATACTAGCTTAAGAGCGCTAAAGGCATGCAGATCGTATTGAAGGGCATAGATTCTTATGTTGTTCCCTAAGAAATAAAAGATGCACTCGTCCTCCAGGGGTTTAAGGTAAAAAATGTGTCCAATATAATAAACAGAGAGAAGATTCCCCAACCCCGTGTTGAACTTGAGCCTAATGATATAAAATTGAAAAAAAATGAGACGCATCCAATTTATAATTTGAAATACCTCTTGTACCGAAAAATCACAGTTGAAGAGCCACATAAGCGTTCAGGTCCTGTACCGTGCCATAATTGCCAAGAATATGGTCATACAAAAACATACTGCAATTTACCCTCTGTTTGTGTTGTGTGCGGCGAATTACACGGCACAGCTAGTTGCAATAAGCCAAAAGATCAAAGTGATAAAAAATGCAGTAATTGTGGAGGTAATCACACCGCTAACTACAGAGGTTGTCCTGTGTACTCTTTCGTAAAGAAGACTATGGTGCAAAAACCTAAATTAGCTCCAGCTCAATCAGCAAACGCTTACTCTGCCACTTTTGCGCAAATGAGCCAACCAGTTACTTCCCGTGTATCGTATGCAGATGCTGCTAAGACAAATTCAATTCCCACACAAAATGTTTCCCCGCCAAATAATTCAAAAAATACTGACGCAAGCTTTAATTTTAATCGCCTTGAAGCTACTATTGAAAATCTGGTGCAAACTATAAACAATTTTGCAACAAATATGACTAGCATGATGCAAGAAATGCTGCGAATGCAGAATACTCTGCTTCAAGCATTAATTAATAAGCCATGAACACGTTAACAATATGTTTCTGGAACGCAAACGGCATTCGCCAACATAAAAATGAACTTGAGCACTTCCTCACGGAAAAAAATATTGATGTAATGTTAGTATCTGAGACTCATTTGACTTCGAGAAGTCTTTTTAAAATTTATGGCTACACTATATATGATACAAAGGACCCTAGAGGAAGGGCTCGCGGTGGATCAGCAATTCTAATAAAGTCAAGACTCAAGCACTATGTTCTTGATAACATTTGTGAAGAACACCTGCAAGCAACAAATATTGGCATTGAAAGTTTTTTTACAAATTTTGTTAAATCACCAATTTACTCCCCTCCCAGATTTTCAATCACTGAGAATCAATATGAGGATTTCTACAAATCTCTTGGACCTTGTTTTGTAGCAGCTGGCGACTACAATGCTAAGCATACGTTCTGGGGTTCGCGTCTTATTACCCCCAGAGGTCGAGCATTGTTCAACACTATTTCAAAAATGGGCTTGGATGTCATTTCGAGTGGGGAGCCCACTTATTGGCCTACTGAAATCCAAAAAATTCTGGATGTTATAGATTTTGGCGTCATAAAAAATATCTCTAGGGATTTAATTCAAGTTCAAGCTTCTCTTGATCTTTCGTCCGATCACTCTCCGACGATCATTACAATTTGTAGTCCCTTAAGAAGTAACTTACCTGACCCATATGTGAAGATGATCAATCGTGTTAATTGGCTGGGGTTCAAAAAATATCTCAGTAGTCATTGTACGGAAAACATTACATTGAACGTCTCGTACGTGAAAAAAGAAGAGCTAGAAGGGAATGGCAACAGCACAGATCACCACAAAATAAAATCAGATTTAAAGAGTGCACTAAACGACTCCAAGAGTTGCTTGCGTCTGAAAAAACTGCATCTCTTAAAAATTATCTGGAAGGTCTTGATGTCACACCAGCGTCTAATTACTCTTTGTGGCGCGCTGCTAGAAAGCTTAAAACACCCATTGAGTATAAGCCACCTCTACGCACATCTACCGGAAGTTGGGCAAGAAGCGATACTGAAAAAGGTAAAATATTTGCTGAGCACTTAAAATCCGTTTTTACGCCAAACATATATACTGGTGTTGCTGATTTGCCGAATGTAGTCGCTCTACCCCCTCAACACATAAAGTTTAAGACGCGTGATTTACAAAAATTAATTGCCGAACTCAACCCGAAGAAAGCTCCGGGTATTGATGGAATTAGTAACCAGATGCTTATGAACTTGCCTCGTATTGCAATGAGAATCCTATTATTCATATTTAATGCCATTTTACGACTGGAGTATTATCCACACAGCTGGAAGCTTGCCAAGGTTAAAATGATTCCAAAGCCGGGCAAAGATCTAACCAAGGCTGAGTCATATAGGCCAATAAGTCTACTATCAACTATGTCAAAGCTTTTCGAAAAACTGCTCAAAACAAAATTGTCCCCAATTCTAATTAGTAGTGGGTGCATACCAGACCATCAATTTGGTTTTAGAAGTCAGCATAGCACCATTGAACAAACTCACAGACTGGTTCAATTTATAAGAAGAACTTTTGAGGAAAAAAAGTATTGTTCTGCGCTCTTTATTGACGTTTCCCAGGCATTTGATAAAGTGTGGCATGAAGGCCTAATTTTAAAATTGAAGACTTACTTACCAATAAACATTTTAAATATTTTGGAAAGTTACATTATTTCCCGTAAGTTCACTGTTGTGGAAGGAGACTTTACGAGTAGGCCTGAAACTATTTCATCTGGTGTGCCACAGGGGAGCATACTGGGACCAGTTTTATACTTGATTTATACTTGCGATATGCCTGTGAGCAGTAGTATCCATACTTCCACATTTGCCGACGATACAGCCTGCCTTAGTATGCACGAAAACCCTGATGAGGCATCCCGCAAACTCCAGGAACACATTAGCCAGACGGAGCTTTGGTTAAACTTATGGAGAATTAAAGTCAATGAACAAAAGTGTGTCCATATAACGTTCACCCTAAGAAGAGATACTTGCTCCCCCATTCGGATTAACAATCAAGTTGTTCCTCAACATTCACATGTGAAATATCTTGGTTTACACCGTGATCGACGACTCACATGGAAACATCACATTGACTCTAAGTTAACTCAAATGAAACTTAAATTAACTCAGGTACATTGGCTGATTGTTGGAAATTCAACACTTAGCCTAGACTGCAAACTTTTAATATACAAGTCGCTTTTAAAGCCAATATGGTGTTACGGAATTCAACTATGGGGCACTGCTTCAGCTTCAAATGTAGAGAAAATTCAACGAAGGCAAAATAAAATTTTACGCATGATAACATCGGCTGCATGGTACATCAAAAATTCAAATATACATCGCGATTTGAATATGCCACTAGTGACTGAAGAAATTGTAAAATACGCAGGCAAATATCTAACAAAACTCGAGTCACATCCTAATCCGCTTGCTCGTAATATTTTGAACTTTACTGGGCACATCCGCTTAAAAAAGAGAGATACACGGGCTCTAATATTCAACACTCTAGATGATGAAGCTGCTTGAAAACACTTTTTTAATTAATTAATAATTAATAACTATCACTAAGCTTATGTCCGACATTGGTCGGGCCTAATAATTTTTTTTATAGAGTTAAGATTTGAATACTTATTGTCAGTTCATATTTGAAGATACAATAAATAAAAAACATGCATTAAAAAAAAAAATATTAAATTTTTTTAATGGTTCAAAAATTTTAAAAATATTTATCATTCTGTTGTATGTTGCAAAAAATTCCATTTTTCCCATTTTCAGTTTTTAAAAAGTTAAAAAACTCGGTTATTTAAAAAGTTAAGTCGTCACAACTGGCGATATTTTGATTCTCATATGAAATACATGGAAAAATACTTTGAGTTGTCGCCACAAATTCGTTCACATTGGAAAAAATTTTAACAAGGCTCTTCAAACTGCGTGATTCTTTCTGCACAAAAACAAAGTTTCTAAAGATCCTAAGCAGAAATAAAAAGTACAAATAAAAATACAAAAGGCCAAAAAAGTACTTTAGCGTACATTTTCAAGATTTATGCAGACAACAGTAGATTGACTAAAAAAAAGTACGCGTACTGCTGAAAAAGTACGTCTGGCTAGCCTAATATAGGCACAAAAGTAATGCTCACAGTCATGAAAATTGTAGACAATGTGTATTATGACTTACAAAGTCTAGTAGAGGACTTAAATCCTTTTACAAAAAATTTCGTTTCGGTCAGTTAGTTAAAACAGCGACGATATACATATACATATGCATTAGAGTGGCCGTTAATTGTATGGAGACTCTTTTTTTGATTTCTTCTACACTTACCCCCCCAAATCGGTTCAGTTTTATGTAAAAAAATACGAAAAAATTTCATACCGAGGTTGCGTTTTAGGTTAGGTTTAGTTTTCCTTCAAGACCATTTTTCAATGTAATTTTTTGCATTTCACTATCTTTTTAAAAAATCATTTTACAAGAATATGACATGCGGCAATATTTTAGCTCTTCAAGTCAACAACATTAGTCTCAAAGAAAATTTTTTGCTAAAATTAATATTTTAGAAAATAATGAGGAAAATAACCAACAAAATACCAAAAATTTTATGTAACAAAATTATATTTATATGGAAATTTTTTATTTTAAGCATGTACAATAAGAGCTTATATTTTTTAATTTATTGCATACAATATCATAGCTGTAATAAGTGAATGGAACGAAAAATAAAAATATTTTTATTTCAGTTATAGTTTTTGTTTGAAATTAGAAATAATAAAAATTCAAACAATTATTTGTTATGTGAAAATTCAAAACAATTTATTTATTTTAAGACGATTGAAATTTTTTTTATGTTTATACATTGCTCAAATCCATTTTTTAGAGTATTAAATCAATTTACAATATTCGAAATACAATTTTGTTCGTATTTTTAAAACAAAAGAAAATTTTATGAATTTAAATATCCAAAATTTGAATAAAATTCATTTCAATATTATTTGACAACAAAAAAATCAACTAGTTTTTCTCAGAATTTAATTTGAAAAAAAAAAATTAATTAATTAAACCAGGCTATTATTTCTTGAATAGAAATTATTTCTAAAAAATAAAAAGAAATATTTGTTAGACTTAAAAATATATACAACCATTTATGATATACTTAGGTCAGAGAGTTCTATAGTTGAACTTTTTTTAACGCACTCATGGTATCAGCTAGAGTTGAGCGATATTTAGAAACCTGTTAATTTTTCACAGCGATTGAAAAATCACAAATCACAACTGTGACTGAATTTATCAAGTAGCAGGTTTTGGAAATATGGTTCTTTCATACAAAATGTGAATATTCTTGTATGCTTACTTTACAATAAATAAAGTTACCACATTAATTTTTTTTATACATTCAGCTTTTGTCAAGAAAAAATCATCAAATCGTATCAAATCGTCTTTTCTGGCAACTATGTACAGCTCACATTTTTATATTTGCAATTTTATTGTCTCTCTGCCTGTTATACGACAATTCTCAATGTATGAATAATTGCCCTCTGGCCAGCCTAGAACCATATGTCTCTATGTCAATATTATTTCTCCAGCGACAATTGCACTAGTTAAAATATCTACAACTTTCCTTTTATATGCGAGTAAAGATACGTTAGAGACAACAGTTCTAGTGTATTTCTGGTGATATTGTCAATGAACGCGCCAATAGATTGTTTTTCTTTTTTATTATGCTGTGCAATAATATTAAAAAAATGTATGTAGACGAGGGTTACTAAAATCTACTAGTAAGTCTTTGGTTCAAATATCTCCATATGGTCGTAAAAGAACTACCTTCTCAATAGTGCTAAAGTCGACTGGTAGATTTTCTATGACAACCATATGTTATATGTCAATAGGCGATTACATTGGCTGGGGTACACCTAGTCAGTAGCACTGTTGAGAATGTCACTAGAAAATCACTGTAATTTTACTATTGACAACGAGCGAGGAAATATCGATATTGCAGACTAGAGCCCCTAAAATTTACTAGTGAATCTTTGGTGTCAATGTCTCCATGTTGACCAAAAAAACTATTTAGTCAGTAGTGATACAGTCTAGTGGTGGATTTTCAATGACAAGCTAATGTTAAATGTCAATAGATGATTACATTGGCTGAGATACACCTGGTCAGTAGTACTACTGACAATGTCACTAGTAAATCATTACAATTTCACTATTCGCACTTTCTGTAGGGTGTTTATTCTTGTCGCTCTTCTTATTAGTATTTATCAAGACACCAATACTAATAAATACTATTAAAGCTGAAGAGCTGAAATGTGTTAAACCGTGATCACAGTCACTGTTTAATTTCACTGCTGCTCTTCGTATTAGATTTTCTCGAAATAACAGAACTGCTACAAACAAAATATTGCTAAACTATGATCACAGTCACAGTTTAAAAGAACAGCGATTTAGAAATCAGGTTCACAAGGATCAACATTATTAAAAAATCGCGTTATCGATCATCACTAGTATCAGCAATGAAAAATAGCACTTTTTGTGCGAACGCGTTTTTCTTATCTCTTTTCTTACTGCTGAGCCTCTGGTATTCAATATAGTTTTCATTATGAAATGTCCTTAGGTGTACAATAAAATTTAAATTTCATTTAGAGCTAGCACATAATGATCTCGCACAAGTTTTACAAAAACCCAATACCTTGTTATTTTTATTGAGGTAAATATTTTGTTATATAAAAATAACGTTAAAAGTAGACAAAACGCGGATATGGCGCTAACTGTATTTCTCAATTATCCAAGGTGATAAAGCGAAAACATAACTCTAATTGAGAATACATCTAACGAACGAAACGAATATTTACTCTATTCGCTGGGAGACAAGCAATCGAAACGAAACGAAACACACATTGAAACATGAGAGAATTGAGACATTAGAGTAATGAAACATGAGAGACCGAATTGAATATAACATCACTTTAGTTGTCGTTTGTTTCGTTCAAAAAAAAGCGAAACAAACGAAACATCAGCGATGCCAACTATTTATAACCCAAACGCGCTATTACCCTTCTCAAAACGCGCTAGAAAGCGCTAAGTTACAGCATTGTCAAATATATACAGCCAAAACGCGCTATTTTCTACGCGGTAAATTCAATTTCAATAAAAGTCAGTGTATGTATTAGTACTCGTATCACAATTAATTTTTTAGATTTTGCAATATTGCTTCCTCGACATTATGTTTTAATAAACTAAAATAATTTAATACAGAATCAAAATCGCCTTCCAAATAATCGAAATCCGTAGTTTTTACTTTTAGATTATTTGTAAAACTTTGTAACAATATATAAATTGTCCAATAGTTTTGCGATTCAATTGCATTTTGTACTTCAGCTATAGTAGATGCTTTATAAGTTGTGTACATTTTTTGGATCATTTAATGTAGTACATATTTTTAGTTGTGAAATTTCAAAATATTTGCCATTACAGTATTAAAATGCGTTTTTAATTCTAACCACAGTCAAGCGAATTTAAAAAATTGTATCTGAGTTTTGGATATTAGAAAATTGTTAAATTTTTACAAAAAAAAATTAGATATTGAACTGAAATGATATTATTGGCTTTATTCAAAACGCGCTAATTTAGCGCTTTTTTTATTAAACGCGCTAAGACAGAAAAAACGCTTTTGGCATAGTTAAAACGCGCTAAATCTAGCGCAAAACGCGCTAAATTGGCATCGCTGCGAAACATGCATGTCTTTGCGAGAATGACAAACGAAACACATTTACTCTCATCTTTCTAAATTATTATGGAAACATTCGAATGTTTTGGTTTGAAAAGGAAACAAAGTTATCATTCAATCCAGGTAAGGAAAATGATTTCTTGGATTTTGTACCAACTATGAAAATTAAATATACTTTTTAGACCATGACGGCACCAATTTTAAATATTTATTAATAAAAACAGAAACGTAAAAAAATGAGTATAAAAATTCAGAAGTTTACAATAAAAAACAGAAACTTAACACAATTGTGTATAAAAATTCAGTATACAATAAAAATAACAAAAAATATTAAATATTACATTCATAAAGGTACATTCGTAGATTCGACTATTATATTAGAGATTAAAATATAACACACACCAAAAAATTAAAGAGAACATAAGCAAAATTAATGTTACCATATAGTGAAACATTGACATTTTGAAATTGTACCAAGTAACTCGCGGTAGTACCACGGTACCAACGAGGTCAGAAATGTACCATAAAAAGTACAATTGTACCATGATTTCCATTAGTGATTCATTATTTTGTTTTTCTCTGAATCAGTTGCTTGTGCGCAGTGTGACCAGAATATGAAGCTAAATCAGGTTTGAAATAGAGCTAAAGAAGGAATTTTAAAGCCAAAAAATAAAACTAAATTTTCTTATAGCCTTGCAATAGCAACTTTTAATTATTTCAGGCTAGGAAGAGCGCTCGAATTGATTTCTTTCGTAAACGAATTTAATTCGAACGAATTTTATTTTCAATATTGTAAAGAAATATTCTTTTTAATTATAAATAAATAAGTAAAATAAAATTTGCGAACGAAAATAAATCAAAGAATGCAAGATAAAATTCCTCTCGAAAATTTAAAAATAAAATTCGCAAACGAAAAGAAAATAGAATTCGCGATTAAATTAAAAATACAAATAGTCCAAAGTAAAGACTAAATTTTTTTAAGGAGATTTTATTGTTAACGACTATAGATAGAAAACTGAAATTGGGTGTGTAGGTTCCTCTTTCGTTGCATAGATCCACTTAGAAGGATTTTTTCGTAATTCGAACGCGAAAAGGGATAAAAAGGGGAAAAAAAGTTTAACATCGATATCATCATTCTCAGAAACTACGGTGGACACACTAAAAATTCTAAAAGTATACGAATGCTTATAAAAAATAACCGACACGTGCTAGTACTTTTTCATTATGTATACATTTAGGCGTTGAAAGGGGATAAAAACTGAATTTTGGTACCTTTGTTGCACACGAAATATCTTCTAAATTAGTGAATGTAGCAGAAAGCTTTTTAGGCGTTCTTTTCTTCTGTACGGAATATCGAATAAGTTTTGACACTTTCTGAACATTTGCGGCTATAAGGGGTAAAAGTTTACCCGTTTTGGCTACTTTTATTTTAATTATAATGTACACAAATACATACATGTTAAAATACTTTGCTTTTGCTTCCAACAGCTCAGTAGAAGCTGAGGAAAGAATATCGATGTTTTTTTCGAAGGGCCCAAAAGAGCTTTTAAAAAGGGTAAATGTGGGAAAAGGTCTTAAAACTTTAAAACTCCGGATAATTCATATAATTGAAACATTTTAAATCTGAGTTCATTATCATATAGTGTGTTGCTAATCATTGGCATTAAAGGCTTAAAAAGTCCTTTTTTGAAAAAGGTACATTTTGGGAAAAGTACTTTTTTGAAAAATGTACTTTTTAAATAAAGTACTTTCTGAAAAAGGTACTTTTTAGAAAAATGAGAAAGGTTATAGAGAAGGGTAATAGCGCGTTTGGGTTATAAATAGTTGGCATCGCTGATGTTTCGTTTGTTTCGCTTTTTTTTTGAACGAAACAAACGACAACTAGAGTGATGTTATATTCAATTCGGTCTCTCATGTTTCATTACTCTAATGTCTCAATTCTCTCATGTTTCAATGTGTGTTTCGTTTCGTTTCGATTGCTTGTCTCCCAGCGAATAGAGTAAATATTCGTTTCGTTCGTTAGATGTATTCTCAATTAGAGTTATGTTTTCGCTTTATCACCTTGGATAATTGAGAAATACAGTTAGCGCCATATCCGCGTTTTGTCTACTTTTAACGTTATTTTTATATAACAAAATATTTACCTCAATAAAAATAACAAGGTATTGGCGAGGTCATTATGTGCTAGCTCTAAATGAAATTTAAATTTTATTGTACACCTAAGGACATTTCATAATGAAAACTATATTGAATACCAGAGGCTCAGCAGTAAGAAAAGAGATAAGAAAAACGCGTTCGCACAAAAAGTGCTATTTTTCATTGCTGATACTTGTGATGATCGATAACGCGATTTTTTAATAATGTTGATCCTTGTGAACCTGATTTCTAAATCGCTGTTCTTTTAAACTGTGACTGTGATCATAGTTTAGCAATATTTTGTTTGTAGCAGTTCTGTTATTTCGAGAAAATCTAATACGAAGAGCAGCAGTGAAATTAAACAGTGACTGTGATCACGGTTTAACACATTTCAGCTCTTCAGCTTTAATAGTATTTATTAGTATTGGTGTCTTGATAAATACTAATAAGAAGAGCGACAAGAATAAACACCCTACAGAAAGTGCGAATAGTGAAATTGTAATGATTTACTAGTGACATTGTCAGTAGTACTACTGACCAGGTGTATCTCAGCCAATGTAATCATCTATTGACATTTAACATTAGCTTCCTCGACATTATGTTTTAATAAACTAAAATAATTTAATACAGAATCAAAATCGCCTTCCAAATAATCGAAATCCGTAGTTTTTACTTTTAGATTATTTGTAAAACTTTGTAACAATATATAAATTGTCCAATAGTTTTGCGATTCAATTGCATTTTGTACTTCAGCTATAGTAGATGCTTTATAAGTTGTGTACATTTTTTGGATCATTTAATGTAGTACATATTTTTAGTTGTGAAATTTCAAAATATTTGCCATTACAGTATTAAAATGCGTTTTTAATTCTAACCACAGTCAAGCGAATTTAAAAAATTGTATCTGAGTTTTGGATATTAGAAAATTGTTAAATTTTTACAAAAAAAAAAAGATATTGAACTGAAATGATATTATTGGCTTTATTCAAAACGCGCTAATTTAGCGCTTTTTTTATTAAACGCGCTAAGACAGAAAAAACGCTTTTGGCATAGTTAAAACGCGCTAAATCTAGCGCAAAACGCGCTAAATTGGCATCGCTGCGAAACATGCATGTCTTTGCGAGAATGACAAACGAAACACATTTACTCTCATCTTTCTAAATTATTATGGAAACATTCGAATGTTTTGGTTTGAAAAGGAAACAAAGTTATCATTCAATCCAGGTAAGGAAAATGATTTCTTGGATTTTGTACCAACTATGAAAATTAAATATACTTTTTAGACCATGACGGCACCAATTTTAAATATTTATTAATAAAAACAGAAACGTAAAAAAATGAGTATAAAAATTCAGAAGTTTACAATAAAAAACAGAAACTTAACACAATTGTGTATAAAAATTCAGTATACAATAAAAATAACAAAAAATATTAAATATTACATTCATAAAGGTACATTCGTAGATTCGACTATTATATTAGAGATTAAAATATAACACACACCAAAAAATTAAAGAGAACATAAGCAAAATTAATGTTACCATATAGTGAAACATTGACATTTTGAAATTGTACCAAGTAACTCGCGGTAGTACCACGGTACCAACGAGGTCAGAAATGTACCATAAAAAGTACAATTGTACCATGATTTCCATTAGTGATTCATTATTTTGTTTTTCTCTGAATCAGTTGCTTGTGCGCAGTGTGACCAGAATATGAAGCTAAATCAGGTTTGAAATAGAGCTAAAGAAGGAATTTTAAAGCCAAAAAATAAAACTAAATTTTCTTATAGCCTTGCAATAGCAACTTTTAATTATTTCAGGCTAGGAAGAGCGCTCGAATTGATTTCTTTCGTAAACGAATTTAATTCGAACGAATTTTATTTTCAATATTGTAAAGAAATATTCTTTTTAATTATAAATAAATAAGTAAAATAAAATTTGCGAACGAAAATAAATCAAAGAATGCAAGATAAAATTCCTCTCGAAAATTTAAAAATAAAATTCGCAAACGAAAAGAAAATAGAATTCGCGATTAAATTAAAAATACAAATAGTCCAAAGTAAAGACTAAATTTTTTTAAGGAGATTTTATTGTTAACGACTATAGATAGAAAACTGAAATTGGGTGTGTAGGTTCCTCTTTCGTTGCATAGATCCACTTAGAAGGATTTTTTCGTAATTCGAACGCGAAAAGGGATAAAAAGGGGAAAAAAAGTTTAACATCGATATCATCATTCTCAGAAACTACGGTGGACACACTAAAAATTCTAAAAGTATACGAATGCTTATAAAAAATAACCGACACGTGCTAGTACTTTTTCATTATGTATACATTTAGGCGTTGAAAGGGGATAAAAACTGAATTTTGGTACCTTTGTTGCACACGAAATATCTTCTAAATTAGTGAATGTAGCAGAAAGCTTTTAAGGCGTTCTTTTCTTCTGTACGGAATATCGAATAAGTTTTGACACTTTCTGAACATTTGCGGCTATAAGGGGTAAAATTTTACCCGTTTTGGCTACTTTTATTTTAATTATAATGTACACAAATACATACATGTTAAAATACTTTGCTTTTGCTTCCAACAGCTCAGTAGAAGCTGAGGAAAGAATATCGATGTTTTTTTCGAAGGGCCCAAAAGAGCTTTTAAAAAGGGTAAATGCGGGAAAAGGTCTTAAAACTTTAAAACTCCGGATAATTCATATAATTGAAACATTTTAAATCTGAGTTCATTATCATATAGTGTGTTGCTAATCATTGGCATTAAAGGCTTAAAAAGTCCTTTTTTGAAAAAGGTACATTTTGGGAAAAGTACTTTTTTGAAAAATGTACTTTTTAAATAAAGTACTTTCTGAAAAAGGTACTTTTTAGAAAAATGAGAAAGGTTATAGAGAAGGGTAATAGCGCGTTTGGGTTATAAATAGTTGGCATCGCTGATGTTTCGTTTGTTTCGCTTTTTTTTGAACGAAACAAACGACAACTAAAGTGATGTTATATTCAATTCGGTCTCTCATGTTTCATTACTCTAATGTCTCAATTCTCTCATGTTTCAATGTGTGTTTCGTTTCGTTTCGATTGCTTGTCTCCCAGCGAATAGAGTAAATATTCGTTTCGTTCGTTAGATGTATTCTCAATTAGAGTTATGTTTTCGCTTTATCACCTTGGATAATTGAGAAATACAGTTAGCGCCATATCCGCGTTTTGTCTACTTTTAACGTTATTTTTATATAACAAAATATTTACCTCAATAAAAATAACAAGGTATTGGGTTTTTGTAAAACTTGTGCGAGATCATTATGTGCTAGCTCTAAATGAAATTTAAATTTTATTGTACACCTAAGGACATTTCATAATGAAAACTATATTGAATACCAGAGGCTCAGCAGTAAGAAAAGAGATAAGAAAAACGCGTTCGCACAAAAAGTGCTATTTTTCATTGCTGATACTAGTGATGATCGATAACGCGATTTTTTAATAATGTTGATCCTTGTGAACCTGATTTCTAAATCGCTGTTCTTTTAAACTGTGACTGTGATCATAGTTTAGCAATATTTTGTTTGTAGCAGTTCTGTTATTTCGAGAAAATCTAATACGAAGAGCAGCAGTGAAATTAAACAGTGACTGTGATCACGGTTTAACACATTTCAGCTCTTCAGCTTTAATAGTATTTATTAGTATTGGTGTCTTGATAAATACTAATAAGAAGAGCGACAAGAATAAACACCCTACAGAAAGTGCGAATAGTGAAATTGTAATGATTTACTAGTGACATTGTCAGTAGTACTACTGACCAGGTGTATCTCAGCCAATGTAATCATCTATTGACATTTAACATTAGCTTGTCATTGAAAATCCACCACTAGACTGTATCACTACTGACTAAATAGTTCTTTTGGGTCAACATGGAGACATTGACACCAAAGATTCACTAGTAAATTTTAGGGGCTCTAGTCTGCAATATCGATATTTCCTCGCTCGTTGTCAATAGTAAAATTACAGTGATTTTCTAGTGACATTCTCAACAGTGCTACTGACTAGGTGTACCCCAGCCAATGTAATCGCCTATTGACATATAACATATGGTTGTCATAGAAAATCTACCAGTCGACTTTAGCACTATTGAGAAGGTAGTTCTTTTACGACCATATGGAGATATTTGAACCAAAGACTTACTAGTAGATTTTAGTAACCCTCGTCTACATACATTTTTTTAATATTATTGCACAGCATAATAAAAAAGAAAAACAATCTATTGGCGCGTTCATTGACAATATCACCAGAAATACACTAGAACTGTTGTCTCTAACGTATCTTTACTCGCACATAAAAGGAAAGTTGTAGATATTTTAACTAGTGCAATTGTCGCTGGAGAAATAATATTGACATAGAGACATATGGTTCTAGGCTGGCCAGAGGGCAATTATTCATACATTGAGAATTGTCGTATAACAGGCAGAGAGACAATAAAATTGCAAATATAAAAATGTGAGCTGTACATAGTTGCCAGAAAAGACGATTTGATACGATTTGATGATTTTTTCTTGACAAAAGCTGAATGTATAAAAAAAATTAATGTGGTAACTTTATTTATTGTAAAGTAAGCATACAAGAATATTCACATTTTGTATGAAAGAACCATATTTCCAAAACCTGCTACTTGATAAATTCAGTCACAGTTGTGATTTGTGATTTTTCAATCGCTGTGAAAAATTAACAGGTTTCTAAATATCGCTCAACTCTAGCTGATACCATGAGTGCGTTAAAAAAAGTTCAACTATAGAACTCTCTGACCTAAATATATCATAAATGGTTGTATATATTTTTAAGTCTAACAAATATTTCTTTTTATTTTTTAGAAATAATTTCTATTCAAGAAATAATAGCCTGATTTAATTAATTTTTTTTTTTTTTCAAATTAAATTCTGAGAAAAACTAGTTGATTTTTTTGTTGTCAAATAATATTGAAATGAATTTTATTCAAATTTTGGATATTTAAATTCATAAAATTTTCTTTTGTTTTAAAAATACGAACAAAATTGTATTTCGAATATTGTAAATTGATTTAATACTCTAAAAAATGGATTTGAGCAATGTATAAACATAAAAAAAATTTCAATCGTTTTAAAATAAATAAATTGTTTTGAATTTTCACATAACAAATAATTGTTTGAATTTTTATTATTTCTAATTTCAAACAAAAACTATAACTGAAATAAAAATATTTTTATTTTTCGTTCCATTCACTTATTACAGCTATGATATTGTATGCAATAAATTAAAAAATATAAGCTCTTATTGTACATGCTTAAAATAAAAAATTTCCATATAAATATAATTTTGTTACATAAAATTTTTGGTATTTTGTTGGTTATTTTCCTCATTATTTTCTAAAATATTAATTTTAGCAAAAAATTTTCTTTGAGACTAATGTTGTTGACTTGAAGAGCTAAAATATTGCCGCATGTCATATTCTTGTAAAATGATTTTTTAAAAAGATAGTGAAATGCAAAAAATTACATTGAAAAATGGTCTTGAAGGAAAACTAAACCTAACCTAAAACGCAACCTATCGGTATGAAATTTTTTCGTATTTTTTTACATAAAACTGAACCGATTTGGGGGGGTAAGTGTAGAAGAAATCAAAAAAAGAGTCTCCATACAATTAACGGCCACTCTAATGCATATGTATATGTATATCGTCGCTGTTTTAACTAACTGACCGAAACGAAATTTTTTTGTAAAAGGATTTAAGTCCTCTACTAGACTTTGTAAGTCATAATACACATTGTCTACAATTTTCATGACTGTGAGCATTACTTTTGTGCCTATATTAGGCTAGCCAGACGTACTTTTTCAGCAGTACGCGTACTTTTTTTTAGTCAATCTACTGTTGTCTGCATAAATCTTGAAAATGTACGCTAAAGTACTTTTTTGGCCTTTTGTATTTTTATTTGTACTTTTTATTTCTGCTTAGGATCTTTAGAAACTTTGTTTTTGTGCAGAAAGAATCACGCAGTTTGAAGAGCCTTGTTAAAATTTTTTCCAATGTGAACGAATTTGTGGCGACAACTCAAAGTATTTTTCCATGTATTTCATATGAGAATCAAAATATCGCCAGTTGTGACGACTTAACTTTTTAAATAACCGAGTTTTTTAACTTTTTAAAAACTGAAAATGGGAAAAATGGAATTTTTTGCAACATACAACAGAATGATAAATATTTTTAAAATTTTTGAACCATTAAAAAAATTTAATATTTTTTTTTTTAATGCATGTTTTTTTATTTATTGTATCTTCAAATATGAACTGACAATAAGTATTCAAATCTTAACTCTATAAAAAAAATTATTAGGCCCGACCAATGTCGGACATAAGCTTAGTGATAGTTATTAATTATTAATTAATTAAAAAAGTGTTTTCAAGCAGCTTCATCATCTAGAGTGTTGAATATTAGAGCCCGTGTATCTCTCTTTTTTAAGCGGATGTGCCCAGTAAAGTTCAAAATATTACGAGCAAGCGGATTAGGATGTGACTCGAGTTTTGTTAGATATTTGCCTGCGTATTTTACAATTTCTTCAGTCACTAGTGGCATATTCAAATCGCGATGTATATTTGAATTTTTGATGTACCATGCAGCCGATGTTATCATGCGTAAAATTTTATTTTGCCTTCGTTGAATTTTCTCTACATTTGAAGCTGAAGCAGTGCCCCATAGTTGAATTCCGTAACACCATATTGGCTTTAAAAGCGACTTGTATATTAAAAGTTTGCAGTCTAGGCTAAGTGTTGAATTTCTAACAATCAGCCAATGTACCTGAGTTAATTTAAGTTTCATTTGAGTTAACTTAGAGTCAATGTGATGTTTCCATGTGAGTCGTCGATCAGGGTGTAAACCAAGATATTTCACATGTGAATGTTGAGGAACAACTTGATTGTTAATCCGAATGGGGGAGCAAGTATCTCTTCTTAGGGTGAACGTTATATGGACACACTTTTGTTCATTGACTTTAATTCTCCATAAGTTTAACCAAAGCTCCGTCTGGCTAATGTGTTCCTGGAGTTTGCGGGATGCCTCATCAGGGTTTTCGTGCATACTAAGGCAGGCTGTATCGTCGGCAAATGTGGAAGTATGGATACTACTGCTCACAGGCATATCGCAAGTATAAATCAAGTATAAAACTGGTCCCAGTATGCTCCCCTGTGGCACACCAGATGAAATAGTTTCAGGCCTACTCGTAAAGTCTCCTTCCACAACAGTGAACTTACGGGAAATAATGTAACTTTCCAAAATATTTAAAATGTTTATTGGTAAGTAAGTCTTCAATTTTAAAATTAGGCCTTCATGCCACACTTTATCAAATGCCTGGGAAACGTCAATAAAGAGCGCAGAACAATACTTTTTTTCCTCAAAAGTTCTTCTTATAAATTGAACCAGTCTGTGAGTTTGTTCAATGGTGCTATGCTGACCTCTAAAACCGAATTGATGGTCTGGTATGCACCCACTACTAATTAGAATTGGGGACAATTTTGTTTTGAGCAGTTTTTCGAAAAGCTTTGACATAGTTGATAGTAGACTTATTGGCCTATATGACTCAGCCTTGGGTAGATCTTTTCCCGGCTTTGGAATCATTTTACCTTGGCAAGCTTCCAGCTGTGTGGATAATACTCCAGTCGTAAAATGGCATTAAATATGAATAATAGGATTCTCATTGCAATACGAGGCAAGTTCATAAGCATCTGGTTACTAATTCCATCAATACCCGGAGCTTTCTTCGGGTTGAGTTCGGCAATTAATTTTTGTAAATCACGCGTCTTAAACTTTATGTGTTGAGGGGGTAGAGCGACTACATTCGGCAAATCAGCAACACCAGTATATATGTTTGGCGTAAAAACGGATTTTAAGTGCTCAGCAAATATTTTACCTTTTTCAGTATCGCTTCTTGCCCAACTTCCGGTAGATGTGCGTAGAGGTGGCTTATACTCAATGGGTGTTTTAAGCTTTCTAGCAGCGCGCCACAAAGAGTAATTAGACGCTGGTGTGACATCAAGACCTTCCAGATAATTTTTAAGAGATGCAGTTTTTTCAGACGCAAGCAACTCTTGGAGTCGTTTAGTGCACTCTTTAAATCTGATTTTATTTTGTGGTGATCTGTGCTGTTGCCATTCCCTTCTAGCTCTTCTTTTTTCACGTACGAGACGTTCAATGTCTGTAGAATAAATTTTATTAAACCCAGTCTGCGGATGGGAGATAATGGCATGTTCAGCAGCCTGTTTAATATTCTCGCTGAGATTGGCAATGTTAGATTCAATATCATCGGATGTTCTAAACGTAATGTTTTCCGTACAATGACTACTGAGATATTTTTTGAACCCCAGCCAATTAACACGATTGATCATCTTCACATATGGGTCAGGTAAGTTACTTCTTAAGGGACTACAAATTGTAATGATCGTCGGAGAGTGATCGGACGAAAGATCAAGAGTGGCTTGAACTTGAATTAAATCCCTAGAGATATTTTTTATGACGCCAAAATCTATAACATCCAGAATTTTTTGGATGTCAGTAGGCCAATAAGTGGGCTCCCCACTCGAAATGACATCCAAGCCCATTTTTGAAATAGTATTGAACAATGCTCGACCTCTGGGGGTAATAAGACGCGAACCCCAGAACGTATGCTTAGCATTGTAGTCGCCAGCTGCTACAAAACAAGGTCCAAGAGATTTGTAGAAATCCTCATATTGATTCTCAGTGATTGAAAATCTGGGAGGGGAGTAAATTGGTGATTTAACAAAATTTGTACAAAAACTTTCAATGCCAATATTTGTTGCTTGCAGGTGTTCTTCACAAATGTTCTCAAGAACATAGTGCTTGAGTCTTGACTTTATTAGAATTGCTGATCCACCGCAAGCCCTTCCTCTAGGGTCCTTTGTATCATATATAGTGTAGCCATAAATTTTAAAAAGACTTCTCGAAGTCAAATGAGTCTCAGATACTAACATTACATCAATATTTTTTTCCGTGAGGAAGTGCTCAAGTTCATTTTTATGTTGGCTAATGCCGTTTGCGTTCCAGAAACATATTGTTAACGTGTTCATGGCTTATTAATTAATGCTTGAAGCAGAGTATTCTGCATTCGCAGCATTTCTTGCATCATGCTAGTCATATTTGTTGTAAAATTGTTTATAGTTTGCACCAGATTTTCCATAGTAGCTTCAAGGCGATTAAAATTAAAGCTTGCGTCAGTATTTTTTGAATTATTTGGCGGGGAAACATTTTGTGTGGGAATTGAATTTGTCTTAGCAGCATCTGCATACGATACACGGGAAGTAACTGGTTGGCTCATTTGCGCAAAAGTGGCAGAGTAAGCGTTTGCTGATTGAGCTGGAGCTAATTTAGGTTTTTGCACCATAGTCTTCTTTACGAAAGAGTACACAGGACAACCTCTGTAGTTAGCGGTGTGATTACCTCCACAATTACTGCATTTTTTATCACTTTGATCTTTTGGCTTATTGCAACTAGCTGTGCCGTGTAATTCGCCGCACACAACACAAACAGAGGGTAAATTGCAGTATGTTTTTGTATGACCATATTCTTGGCAATTATGGCACTGTACAGGACCTGAACGCTTATGTGGCTCTTCAACTGTGATTTTTCGGTACAAGAGGTATTTCAAATTATAAATTGGATGCGTCTCATTTTTTTTCAATTTTATATCATTAGGCTCAAGTTCAGCACGGGGTTGGGGAATCTTCTCTCTGTTTATTATATTGGACACATTTTTTACCTTAAACCCCTGGAGGACGAGTGCATCTTTTATTTCTTAGGGAACAACATAAGAATCTATGCCCTTCAATACGATCTGCATGCCTTTAGCGCTCTTAAGCTAGTATGTGTAGAAGCTTGTTTTATTTTTTTCAAATTCAGCAACCTGAAAAAGGGTAAATGCGGGAAAAGGTCTTAAAAGTTTAAAACTCCGGATAATTCATATAATTGAAACATTTTAAATCTGAGTTCATTATCATATAGTGTGTTGCTAAACATTGGCATTAAAGGCTTAAAAAGTCCTTTTTTGAAAAAGGTACATTTTGGAAAAAGTACTTTTTTGAAAAATGTACTTTTTAAATAAAGTACTTTCTGAAAAAGGTACTTTTTAGAAAAATGTACTTTTTGAAGGGAATACTATCTTAAGAAGGTACTTTTTAGAAAAAGGTATTTCTTTGGAAAATCCCTTTTTAGCATAAAAGTACTTCTGGGAAAAAGTACTTTTTAAAAAATACTACTTTTTAAGGAAAATACTTTCTGGAGAAGGTACTTTTTTGAAAAAAGTACTTTTGAAGAAAGTACTTTTTATTGGGGTTGTCCCTGAAAAATTAAACTCTCCTTCTACTCAATTTACACCCCCTTACCAATGATTCTCTTTGTATTCTACTCCATGTCAATCAATTACTCATGTACCTCGAATTTGAATTCATTACACTATGGCAGTTTTTATTGAAATTATGCGCTAATCATTATACATAATTATAGTATATATATTACAACTAAATATGTTACATATTTGTATACGTAAAAAATCGAAATTCAGAATATAAATGAGTTTTAAATAATCTCAAGCGGGTATATAAATATGTAACTAAACACAGGTTTTAAAAGTGGGTGGGCAAATATGATACAACTGATTACACTTTGTGTGCTTCGATAATTCATGGGTTTTTGCGTTACGTTTAAGTTATGTTATGATTAATGTAACACTAACATACACATATATATACATATAGGTATATACATTTAGATCAAGTTATAGGTCTATATATATATATATGTAGGTGTGTGTATATTATATGCGTTTATAGGATATATTACAAATTTTAGCTACTAGAAAAATTCACGACTAGGTAGACACGTATTTAGCTTTAATGGTTTAATTACCCTTAACGAAAAAATATAGGCTGAGCTCACCCTACACGCGTATCCTTTTGCTAAAAGTTTTCTCTTTTTATCTTGAAAGGACTTTTACTTTGCTACGGGTTTTATCGCGGCTGAATAAGTGTTCTCACTCCCTACACTATAACAATTTGAATCGCTTATATATATTTATATAGATATGTATTTAAAAGACATTTATCGAAACACCTAAGTATATATATGTATGTATGTAGGTATATGTGTGTTAGTTTTAAAAACTATCTACATATATATATATATATATATAATTTTTGGGTAAAATATAATATAAGGGGTATAGTGGTACGTGTCCGGCGTAGGTAAAACGTTCGTTGGTCTCGAGTCAATAGTCTGTCGATACCTGTAACCGCTTGAACAACCGTTGTGGTGCGACGGTGGAGGATTCCCACGATGACAAACTCGGATTGGAGACACTGCTCGCTAGTATTTCTTCTCCCTGTTGTTAATTTTATGGTGATTGTGGTTTGAAGGTTTCGGGCAGCAAAAGTTTTTTCAGGCGCTGGTATTGGGCATGTGGTTGTCATCTCTTAGAATTGTTGGGTAAATTATGTTGGTTCACTTTTCCACCGGTACTTTTCTCGGCACCTTGTTATAGGTCAAGCTTGTAATTGCCGGTTGGTATCATTTAATGTTTTACTACCAGTTATTTTTCTGCCTTTTTTTTATAAAATTTTACGTAGTTTTAGATAGTAGGCGAATTTTATAGTAGTTTAAATAAGTTTAAGTCTTAATGCCAAGTATGTAATTTTAAGTTTTAACTTAGTTTAAGGTCCAGTGCACTTTTGTACTTTCACGTTTTAGATAGCTTTTTGGACTTAATGCACTTTAACGCTTTAAATAGTTTTTAGGCTTAGTGCACTTTGTGCAGGTTAAGTTTTTTTTTCTGTGTCTTAGGCGAAGTTTTGTTAATATTTTAATTATTGCTAATTTTTAGCTTTACGTTCTAGTAAACTTTTGATAGGTTAGGTTTTGGAATAATTAATACTCTTTAGGCGATTGGCAATTTCACTTTTCCACTATTACTAGGCATTTGGTGAATTCATGGTACATCAAATGGTTTTTTAGTTTTAATGCCTGTTTCACTAACAAGAATTTTAGTTAATTTTTTTTGCGTTTCACTGCACTTTTCAATTTAAGTTCTAGCTTTTCCTTTTGTTATATATACTTCTTTTTCATTCTTTTTTTTCTTCTCATCCCTTTTTATATCGGTCACCGGCGATCGACATTTTGGCCTTTTTTTCTGACCTTTAAATTTTGCGCTGAATCGCCATCTTTTTTTCTTCATTGTATTACTTTATCTCTTATTCATTTCAGCCATACTTAATTTTTTCTTTCTTTTGGTTCGCTCCTTTCCACAGGTGTAATTTTGCGTCGGTCAGTACCTTTTTTTACAACTAAGTTTTTGTAAAGTCTACCGCCGTTCTTATCAACGTTATCGTCGATGATAAGGTGCACATAACAAAATCCAGCTATTTCTAAGATACATACCTGGACTTGGAAATGGAAGGGAATATAATAAAAATATCAATAAAAGTTCTGAACTGAAGTTCTGGGATCAAAATATCCGGATACAGCCAAAAGTATAAATCTTCCTTTGAGACAAAAAGATCGACGCAAGGCATATCAAACAGGTTTCACGTATCAGGCACATTGGTCATCCGCTGATTTTTTGTTTACAAGTTTATAACGAAGAATTCGTTTGACAATTACTTTTGTGCCTTGTTTGATGCATACAAATTTTTGACAAATACTTTGTAAAGCTTTGTGAGAAGCACAGAGTTGCCACAGGGTTGTGTCGGATGCATGTACCTGTATTAAATGTGCCTTGGATTGACGTGTCTATAGCGATATTATCGTTACAAGGAAATAACGGAACTTAACCTGGAGGTCGCCCATTTCCGCATTGCTCTTGCTACCGATGGGAATAAAAGCTTTTAATTATTTCTAGTTATAACAATACAACCTATTGTTAGATATTGGCTACTTTTAACATGGTTTGTAAGAAATACTTAGCGTGTCGTTGAAAACTAACCGGAACATTTTCTACACTGATATTTCGTAAGGTGTTTACGAAAAATCAAGACAACTAATAGGCAAACTGTCATAGAAAACTTGTCTTGATAAATTACCAGCTTTCTTATAATGACCGAGGGAACGAAGTCTAATTATTTCTTAATTCAGTGCATCTTCTATGTACCTTTATAAGAATAAACAGGGCAAGCAAACATATCAAAAAAAAAAAATATAAAATAAAGTAAGCAAATAGTTAAAAATTGCTTGTAGCTTAAATGTTTGATTTCAAAACATACCCGTCCACAGCAAATTTTTTTTCTTGTTTCAATTCAAGTTTACAAAAAACTTATATCCATAACGGTACGACCGGGACCCGTATATTGGTATTTTATACTGAGATGGACAACAAAAATTTCACTACTAGCTTTCTACAGGTTATGTTGGGACTAAGTACACCAAAGATTCTAAAGTTATTGCTTCAAGTCTTTGGCGTGAAATACCCCCAACAATTTTCCCTGGAGATCTTCCACTTCATAGAGACTATTGCCTACTGGACGCACAATTCTACATTTTAGGAATTTCTTTGCCAGCTTCGCATTTAAATTATTCTTAAGGTCACTTTGCTGGAAATTTCGCCGATACACTTCTTGACCCGGTATATATTTTACCTGTCGACAACGCATATTATATGATTTTTTTCCTCTCAAGTAGGCTTTGTGTAGATTCTCTCGTATCTTTTCTCTTACCAGCTCTGACCGTACTGCTCTTGGTACCACACTCATTTCAGGATCATTGAGACTTTTTATCTGACGTGCTAGTTTATAAATGCTGCCGTGCCCTATCATATTCATTGCAAAGAGCGCGAAATACGGTGTAACCCCGATTGACGTTTGTACTGAGGACCGTAACGAAAATTCAATCTCGAATAAATACTTATCCCAATCCGTGTGGTCTTGTTTGAGATAGGACTGTATTGCGGCCAATATTGATTGGTTTACGCGCTCCGAAGCATTAGCTTGCGGGGCGTGTATAGCGGTTTTAAAGTGGTTAATACCAAAGTTAATCACTAAATCTTTAAATTCTTTGCTAACAAATTGTTTACCGTTGTCGGACACAATTGTTTCGGGCGTGCCAAATTTATGGAAAACTTCCGTAATTAAAAATTTTACCACATTTTTGGCACTGGCTTTTGGCATTGCCTTCAGCAGTACAAATTTTGTAAAATGATCAAGAACGATAAATATAAAACAGTTTCCGTTTTTGGAACGTGGGTATGGGCCTAGAAAGTCTATAAAAATACGCTGAAATGGACGCTCGGATACTGATTCAGCACCCATGGGCGGTCTTAAAGTAACATTGGCAGGCTTAGATTCCCTACAATCCTGACAATTAGCTACGAAGGATTGAACCTGTGTGCTCAAATTTGGCCAGTAGAAATATTCTTTTAGTCCACCGTGAGAAGATTGAGGTGGGTTATGACATTTCTTAATGATTTCGTGTGTTAGCTCGGGTGGAACCCAAAGCTTCCAAGCAAAGTCTTCATTTAGCGGGACTCCATCATATGGTAGTGCCCGTTTATATACAAAATTGTCTATGACCTTAACGTCTGGGAGTTTTTCAGCGTTTTCGTTTACTCTGGATATTAATTCTAAGTAGCTTTCAGCTTTAAAAACGTCTGAATCTAAATCGATGAGATTGGTTATATTGGCAGAGATTTCCTCCATGTCATACCGAGAAAGTGTGTCCGGCACGGTGTTCCTTGGCCCCGGTCTATGCTCGATTGTAAAAGTGAATGATTGCAAATGCAGACTCCATCGGGCTACTGTGGGTAGACAGGGTAGACTACTGTGGTCAGTAATCACGGTAAATGGCATCAGTTCGATGTAAGGTCTAAACTTTTTAATGGCCAGAACTACGGCCAAACACTCTCTCTTGATGACCGAATAGTTCTTCTGCGCTGACGTCAGCTTATGAGAAAAAAATGCGATCGGGTGTTCTCCTGCAGCGTCATCTTTCTGGAATAACACCGCTCCAGCTCCTACATCAGAAGCATCGCATTGCACATAAAAATGCCTCGTAAAATCGGGATGTGAGAGTACCGGGCTGGTGGTTAGGGCTTTTTTCAAATGATCAAACGCTTCCTGGGCTTCGACCGGAAAACCAAAAAATTTACCTTTCTTCAGAGTATTAAAAATAGGAGCAGAGATAGAGGCGTAGTCGGGTATAAAGCGCCTGTGCCATCCCGTGGCCCCCATAAAGCTTCGTACCTGCTTCACGGTTTTTGGATGACTATATTTTAAAATTGTATCTATTTTGCTAGGGTCGGGTCGTAGTTTTCCTCCTCCGACTATATATCCCACAAACAAAACTTCGACTTCGCTACGTTGATGGTCAAACCCACCTGTTCCAGACAATCAGACACCTGTTCTAGCAAACTCAGGTGGGTTGCAAAATCTGGCGATACAGTCAAAAGATCATCCAGGTAGACAAAAACTCTATCACGCATAGCCGCGGGGATCACTTCTTTGAGCTGCATTACACAGCCCAAAAGGCATTACCGTAAAATGGTAAAGTGGTCTTCCTGGCACCGTGAATGCAGTTTTTTCTCTACTCGGTGCATTTAATGGTATCTGCCAGAACGCATCCTTCAGGTCGACACTTGATATAAAATGTGTGTCCCCTAACCGACTGAGCAGACCTTCGACGTGTGGCAGAGGATAGGCGTCCTTGATCGTGAGGGCATTTAGCTTACGAGCATCCAAGCACATCTGATTCTTCTCGCCTTTCTGGACGAGAGTAACCGGATGGCTCCACGGGCTCTCGCTTTGCTCAATGACCCCAAGATCAAGCATCCTATCAAGCTCTGCATACAGCAACTTCTGCACAGCTGGCGACACAGGGTAGTGTCTGGCCTTCACCGGAGTTGCGTCGCGGGTGTCAATTATATGGACCTCCAGGTGGGTCCGACCAAGCCCCCTCTTGGTATAACAAGGAAACTTCGCCACCGCCTCATCTAACCTCTCACGTTAGTCAGGAGTCAAAATATGCGTTTCAAACGGATTTTCGGCATTACCGACTTCTACTTTCGAACTATCTACCTTCGGAATTAAACCGCTTATGTTGTCAAACATACCGAATTTACGCATAAAATCTACCCCCAAAAACACAGATTTGCCTAGCGTAGGTACCAGGTAAAAAGTTATCTCTTTTGTTACATTATTAAAGGATATATTTGCTTTCACTCTACCCAGAATTGTATGAGGGCTGCCGTCGGACGTTTTAATCACCGATGAAAACTGAAACACTGGCAATCCTGCTTTCTCTGTCACCTCCGTACAATTTTTACCGAGACATGTGACGGTCGCTCCACTGTCAAGTAAACCCATAATATCTACCCCGTTTATTGAAATATTTGCATACAAACGTGTATCATTTCCCTCGTAAAAATTCTCGGCCATTATTTCTCGTCTATTTAATTTTCTTTTCTTATACCTCTCCCTAGCTTTCCTTATACGGCTTGATATCTCCCCAAAAATCCTATTCTTTATTTCATTATATTCTTTTATTCTTTGGTGAAGCGGCTTAAGCTGCCGAACCTTCCGTACTTCTATTTCGGATTTCGATTTATTACTACTCATTAAAATTTTAATTCGTTTGTCAGGTTCAACTTGAGATTTAGGGTATTTTACTGGGCTTGTGTCTGCGTTGAACGAGTCTCCCCAGATTGAGACTTGTTCTGCGACTGGTTTCCCTTACATTTTGGGCATTTCGGTGTTACCACGTTATCCTAGCCGCACTTAAAACAAAAAACTCGACGAGTACTAGCTGGACAATCCACGAATCCATGCCCTATTTTCTTGCAATTCCAACACATGTACCGATTCGCAGTGGACATGGCTTCAAGCTCAAAATTCAAGTTTACCTCATTTTCCAAGTCTAACTCATGCACCCGCGGTGCTACAAATTGACGCTGCTGGAGCTGCTATCTTTGGCTAGCCAATAAATTTTCGGCCCTTTTTGCTTGCTGGCAAAACTCGCTTAAACCATCCGTACGTACCGCGAACAGTAGTTGAGCTAGTGATGGTTTTAAATTGGATTTGATGTTCTCCACGAGGTCTCGCTCCGAATACGGATATCTTTGCTGATTCCTCAGCCCCAACACCACATTATAAAAATCTTCAAATGATTCCTGTGGCATTTGACGCCGATCCATAATTTTTTTCTGTAACTGAAAATCGCTCTCATATCTCCTATACTGTGTTAAAAAAAGCTGTCTGCAATCCCAAGTCTGGAAAGGATTTAGTTTGCGGACGTTCCAATACCACTCGAGTGCTTGGCCTTCGAGCAATACATGGAAGCTTCTACGAATGTCATTAATGGTATAATTATTGTCCTGCCTCAAAATGTCTACTCTAAAGATAAAATCTTCAGCACTGATAGATTTTGAAGTGCCATCAAATTTGATACCCCATTTGGATTAGTCTACTCTATTATGAGGTTGATAGGCATAGCTCGCTTGGGCGACCGGTATATGGCCAGTAGCTTGTACTGGTGACTGATATGTCGGAAAGGCCGGTGGCACCTACTGCGTATTTTGTTGCGGCTCAGAATAATGATCCCCCGACACCTGATGAGGTGAAAAACGCGTCGGTAAGTTTTGCGCAATTACCTGATTTGAGCTAGTTTGCTGAAAACGTGTATTGGGTATTGCCATTTGCTCTCTGGGTTATGTGCCCACACTCCCAGAATTTATCTGTATAGCAGGGACTTGACTATTTGGAACCGTACCTGTAGCATTTGTACGAGGTATATTCAACTGGCTTCCTTGGCGGTTCGCAGCTAGAGAAAAGTCCTGCTGAAAGGTCTCTCGCAACTGTTGGATCTGCATTCTGATCTCTCTACTTAACGCCTCCACCGCCTCTAGTCCTGGAGCTGTGTGGTTTGCAGATTGAGGTGCTTGCGTCACAGTCGTATTCGGACGGAATTCTTGTTGTACGTTTCGCGCCGTTAGACTGCTAAACTCAGGTGAGGTTATTGAACTAGTCGACAGGTCTGGTTCATGATAAGAATCATTACGCTTTTGGGCCATGGATATAAATTGTTGAACCGCTGGCGCTATCGTGGATGCTGCTGTAGTTATACTGGTCTGCATGTTTGAGCCCGAAGCTACTAAACTAACTGTTGACGCTGTTACCCCTACTGTGGAATGCGTCACACTTTCCAGATTGAAAATTGTGTCAGCATCTATGACCTCTGACAATAACTGACCCGTAATAGATCGCATTAAGACCATCCCTATTTAAATTCTAACTAGCTGGACTTTCCTTACTTTCCAATCGAATCTTTTGAAATAATTTTCCCAAAAAAAAAAAAATATGAACCAAAGCCTAATAGTGAACAGAAAAAAAATAATAATAATATATATAATAAGGAATGTGTATGTTAACGAAATTTTGCTTGTTCTATACCTGAGAAAAAGTACTGGGTTTTTGCTTCTTCAATTGCCAGACTATGCTTAAAACTTCCCGCTGAATAAGCAGATTTATTGCTAAGTCAAAACGATTTAACAAAACTATAATCTGCCAAATCAATCTTAATGTGATACTTTAAAACGTTGTAACGATTATATATGCTGTAATTGAACGACCATAGGTTTTTCGGGTGGTGTAAAATACGAACGGAGTTTAACTTTCATGACTTATCTATAATGCCCTCATGCATGTATATGTATGTGTGTACGGATTTTTGTTGTAAAACGACAATACTTGTAAGTACAAGTGCATTCTGATATTATTCATTATCTTTTTTCTTGTCCTACAGCTTTGATAGAGATGCAACTGATCCTTTGGGAAAACTCCCTGCCAATATCAGGACTAACCCCTAATCAAAAACTGTAGTTATCGCCGGGGGCAATAAAATTATATGTCAGTTGTGTTTTAGACAATAAACTGAAGTTGACTTAATATAGAACAAACAGAAAAAAATGTGTGTAAACCTTTATGGTGGTTACTTAAAAAAAACTATGTAAAATTATTCCCTTTTCTGTATCTCAGCCATCTCCACGCCGTCGCAACACGTAAGAAATAATTGAAAATGGATCTTGCGGGACTTACGGCTTATTGATGACTAGAAGCTCTAGTTAATAGTAAGAAAGACTATATATAAAAAATCTACGGAAACTACATACCTATAATGGTGAGTTCATTTGCTGATCGTCTGAAGTCGCAACGCGTTGAGGACTCTTGGCTTGACTCAACAGGGACTTACTTCAGCTCACAACCCGAACCCATCACAACTACTAATTGCAAACACTTTCACTTTCGGGCCCCACGTTTGGGCGCCATTTTGTCATATTTTCTATTGTTGCGTCATATGCCATATAGACATGATTCCCACGAAGGTTTGGTTTGTGGGATTGCCGGATCTTAGGCGGTGCTGGCATGGTTGCGAATGCTCCGGCCTGAGGCTCGCCGGGTTGGGTCGGTGTTCTTGCCCTCAATCTTAGCCACAAAAAACATGCAACGAATACTAATAACAAAAATAAACATGCCAGCTATGGGATGTTGTAAAAAAAAATTTTTTGTTTTTGGAAACCCGAAAGTGAAGCGTGATAATTGAATATTGTTACTTGGATGTTTTGCACTTGATACTTAGTACTTGTTCGTTGTCACACACACGTATACATACAAGGCCAGACTGAATGGATATTAAATTGTTAGCTAGTGTTGGTGCCAACTTTGGCGACTCCCTCCCGCTTGAATAGCGATGTTTTCATACCGTGACAGCCCGTTGCCATTGCTATTGGGGTTGTCCCTGAAAAATTAAACTCTCCTTCTACTTAATTTACACCCCCTTACCTATGATTCTCTTTGTATTCTACTCCATGTCAATCAATTACTCATGTACCTCGAATTTGAATTCATTACACTATGGCAGTTTTTATTGAAATTATGAGCTAATCATTATACATAATTATAGTATATATATTACAACTAAATATGTTACATATTTGTATACGTAAAAAAATCGAAATTCAGAATATAAATGAGTTTTAAATAATCTCAAGCGGGTATATAAATATGTAACTAAACACAGGTTTTGAAAGTGGGTGGGCAAATATGATACAACTGATTACACTTTGTGTGCTTCGATAATTCATGGGTTTTTGCGTTACGTTTAAGTTATGTTATGATTAATGTAACACTAACATACACATATATATACATATAGGTATATACATTTAGATCAAGTTATAGGTCTATATATATATATATATATGTAGGCGTGTGTATATTATATGCGTTTATAAGGATATATTACAAATTTTAGCTACTAGAAAAATTCACGACTAGGTAGACACGTATTTAGCTTTAATGGTTTAATTACCCTTAACGAAAAAATATAGGCTGAGCTCACCCTACACGCGTATCCTTTTGCTAAAAGTTTTCTCTTTTTATCTTGAAAGGACTTTTACTTTGCTACGGGTTTTATCGCGGCTGAATAAGTGTTCTCCCTCCCTACACTATAACAATTTGAATCGCTTATATATATTTATATAGATATGTATTTAAAAGACATTTATCGAAACACCTAAGTATATATATGTATGTATGTAGGTATATGTGTGTTAGTTTTAAAAACTATCTACATATATATATATATAATTTTTGGGTAAAATATAATATAACGAGTATAGTGGTACGTGTCCGGCGTAGGTAAGACGTTCGTTGGTCTCGAGTCAATAGTCTGTCGATACCTGTAACCGCTTGAACAACCGTTGTGGTGCGACGGTGCAGGATTCCCACGATGACAAACTCGGATTGGAGACACTGCTCGCTAGTATTTCTTCTCCCTGTTGTTAATTTTATGGTGATTGTGGTTTGAAGGTTTCGGGCAGCAAAAGTTTTTTCAGGCGCTGGTATTGGGCATGTGGCTGTCGTCTCTTAGAATTGTTGGATAAATTATGTTGGTTCACTTTTCCACCGGTACTTTTCTCGGCACCTTTTCATAGGTCAAGCTTGTAATTGCCGGTTGGTATCATTTAATGTTTTACTACCAGTTATTTTTCTGCCTTTTTTTTATAAAATTTTACGTAGTTTTAGATAGTAGGCGAATTTTATAGTAGTTTAAGTAAGTTTAAGTTTTAATGCCAAGTATGTAATTTTAAGTTTTAACTTAGTTTAAGGTCCAGTGCACTTTTGTACTTTCACGTTTTAGATAGCTTTTTGGACTTAATGCACTTTAACGCTTTAAATAGTTTTTCGGCTTAATGCACTTTGTGCAGGTTAAGTTTTTTTTTCTGTGTCTTAGGCGAAGTTTTGTTAATATTTTAATTATTGCTAATTTTTAGCTTTACGTTCTAGTAAACTTTTGATAGGTTAGGGTTTGGAATAATTAATACTCTTTAGGCGATTGGCAATTTCACTTTTCCACTATTACTAGGCATTTGGTGAATTCATGGTACATCAAATGGTTTTTTAGATTTAATGCCTGTTTCATTAACAAGAATTTTAGTTAATTTTTATTGCGTTTCACTGCACTTTTCAATTTAAGTTCTAGCTTTTCCTTTTTCTTATATACTTCTTTTTCATCCTTTTTTTTCTTCTCATCTCTTTTTATATCGGTCACCGGCGATCGACATTTTGGCCTTTTTTTCTGACCTTTAAATTTTGCGCTGAATCGCCATCTTTTTTTCTGCATTGTATTACTTTATCTCTTATTCATTTCAGCCATACTTAATTTTTTCTTTCTTTTGGTTCGCTCCTTTCCACAGGTGTAATTTTGCGTCGGTCAGTACCTTTTTTTCCAACTAAGTTTTTGTAAAGTCTACCGCCGTTCTTATCAACGTTATCGTCGATGATAAGGTGCACATAACAAAACCCAGCTATTTCTAAGTTACATACCTGGACTTGGAAATGGAAGGGAATATAATAAAAATATCAATAAAAGTTCTGAACTGAAGTTCTGGGATCAAAATATCCGTATACAGCCAAAAGTATAAATCTTCCTTTGAGACAAAAAGATCGACGCAAGGCATATCAAACAGGTACACGTATCAGGCACATTGGTCATCCGCTGATTTTTTGTTTACAAGTTAATAACGAAGAATTCGTTTGACAATTACTTTTGTGCCTTGTTTGATGCATACAAATTTTTGACAAATACTTTGTAAAGCTTTGTGAGAAGCACAGAGTTGCCACAGGGTTGTGTCGGATGCATGTACCTGTATTAAATGTGCCTTGGATTGACGTGTCTATAGCGATATTATCGTTACAAGGAAATAACTGAACTTAACCTGTAGGTCGCCCATTTCCGCATTGCTCTTGCTACCGATGGGAATAAAAGCTTTTAATTATTTCTAGTTATAACAATACAACCTATTGTTAGATATTGGCTACTTTTAACATGGTTTGTAAGAAATACTTAGCGTGTCGTTGAAAACTAACCGGAACCTTTTCTACACTGATATTTCGTAAGGTTTTTTTTTTTAAATGCATGTTTATTATTTATTGTATCTACAAATATGAACTAACAATAAGTATTCAAATCTTAAATATATAAAAAAAATTATTAGGCCCGACCAATGTCGGACATAAGCTTAGTGATAGTTATTAATAATACATAAGTAGTGATAAGCAACAAAAAGAAAAAGGTGTTTTCAAGCAGCTTCATCATCTAGAGTGTTGAATATTAGAGCCCGTGTATCTCTCTTTTTTAAGCGGATGTGTCCAGTAAAGTTCAAAATATTACGAGCAAGCGGATTAGGATGTGACTCGAGTTTTGTTAGGTATTTGCCTGCGTATTTTGCAATTTCTTCAGTCACTAGTGGCATATTCAAATCGCGATGTATATTTGAATTTTTGATGTACCATGGAGCCGATGTTATCATGCGTAAAATTTTATTTTGCCTTCGTTGAATTTTCTCTACATTTGAAGCTGAAGCAGTGCCCCATAGTTGAATTCCGTAACACCATATTGGCTTTAAAAGCGACTTGTATATTAAAAGTTTGCAGTCTAGGCTAAGTGTTGAATTTCTACCAATCAGCCAATGTACCTGAGTTAATTTAAGTTTCATTTGAGTTAACTTAGAGTCAATGTGGTGTTTCCATGTAAGTCGTCGATCAAGGTGTATGCCAAGATATTTCACATGTGAATGTTGAGGAACAACTTGATTGTTAATCCGAATGGGGGAGCAAGTATCTCTTCTTAGGGTGAACGTTATATGGACACACTTTTGTTCATTGACTTTAATTCTCCATAAGTTTAACCAAAGCTCCATCTGGCTAATGTGTTCCTGGAGTTTGCGGGATGCCTCATCAGGGTTTTCGTGCATACTAAGGCAGGCTGTATCGTCGGCAAATGTGGAAGTATGGATACTACTGCTCACAGGCATATCACAAGTATAAATCAAATATAAAACTGGTTCCAGTATGCTCCCCTGTGGCACACCGGATGAAATAGTTTCAGGCCTACTCGTAAAGTCTCCTTCCACAACAGTGAACTTACGGGAAATAATGTAACTTTCCAAAAGATTTAAAATGTTTATTGGTAAGTAAGTCTTCAATTTTAAAATTAGGCTTTCATGCCACACTTTATCAAATGCCTGGGAAACGTCAATAAAGAGCGCAGAACAATACTTTTTTTCCTCAAAAGTTCTTCTTATAAATTGAACCAGTCTGTGAGTTTGTTCAATGGTGCTATGCTGACTTCTAAAACCAAATTGATGGTCTGGTATGCACCCACTACTAATTAGAATTGGGGACAATTTTGTTTTGAGCAGTTTTTCGAAAAGCTTTGACATAGTTGATAGTAGACTTATTGGCCTATATGACTCAGCCTTGGTTAGATCTTTGCCCGGCTTTGGAATCATTTTAACCTTGGCAAGCTTCCAGCTGTGTGGATAATACTCCAGTCGTAAAATGGCATTAAATATAAATAATAGGATTCTCATTGCAATACGAGGCAAGTTCATAAGCATCTGGTTACTAATTCCATCAATACCCGGAGCTTTCTTCGGGTTGAGTTCGGCAATTAATTTTTGTAAATCACGCGTCTTAAACTTTATGTGTTGAGGGGGTAGAGCGACTACATTCGGCAAATCAGCAACACCAGTATATATGTTTGGCGTAAAAACGGATTTTAAGTGCTCAGCAAATATTTTACCTTTTTCAGTATCGCTTCTTGCCCAACTTCCGGTAGATGTGCGTAGAGGTGGCTTATACTCAATGGGTGTTTTAAGCTTTCTAGCAGCGCGCCACAAAGAGTAATTAGACGCTGGTGTGACATCAAGACCTTCCAGATAATTTTTAAGAGATGCAGTTTTTTCAGACGCAAGCAACTCTTGGAGTCGTTTAGTGCACTCTTTAAATCTGATTTTATTTTGTGGTGATCTGTGCTGTTGCCATTCCCTTCTAGCTCTTCTTTTTTCACGTACGAGACGTTCAATGTCTGTAGAATAAATTTTATTAAACCCAGTCTGCGGATGGGAGATAATGGCATGTTCAGCAGCCTGTTTAATATTCTCGCTGAGATTGGCAATGTTAGATTCAATATCATCGGATGTTCTAAGCGTAATGTTTTCCGTACAATGACTACTGAGATATTTTTTGAACCCCAGCCAATTAACACGATTGATCATCTTCACATATGGGTCAGGTAAGTTACTTCTTAAGGGACTACAAATTGTAATGATCGTCGGAGAGTGATCGGACGAAAGATCAAGAGAAGCTTGAACTTGAATTAAATCCCTAGAGATATTTTTTATGACGCCAAAATCTATAACATCCGGAATTTTTTGTATGTCAGTAGGCCAATAAGTGGGCTCCCCACTCGAAATGACATCCAAGCCCATTTTTGAAATAGTGTTGAACAATGCTCGACCTCTGGGGGTAATAAGACGCGAACCCCAGAACGTATGCTTAGCATTGTAGTCGCCAGCTGCTACAAAACAAGGTCCAAGAGATTTGTAGAAATCCTCATATTGATTCTCAGTGATTGAAAATCTGGGAGGGGAGTAAATTGGTGATATAACAAAATTTGTACAAAAACTTTCAATGCCAATATTTGTTGCTTGTAGGTGTTCTTCACAAATGTTATCAAGAACATAGTGCTTGAGTCTTGACTTTATTAGAATTGCTGATCCACCGCAAGCCCTTCCTCTAGGGTCCTTTGTATCATATATAGTGTAGCCATAAATTTTAAAAAGACTTCTCGAAGTCAAATGAGTCTCAGATACTAACATTACATCAATATTTTTTTCCGTGAGAAAGTGCTCAAGTTCATTTTTATGTTGGCGAATGCCATTTGCGTTCCAGAAACATATTGTTAACGTGTTCATGGCTTATTAATTAATGCTTGAAGCAGAGTATTCTGCATTCGCAGCATTTATGCATCATGCTAGTCATATTTGTTGTAAAATTGTTTATAGTTTGCACCAGATTTTCAATAGTAGCTTCAAGGCGATTAAAATTAAAGCTTGCGTCAGTATTTTTTTAATTATTTGTGTGGGAATTGAATTTGTCTTAGCAGCATCTGCATACGATACACGGGAAGTAACTGGTTGGCTCATTTGCGCAAAAGTGGCAGAGTAAGCGTTTGCTGATTGAGCTGGAGCTAATTTAGGTTTTTGCACCATAGTCTTCTTTACGAAAGAGTACACAGGACAACCTCTGTAGTTAGCGGTGTGATTACCTCCACAATTACTGCATTTTTTATCACTTTGATCTTTTGGCTTATTGCAACTAGCAGTGCCGTGTAATTCGCCGCACACAACACAAACAGAGGGTAAATTGCAGTATGTTTTTGTATGGCCACATTCTTGGCAATTATGGCACTGTACAAGACCTGAACGCTTATGTGGCTCTTCAACTGTGATTTTTCGGTACAAGAGGTATTTCAAATTATAAATTGGATGCGTTTCATTTTTTTTCAATTTTATATCATTAGGCTCAAGTTCAACACGGGGTTGGGGAATCTTCTCTCTATTTATTATATTGGACACATTTTTTACCTTAAACCCCTGGAGGACGAGTGCATCTTTTATTTCTTAGGGAACCACATAAGAATCTATGCCCTTCAATACGATCTGCATGCCTTTAGCGCTCTTAAGCTGGTATGTGTAGAAGCTTATTTTATTTTTTTCAAATTCAGCAACCATTTTGCGGAAATCTTTTTCGTCATAAATTTGGACTTTAGTTTCATCGATGTTGCCACGTTTTATTGGAACAATGTGAAATTTATTCTCACCAATGACCGAAATTAATTTTTTAATAAGGGCATTTGAATTTTTTTGTCTCAAATAGATTGGTGGCGGCTTGGATATTTTATTCGAGGATACCTCGGGTTTGTCGTTGTCATCTTGCAAAATTTCGAAGCGGTTTTGGCGATTAGTTGAGGCTGCGCTGTTATCCCTAGACATTTTTGGAGCAGATGAAATTTTTGAAGAATTCGGGCTTCGCCCACGCTTTACCACGGTTATATATCTGTCCATTCCGACTTGTACCTTGAGTTTCGAGCCGCTGTTATCTGTAGTGATAACTTTGTTAAGTGATGAACACGAGCCTGAAGGGGATGATATTACTGGCTTATATGAAGAAGTACTGGGCAACTGTAATGTTAATGCATCATTACTATTTGGCATTGGACAAAGCGAAGTTGATCGCTGACGAAAAATTGGCTTTGACGTTAAAAAAAGACTTTCATCAGATTTATTATTTATATTTTTTTCATTAAGAGTTTCAGAACTCACAGTAAAATAAGCATTTCTGCCGTTAGAACTCACTTCAATTTTTTTTGTATTTGAGGCACTCATACAAAGAATTCCTCAAGGGATATTCGTTTGTGTTTTTTTTTTGTTTGCGGTCTTTTTTTGTTTTTGTTATTTATGATTGTTTATTTGTTTAGAGGTACACATATATAGCATTCCTCAGTATCACTTTGTTTATTTTTTTTTGTTTGCCGTTTTTTTTTTGTTTTTGTTATTTTTACTATGTAAAAATATTAGCAAAGCATAAAGCTTATTTATTAAAGACAGTATGTACCTATTACGAATAATATGTACTACGAATATTTTTTGTTTGTTTAATTTTTTGTAAGAAAAATTCCGCTAATCGACTGTTCGCTATGAAGGTACCACGAGAACTCTTGGATTTCGTAAGATGTTTACGAAAAATCAAGACAACTAATAGGCAAACTGTCATAGAAAACTTGTCTTGATAAATTACCAGCTTTCTTATAATGACCGAGGGAACGAAGTCTAATTATTTCTTAATTCAGTGCATCTTCTATGTACCTTTATAAGAATAAACAGGGCAAGCAAACATATCAAAAAAAAAAAAATATAAAATAGAGTAAGCAAATAGTTAAAAATTGCTTGTAGCTTAAATGTTTGATTTCAAAACATACCCATCCACAGCAAATTTTTTTTCTTGTTTCAATTCAAGTTTACAAAAAACTTATATCCATAACGGTACGACCGGGACCCGTATATTGGTATTTTATACTGAGATGGACAACAAAAATTTCACTACTAGCTTTCTACAGGTTATGTAGGGACTAAGTACACCAAAGATTCTAAAGTTATTGCTTCAAGTCTTTGGCGTGAAATACCCCCAACAATTTTCCCTGGAGATCTTCCACTTCATAGAGACTATTGCCTACTGGACGCACAATTCTACATTTTAGGAATTTCTTTGCCAGCTTCGCATTAAAATTATTCTTAAAGTCACTTTGCTGGAAATTTCGCCGATACACTTCTTGACCCGGTATATATTTTACCTGTCGACAACGCATATTATATGATTTTTTTCCTCTCAAGTAGGCTTTGTGTAGATTCTCTCGTATCTTTTCTCTTACCAGCTCTGACCGTACTGCTCTTGGTACCACACTCATTTCAGGATCATTGAGACTTTTTAGCTGACGTGCTAGTTTATAAATGCTGCCGTGTCCTATCATATTCATTGCGAAGAGCGCGAAATACGGTGTAACCCCGATTGACGTTTGTACTGAGGACCGTAACGAAAATTCAATCTCGAATAAATACTTATCCCAATCCGTGTGGTCTTGTTTGAGATAGGACCGTATTGCGGCCAATATTGATTGGTTTACGCGCTCCGAAGCATTAGCTTGCGGGCGTGTATAGCGGTTTTAAAGTGGTTAATACCAAAGTTAATCACTAAATCTTTAAATTCTTTGCTAACAAATTGTTTACCGTTGTCGAACACAATTGTTTCGGGCGTGCCAAATTTATGGAAAACTTCCGTAATTAAAAATTTTACCACATTGTTGGCACTGGCTTTTGGCATTGCCTTCAGCAGTACAAATTTTGTAAAATCATCAAGAACGATAAATATAAAACAGTTTCCGTTTTTGGAACGTGGGTATGGGCCTAGAAAGTCTATAAAAATACGCTGAAATGGACGCTCGGATACTGATTCAGCACCCATTAGCGGTCTTAAAGTAACATTGGCAGGCTTAGATTCCTTACAATCCTGACAATTAGCTACGAAGGATTGAACCTGTGTGCTCAAATTTGGCCAGTAGAAATATTCTTTTAGTCCACCGTGAGAAGATTGAGGTGGGTTATGACATTTCTTAATGATTTCGTGTGTTAGCTCGGGTGGAACCCAAAGCTTCCAAGCAAAGTCTTCATTTAGCGGGACTCCATCATACGGTAGTGCCCGTTTATATACAAAATTGTCTATGACCTTAACATCTGGGAGTTGTTCAGCGTTTTCGTTTACTCTGGATATTAATTCTAAGTAGCTGTCAGCTTTAAAAACGTCTGAATCTAAATCGATGAGATTGGTTATATTGGCAGAGATTTCCTCCATGTCATACCGAGAAAGTGTGTCTGGCACGGTGTTCCTTGGCCCCGGTCTATGCTCGATTGTAAAAGTGAACGATTGCAAATGCAGACTCCATCGGGCTACTGTGGGTAGACAGGGTAGACTACTGTGGTCAGTAATCACGGTAAATGGCATCAGTTCGATGTAAGGTCTAAACTTTTTAATGGCCAGAACTACGGCCAAACACTTTCTCTCGGTGACCGAATAGTTCTGCTGCGCTGACGTCAGCTTATGAGAAAAAAATGCGATCGGGTGTTCTCCTGCAGCGTCATCTTTCTGGAATAACACCGCTCCAGCTCCTACATCAGAAGCATCGCATTGCACATAAAAATGTCTCTAAAATCGGGATGTGAGAGTACCGGGCTGGTAGTTAGGGCTTTTTTCAAATGATCAAACACTTCCTGGGCTTCGACCGGAAAACCAAAAAATTTACCTTTCTTCAGGGTATTAAAAATAGGAGCAGAGATAGAGGCGTAGTCGGGTATAAAGCGCCTGTGCCATCCCGTGGCCCCCATAAAGCTTCGTACCTGCTTCACGGTTTTTGGATGACTATATTTTAAAATTGTATCTATTTTGCTAGGGTCGAGTCGTAGTTTTCCTCCTCCGACTATATATCCCACAAACAAAACTTCGACTTCGCTACGTTGATGGTCAAACCCACCTGTTCCAGACAATCAGACACCTGTTCTAGCAAACTCAGGTGGGTTGCAAAATCTGGCGATACAGTCAAAAGATCATCCAGGTAGACAAAAACTCTATCACGCATAGCCGCGGGGATCACTTTATCCATCAAACGGCAAAGTCTTTGAGCTGCATTACACAGCCCAAAAGGCATTACCGTAAAATGGTAAAGTGGTCTTCCTGGCACCGTGAATGCAGTTTTTTCTCTACTCGGTGCATTTAATGGTATCTGCCAGAACGCATCCTTCAGGTCGACACTTGATATAAAATGTGTGTCCCCTAACCGACTGAGCAGACCTTCGACGTGTGGTAGAGGATAGGCGTCCTTGATCGTGAGGGCATTTAGCTTACGAGCATCCAAGCACAACCGATTCTTCTTGCCTTTCCGGACGAGAGTAACCGGATGGCTCCACGGGCTCTCGCTTTGCTCAATGACCCCAAGATCAAGCATCCTATCAAGCTCTGCATACAGCAACTTCTGCACAGCTGGCGACACAGGGTAGTGTCTGGCCTTCACCGGAGTTGCGTCGCGGGTGTCAATTATATGGACCTCCAGGTGGGTCCGACCAAGCCCCCTCTTGGTATAACAAGGAAACTTCGCCACCGCCTCATCTAACCTCTCACGTTAGTCAGGAGTCAAAATATGCGTTTCAAACGGATTTTCGGCACTACCGACTTCTACTTTCGAACTATCTACCTTCGGAATTAAACCGCTTATGTTGTCAAACATACCGAATTTACGCATAAAATCTACCCCCAAAAACACAGATTTGCCTAGCGTAGGTACCAGGTAAAAAGTTATCTCTTTTGTTACATTATTAAAGGATATATTTGCTTTCACTCTACCCACAATTTTATGAGGGCTGCCGTCGGACGTTTTAATCACCGATGAAAACTGAAACACTGGCAATCCTGCTTTCTCTGTCACCTCCATACAATTTTTACCGAGACATGTGACGGTCGCTCCACTGTCAAGTAAACCCATAATATCTACCCCGTTTATTGAAATATTTGCATACAAACGTGTATCATTTCCCTCGTAGAGATTCTCGGCCATTATTTCTCGTCTATTTAATTTTCTTTTCTTATACCTCTCCCTAACTTTCCTTATATGGCTTGATATCTCCCCAAAAATCCTATTCTTTGTTTCATTATATTCTTTTATTCTTTGGTGAAGCGGCTTAAGCTGCCGAACCTTCCGTACTTCTATTTCGGATTTCGATTTATTACTACTCATTAAAATTTTAATTCGTTTGTCAGGTTCAACTTGAGATTTGGGGTATTTTACTGGGCTTGTGTCTGCGTTGAACGAGTCTCCCCAGATTGAGACTTGTTCTGCGACTGGTTTCCCTTACATTTTGGGCATTTCGGTGTTACCACGTTATCCTAGCCTCACTTAAAACAAAAAACTCGACGAGTACTAGCTGGACAATCCACGAATCCATGCCCTATTTTCTTGCAATTCCAACACATGTACCGATTCGCAGTGGACATGGCTTCAAGCTCAAAATTCAAGTTTACCTCATTTCCCAAGTCTAACTCATGCACCCGCGGTGCTACAAATTGACGCTGCTGGAGCTGCTATCTTTGGCTAGCCAATAAATTTTCGGCCCTTTTTGCTTGCTGGCAAAACTCGCTTAAACCATCCGTACGTACCGCGAACAGTAGTTGAGCTAGTGATGGTTTTAAATTGGATTTGATGTTCTCCACGAGGTCTCGCTCCGAATACGGATATCTTTGCTGATTCCTCAGCCCCAACACCACATTATAAAAATCTTCAAATGATTCCTGTAGCATTTGACGCCGATCCATAATTTTTTTCTGTAACTGAAAATCGCTCTCATATCTCCTATACTGTGTTAAAAAAAGCTGTCTGCAATCCCAAGTCTGGAAAGGATTTAGTTTGCGGACGTTCCAATACCACTCGAGTGCTTGGCCTTCGAGCAATACATGGAAGCTTCTACGAATGTCATTAATGGTATAATTATTGTCCTGCCTCAAAATGTCTACTCTAAAGATAAAATCTTCAGCACTGATAGATTTTGAAGTGCCATCAAATTTGATACCCCATTTGGATTAGTCTACTCTATTATGAGGTTGATAGGCATAGCTCGCTTGGGCGACCGGTATATGGCCAGTAGCTTGTACTGGTGACTGATATGTCGGAAAGGCCGGTGGCACCTGCTGCGTATTTTGTTGTGGCTCAGAATAATGATCCCCCGACACCTGATGAGGTGAAAAACGCGTCGGTAAATTTTGCGCAATTACCTGATTTGAGCTAGTTTGCTGAAAACGTGTATTGGGTATTGCCATTTGCTCTCTGGGTTGTGTGCCCACACTCCCAGAATTTATCTGTATAGCAGGGACTTGACTAGTTGGAACCGTATCTGTAGCATTTGTACGAGGTATATTCAACTGGCTTCCTTGGCGGTTCGCAGCTAGAGAAAAGTCCTGCTGAAAGGTCTCTCGCAACTGTTGGATCTGCATTCTGATCTCTCTACTTAACGCCTCCACCGCCTCTAGTCCTGGAGCTGTGTGGTTTGCAGATTGAGGTGCTTGCGTCACAGTCGTATTCGGACGGAATTCTTGTTGTACGTTTCGCGCCGTTAGACTGCTAAACTCAGGTGAGGTTATTGAACTAGTCGACAGGTCTGGTTCATGATAAGAATCATTACGCTTTTGGGCCATGGATATAAATTGTTGAACCGCTGGCGCTATCGTGGATGCTGCTGTAGTTATACTGGTCTGCATGTTTGAGCCCGAATGCGTCACACTTTCCAGATTGAAAATTGTGTCAGCATCTATGCCCTCTGACATTATCTGACCCGTAATAGATCGCGTTAAGACCATCCCTATTTAAATTCTAACTAGCTGGACTTTCCTTACTTTCCAATCGAATCTTTTGAAATAATTTTCGCCAAAAAAAAATGTGAACCAAAGCCTAATAGTGAACAGAAAAAAAATAGTAATAATATATATAATAAGGAATGTGTATGTTAACGAAATTTTGCTTGTTCTATACTTGAGAAAAAGTACTGGGTTTGTGCTTCTTCAATTGCCAGACTATGCTTAAAACTTCCCGCTGAATAAGCAGATTTATTGCTAAGTCAAAACGATTTAACAAAACTATAATCTGCCAAATCAATCTTAATGTGATACTTTAAAACATTGTAACGATTATATATGCTGTAATTGAACGACCATAGGTTTTTCGGGTGGTGTAAAATACGAACGGAGTTTAACTTTCATGACTTATCTATAATGACCTCATGCATGTATATGTATGTGTGTACGGATTTTTGTTGTAAAACGACAATACTTGTAAGTACAAGTGCATTCTGATACTATTCATTATCTTTTTTCTTGTCCTACAGCTTTGATAGAGATGCGACTGATCCTTTGGGAAAACTCCCTGCCAATATCAGGACTAACCCCTAATCAAAAACTGTAGTTATCGCCGGGGGCAATAAAATTATATGTCAGTTGTGTTTTAGGCAATAAACTGAAGTTGACTTAATATAGAACAAACAGAAAAAAATGTGTGTAAACCTTTATGGTGGTTACTTAAAAAAAACTATGTAAAATTATTCCCTTTTCTGTATCTCAGCCATCTCCACGCCGTCGCAACACGTAAGAAATAATTGAAAATGGATCTTGCGGGACTTACGGCTTATTGATGACTAGAAGCTCTAGTTAATAGTAAGAAAGACTATATATAAAAAATCTACGGAAACTACATACCTATAATGGTGAGTTCATTTGCTGATCGTCTGAAGTCGCAACGCGTTGAGGACTCTTGGCTTGACTCAACAGGGACTTACTTCAGCTCACAACCCGAACCCATCACAACTACTAATTGCAAACACTTTCACTTTCGGGCCCCACGTTTGGGCGCCATTTTGTCATATTTTCTATTGTTGCGTCATATGCCATATAGACATGATTCCCACGAAGGTTTGGTTTGTGGGATTGCCGGATCTTAAGCGGTGCTGGCATGGTTGCGAATGCTCCGGCCTGAAGCTCGCCGGGTTGGGTCGGTGTTCTTGCCCTCAATCTTAGGCACAAAAAACATGCAACGAATACTAATAACAAAAATAAACATGCCAGCTATGGGATGTTATAAAAAAAATTTTTTTGTTTTTGGAAACCCGAAAGTGAAGCGTGATAATTGAATATTGTTACTTGGATGTTTTGCACTTGATACTTACTACTTGTTCGTTGTCACACACACGTATACATACAAGGCCAGACCGAATGGATATTAAATTGTTAGCTGGTGTTGGTGCCAACTTTGGCGACTCCCTCCCGCTTGAATAGCGATGTTTTCATACCGTGACAGCCCGTTGCCATTGCTATTGGGGTTGTCCCTGAAAAATTAAACTCTCCTTCTACTTAATTTACAACCCCTTACCTATGATTCTCTTTGTATTCTACTCCATGTCAATCAATTACTCATGTACTTCGAATTTGAATTCATTACACTATGGCAGTTTTTATTGAAATTATGAGCTAATCATTATACATAATTATAGTATATATATTACAACTAAATATGTTACATATTTGTATACGTAAAAAAATCGAAATTCAGAATATAAATGAGTTTTAAATAATCTCAAGCGGGTATATAAATATGTAACTAAACACAGGTTTTAAAAGTGGGTGGGCAAATATGATACAAATGATTACACTTTGTGTGCTTCGATAATTCATGGGTTTTTGCGTTACGTTTAAGTTATGTTATGATTAATGTAACACTAACATACACATATATATACATATAGGTATATACATTTAGATCAAGTTATAGGTCTATATATATATATATATATATGTAGGCGTGTGTATATTATATGCGTTTATAAGGATATATTACAAATTTTAGCTACTAGAAAAATTCATGACTAGGTAGACACGTATTTAGCTTTAATGGTTTAATTACCCTTAACGAAAAAATATAGGCTGAGCTCACCCTACACGCGTATCCTTTTGCTAAAAGTTTTCTCTTTTTATCTTGAAAGGACTTTTACTTTGCTACGGGTTTTATCGCGGCTGAATAAGTGTTCTCCCTCCCTACACTATAACAATTTGAATCGCTTATATATATTTATATAGATATGTATTTAAAAGACATTTATCGAAACACCTAAGTATATATATGTATGTATGTAGGTATATGTGTGTTAGTTTTAAAAACTATCTACATATATATATATATATAATTTTTGGGTAAAATATAATATAACGGGTATAGTGGTACGTGTCCGGCGTAGGTAAAACGTTCGTTGGTCTCGAGTCAATAGTCTGTCGATACCTGTAACCGCTTGAACAACCGTTGTGGTGCAACGGTGCAGGATTCCCACGATGACAAACTCGGATTGGAGACACTGCTCGCTAGTATTTCTTCTCCCTGTTGTTAATTTTATGGTGATTGTGGTTTGAAGGTTTCGGGCAGCAAAAGTTTTTTCAGGCGCTGGTATTGGGCATGTGGTTGTCGTCTCTTAGAATTGTTGGATAAATTATGTTGGTTCACTTTTCCACCGGTACTTTTCTCGGCACCTTTTCATAGGTCAAGCTTGTAATTGCCGGTTGGTATCATTTAATGTTTTACTACCAGTTATTTTTCTGCCTTTTTTTTATAAAATTTTACGTAGTTTTAGATAGTAGGCGAATTTTATAGTAGTTTAAGTAAGTTTAAGTTTTAATGCCAAGTATGTAATTTTAAGTTTTAACTTAGTTTAATGTCCAGTGCACTTTTGTACTTTCACGTTTTAGATAGTTGGACTTAATGCACTTTAACGCTTTAAATAGTTTTTCGGCTTAATGCACTTTGTGCAGGTTAAGTTTTTTTTTCTGTGTCTTAGGCGAAGTTTTGTTAATATTTTAATTATTGCTAATTTTTAGCTTTACGTTCTAGTAAACTTTTGATAGGTTATGTTTTGGAACTTTTCAATTTAAGTTCTAGCTTTTCCTTTTTCTTATATACTTCTTTTTCATCCTTTTTTTTCTTCTCATCCCTTTTTATATCGGTCACCGGCGATCGACATTTTGGCCTTTTTTTCTGACCTTTAAATTTTGCGCTGAATCGCCATCTTTTTTTCTGCATTGTATTACTTTATCTCTTATTCATTTCAGCCATACTTAATTTTTTCTTTCTTTTGGTTCGCTCCTTTCCACAGGTGTAATTTTGCGTCGGTCAGTACCTTTTTTTCCAACTAAGTTTTTGTAAAGTCTACCGCCGTTCTTATCAACGTTATCGTCGATGATAAGGTGCACATAACAAAACCCAGCTATTTCTAAGTTACATACCTGGACTTGGAAATGGAAGGGAATATAATAAAAATATCAATAAAAGTTCTGAACTGAAGTTCTGGGATCAAAATATCCGTATACAGCCAAAAGTATAAATCTTCCTTTGAGACAAAAAGATCGACGCAAGGCATATCAAACAGGTACACGTATCAGGCACATTGGTCATCCGCTGATTTTTTGTTTACAAGTTAATAACGAAGAATTCGTTTGACAATTACTTTTGTGCCTTGTTTGATGCATACAAATTTTTGACAAATACTTTGTAAAGCTTTGTGAGAAGCACAGAATTGCCACAGGGTTGTGTCGGATGCATGTACCTGTATTAAATGTGCCTTGGATTGACGTGTCTATAGCGATATTATCGTTACAAGGAAATAACTGAACTTAACCTGTAGGTCGCCCATTTCCGCATTGCTCTTGCTACCGATGGGAATAAAAGCTTTTAATTATTTCTAGTTATAACAATACAACCTATTGTTAGATATTGGCTACTTTTAACATGGTTTGTAAGAAATACTTAGTGTGTCGTTGAAAACTAACCGGAACCTTTTCTACACTGATATTTCGTAAGGTTTTTTTTTTTAAATGCATGTTTATTATTTATTGTATCTACAAATATGAACTAACAATAAGTATTCAAATCTTAAATATATAAAAAAAATTATTAGGCCCGACCAATGTCGGACATAAGCTTAGTGATAGTTATTAATAATACATAAGTAGTGATAAGCAACAAAAAGAAAAAGGTGTTTTCAAGCAGCTTCATCATCTAGAGTGTTGAATATTAGAGCCCGTGTATCTCTCTTTTTTAAGCGGATGTGTCCAGTAAAGTTCAAAATATTACGAGCAAGCGGATTAGGATGTGACTCGAGTTTTGTTAGGTATTTGCCTGCGTATTTTGCAATTTCTTCAGTCACTAGTGGCATATTCAAATCGCGATGTATATTTGAATTTTTGATGTACCATGGAGCCGATGTTATCATGCGTAAAATTTTATTTTGCCTTCGTTGAATTTTCTCTACATTTGAAGCTGAAGCAGTGCCCCATAGTTGAATTCCGTAACACCATATTGGCTTTAAAAGCGACTTGTATATTAAAAGTTTGCAGTCTAGGCTAAGTGTTGAATTTCTACCAATCAGCCAATGTACCTGAGTTAATTTAAGTTTCATTTGAGTTAACTTAGAGTCAATGTGGTGTTTCCATGTAAGTCGTCGATCAAGGTGTATGCCAAGATATTTCACATGTGAATGTTGAGGAACAACTTGATTGTTAATCCGAATGGGGGAGCAAGTATCTCTTCTTAGGGTGAACGTTATATGGACACACTTTTGTTCATTGACTTTAATTCTCCATAAGTTTAACCAAAGCTCCATCTGGCTAATGTGTTCCTGGAGTTTGCGGGATGCCTCATCAGGGTTTTCGTGCATACTAAGGCAGGCTGTATCGTCGGCAAATGTGGACGTATGGATACTACTGCTCACAGGCATATCACAAGTATAAATCAAATATAAAACTGGTCCCAGTATGCTCCCCTGTGGCACACCGGATGAAATAGTTTCAGGCCTACTCGTAAAGTCTCCTTCCACAACAGTGAACTTACGGGAAATAATGTAACTTTCCAAAAGATTTAAAATGTTTATTGGTAAGTAAGTCTTCAATTTTAAAATTAGGCTTTCATGCCACACTTTATCAAATGCCTGGGAAACGTCAATAAAGAGCGCAGAACAATACTTTTTTTCCTCAAAAGTTCTTCTTATAAATTGAACCAGTCTGTGAGTTTGTTCAATGGTGCTATGCTGACTTCTAAAACCAAATTGATGGTCTGGTATGCACCCACTACTAATTAGAATTGGGGACAATTTTGTTTTGAGCAGTTTTTCGAAAAGCTTTGACATAGTTGATAGTAGACTTATTGGCCTATATGACTCAGCCTTGGTTAGATCTTTGCCCGGCTTTGGAATCATTTTAACCTTGGCAAGCTTCCAGCTGTGTGGATAATACTCCAGTCGTAAAATGGCATTAAATATAAATAATAGGATTCTCATTGCAATACGAGGCAAGTTCATAAGCATCTGGTTACTAATTCCATCAATACCCGGAGCTTTCTTCGGGTTGAGTTCGGCAATTAATTTTTGTAAATCACGCGTCTTAAACTTTATGTGTTGAGGGGGTAGAGCGACTACATTCGGCAAATCAGCAACACCAGTATATATGTTTGGCGTAAAAACGGATTTTAAGTGCTCAGCAAATATTTTACCTTTTTCAGTATCGCTTCTTGCCCAACTTCCGGTAGATGTGCGTAGAGGTGGCTTATACTCAATGGGTGTTTTAAGCTTTCTAGCAGCGCGCCACAAAGAGTAATTAGACGCTGGTGTGACATCAAGACCTTCCAGATAATTTTTAAGAGATGCAGTTTTTTCAGACGCAAGCAACTCTTGGAGTCGTTTAGTGCACTCTTTAAATCTGATTTTATTTTGTGGTGATCTGTGCTGTTGCCATTCCCTTCTAGCTCTTCTTTTTTCACGTACGAGACGTTCAATGTCTGTAGAATAAATTTTATTAAACCCAGTCTGCGGATGGGAGATAATGGCATGTTCAGCAGCCTGTTTAATATTCTCGCTGAGATTGGCAATGTTAGATTCAATATCATCGGATGTTCTAAGCGTAATGTTTTCCGTACAATGACTACTGAGATATTTTTTGAACCCCAGCCAATTAACACGATTGATCATCTTCACATATGGGTCAGGTAAGTTACTTCTTAAGGGACTACAAATTGTAATGATCGTCGGAGAGTGATCGGACGAAAGATCAAGAGAAGCTTGAACTTGAATTAAATCCCTAGAGATATTTTTTATGACGCCAAAATCTATAACATCCAGAATTTTTTGTATGTCAGTAGGCCAATAAGTGGGCTCCCCACTCGAAATGACATCCAAGCCCATTTTTGAAATAGTGTTGAACAATGCTCGACCTCTGGGGGTAATAAGACGCGAACCCCAGAACGTATGCTTAGGCATTGTAGTCGCCAGCTGCTACAAAACAAGGTCCAAGAGATTTGTAGAAATCCTCATATTGATTCTCAGTGATTGAAAATCTGGGAGGGGAGTAAATTGGTGATATAACAAAATTTGTACAAAAACTTTCAATGCCAATATTTGTTGCTTGTAGGTGTTCTTCACAAATGTTATCAAGAACATAGTGCTTGAGTCTTGACTTTATTAGAATTGCTGATCCACCGCAAGCCCTTCCTCTAGGGTCCTTTGTATCATATATAGTGTAGCCATAAATTTTAAAAAGACTTCTCGAAGTCAAATGAGTCTCAGATACTAACATTACATCAATATTTTTTTCCGTGAGAAAGTGCTCAAGTTCATTTTTATGTTGGCGAATGCCATTTGCGTTCCAGAAACATATTGTTAACGTGTTCATGGCTTATTAATTAATGCTTGAAGCAGAGTATTCTGCATTCGCAGCATTTATGCATCATGCTAGTCATATTTGTTGTAAAATTGTTTATAGTTTGCACCAGATTTTCAATAGTAGCTTCAAGGCGATTAAAATTAAAGCTTGCGTCAGTATTTTTTTAATTATTTGTGTGGGAATTGAATTTGTCTTAGCAGCATCTGCATACGATACACGGGAAGTAACTGGTTGGCTCATTTGCGCAAAAGTGGCAGAGTAAGCGTTTGCTGATTGAGCTGGAGCTAATTTAGGTTTTTGCACCATAGTCTTCTTTACGAAAGAGTACACAGGACAACCTCTGTAGTTAGCGGTGTGATTACCTCCACAATTACTGCATTTTTTATCACTTTGATCTTTTGGCTTATTGCAACTAGCAGTGCCGTGTAATTCGCCGCACACAACACAAACAGAGGGTAAATTGCAGTATGTTTTTGTATGGCCACATTCTTGGCAATTATGGCACTGTACAAGACCTGAACGCTTATGTGGCTCTTCAACTGTGATTTTTCGGTACAAGAGGTATTTCAAATTATAAATTGGATGCGTTTCATTTTTTTTCAATTTTATATCATTAGGCTCAAGTTCAACACGAAATAGGGGTTGGGGAATCTTCTCTCTATTTATTATATTGGACACATTTTTTACCTTAAACCCCTGGAGGACGAGTGCATCTTTTATTTCTTCGGGAACCACATAAGAATCTATGCCCTTCAATACGATCTGCATGCCTTTAGCGCTCTTAAGCTGGTATGTGTAGAAGCTTGTTTTATTTTTTTCAAATTCAGCAACCATTTTGCGGAAATCTTTTTCGTCATAAATTTGGACTTTAGTTTCATCGATGTTGCCACGTTTTATTGGAACAATGTGAAATTTATTCTCACCAATGACCGAAATTAATTTTTTAATAAGGGCATTTGAATTTTTTTGTCTCAAATAGATTGGTGGCGGCTTGGATATTTTATTCGAGGATACCTCGGGTTTGTCGTTGTCATCTTGCAAAATTTCGAAGCGGTTTTGGCGATTAGTTGAGGCTGCGCTGTTATCCCTAGACATTTTTGGAGCAGATGAAATTTTTGAAGAATTCGGGCTTCGCCCACGCTTTACCACGGTTATATATCTGTCCATTCCGACTTGTACCTTGAATTTCGAGCCGCTGTTATCTGTAGTGATAACTTTGTTAAGTGATGAACACGAGCCTGAAGGGGATGATATTACTGGCTTATATGAAGAAGTACTGGGCAACTGTAATGTTAATGCATCATTACTATTTGGCATTGGACAAAGCGAAGTTGATCGCTGACGAAAAATTGGCTTTGACGTTAAAAAAAGACTTTCATCAGATTTATTATTTATATTTTTTTCATTAAGAGTTTCAGAACTCACAGTAAAATAAGCATTTCTGCCGTTAGAACTCACTTCAATTTTTTTTGTATTTGAGGCACTCATACAAAGAATTCCTCAAGGGATATTCGTTTGTGTTTTTTTTTTTTGTTTGCGGTCTTTTTTTGTTTTTGTTATTTATGATTGTTTATTTGTTTAGAGGTACACATATATAGCATTCCTCAGTATCACTTTGTTTAATTTTTTTTGTTTGCCGTTTTTTTTTTGTTTTTGTTATTTTTACTATGTAAAAATATTAGCAAAGCATAAAGCTTATTTATTAAAGACAGTATGTACCTATTACGAATAATATGTACTACGAATATTTTTTGTTTGTTTAATTTTTTGTAAGAAAAATTCCGCTAATCGACTGTTCGCTATGAAGGTACTACGAGAACTCTTGGATTTCGTAAGATGTTTACGAAAAATCAAGACAACTAATAGGCAAACTGTCATAGAAAACTTGTCTTGATAAATTACCAGCTTTCTTATAATGACCGAGGGAACGAAGTCTAATTATTTCTTAATTCAGTGCATCTTCTATGTACCTTTATAAGAATAAACAGGGCAAGCAAACATATCAAAAAAAAAAAATATAAAATAGAGTAAGCAAATAGTTAAAAATTGCTTGTAGCTTAAATGTTTGATTTCAAAACATACCCGTCCACAGCAAATTTTTTTTCTTGTTTCAATTCAAGTTTACAAAAAACTTATATCCATAACGGTACGACCGGGACCCGTATATTGGTATTTTATACTGAGATGGACAACAAAAATTTCACTACTAGCTTTCTACAGGTTATGTAGGGACTAAGTACACCAAAGATTCTAAAGTTATTGCTTCAAGTCTTTGGCGTGAAATACCCCCAACAATTTTCCCTGGAGATCTTCCACTTCATAGAGACTATTGCCTACTGGACGCACAATTCTACATTTTAGGAATTTCTTTGCCAGCTTCGCATTAAAATTATTCTTAAAGTCACTTTGCTGGAAATTTCGCCGATACACTTCTTGACCCGGTATATATTTTACCTGTCGACAACGCATATTATATGATTTTTTTCCTCTCAAGTAGGCTTTGTGTAGATTCTCTCGTATCTTTTCTCTTACCAGCTCTGACCGTACTGCTCTTGGTACCACACTCATTTCAGGATCATTGAGACTTTTTAGCTGACGTGCTAGTTTATAAATGCTGCCGTGTCCTATCATATTCATTGCGAAGAGCGCGAAATACGGTGTAACCCCGATTGACGTTTGTACTGAGGACCGTAACGAAAATTCAATCTCGAATAAATACTTATCCCAATCCGTGTTGTCTTGTTTGAGATAGGACCGTATTGCGGCCAATATTGATTGGTTTACGCGCTCCGAAGCATTAGCTTGTGGGCCGTGTATAGCGGTTTTAAAGTGGTTAATACCAAAGTTAATCACTAAATCTTTAAATTCTTTGCTAACAAATTGTTTACCGTTGTCGAACACAATTGTTTCGGGCGTGCCAAATTTATGGAAAACTTCCGTAATTAAAAATTTTACCACATTTTTGGCACTGGCTTTTGGCATTGCCTTCAGCAGTACAAATTTTGTAAAATCATCAAGAACGATAAATATAAAACAGTTTCCGTTTTTGGAACGTGGGTATGGGCCTAGAAAGTCTATAAAAATACGCTGAAATGGACGCTCGGATACTGATTCAGCACCCATGGGCGGTCTTAAAGTAACATTGGCAGGCTTAGATTCCTTACAATCCTGACAATCAGCTACGAAGGATTGAACCTGTGTGCTCAAATTTGGCCAGTAGAAATATTCTTTTAGTCCACCGTGAGAAGATTGAGGTGGGTTATGACATTTCTTAATGATTTCGTGTGTTAGCTCGGGTGGAACCCAAAGCTTCCAAGCAAAGTCTTCATTTAGCGGGACTCCATCATACGGTAGTGCCCGTTTATATACAAAATTGTCTATGACCTTAACATCTGGGAGTTGTTCAGCGTTTTCGTTTACTCTGGATATTAATTCTAAGTAGCTGTCAGCTTTAAAAACGTCTGAATCTAAATCGATGAGATTGGTTATATTGGCAGAGATTTCCTCCATGTCATACCGAGAAAGTGTGTCTGGCACGGTGTTCCTTGGCCCCGGTCTATGCTCGATTGTAAAAGTGAACGATTGCAAATGCAGACTCCATCGGGCTACTGTGGGTAGACAGGGTAGACTACTGTGGTCAGTAATCACGGTAAATGGCATCAGTTCGATGTAAGGTCTAAACTTTTTAATGGCCAGAACTACGGCCAAACACTTTCTCTCGGTGACCGAATAGTTCTGCTGCGCTGACGTCAGCTTATGAGAAAAAAATGCGATCGGGTGTTCTCCTGCAGCGTCATCTTTCTGGAATAACACCGCTCCAGCTCCTACATCAGAAGCATCGCATTGCACATAAAAATGTCTCTAAAATCGGGATGTGAGAGTACCGGGCTGGTAGTTAGGGCTTTTTTCAAATGATCAAACACTTCCTGGGCTTCGACCGGAAAACCAAAAAATTTACCTTTCTTCAGGGTATTAAAAATAGGAGCAGAGATAGAGGCGTAGTCGGGTATAAAGCGCCTGTGCCATCCCGTGGCCCCCATAAAGCTTCGTACCTGCTTCACGGTTTTTGGATGACTATATTTTAAAATTGTATCTATTTTGCTAGGGTCGGGTCGTAGTTTTCCCCCTCCGACTATATATCCCACAAACAAAACTTCGACTTCGCTACGTTGATGGTCAAACCCACCTGTTCCAGACAATCAGACACCTGTTCTAGCAAACTCAGGTGGGTTGCCAAATCTGGCGATACAGTCAAAAGATCATCCAGGTAGACAAAAACTCTATCACGCATAGCCGCGGGGATCACTTTATCCATCAAACGGCAAAGTCTTTGAGCTGCATTACACAGCCCAAAAGGCATTACCGTAAAATGGTAAAGTGGTCTTCCTGGCACCGTGAATGCAGTTTTTTCTCTACTCGGTGCATTTAATGGTATCTGCCAGAACGCATCCTTCAGGTCGACACTTGATATAAAATGTGTGTCCCCTAACCGACTGAGCAGACCTTCGACGTGTGGCAGAGGATAGGCGTCCTTGATCGTGAGGGCATTTAGCTTACGAGCATCCAAGCACAACCGATTCTTCTTGCCTTTCCGGACGAGAGTAATCGGATGGCTCCACGGGCTCTCGCTTTGCTCAATGACCCCAAGATCAAGCATCCTATCAAGATCTGCATACAGCAACTTCTGCACAGCTGGCGACACAGGGTAGTGTCTGGCCTTCACCGGAGTTGCGTTGCGGGTGTCAATTATATGGACCTCCAGGTGGGTCCGACCAAGCCCCCTCTTGGTATAACAAGGAAACTTCGCCACCGCCTCATCTAACCTCTCACGTTAGTCAGGAGTCAAAATATGCGTTTCAAACGGATTTTCGGCACTACCGACTTCTACTTTCGAACTATCTACCTTCGGAATTAAACCGCTTATGTTGTCAAACATACCGAATTTACGCATAAAATCTACCCCCAAAAACACAGATTTGCCTAGCGTAGGTACGAGGTAAAAAGTTATCTCTTTTGTTACATTATTAAAGAATATATTTGCTTTCACTCTACCCACAATTTTATGAGGGCTGCCGTCGGACGTTTTAATCACCGATGAAAACTGAAACACTGGCAATCCTGCTTTCTCTGTCACCTCCATACAATTTTTACCGAGACATGTGACGGTCGCTCCACTGTCAAGTAAACCCATAACATCTACCCCGTTTATTGAAATATTTGCATACAAACGTGTATCATTTCCCTCGTAAAGATTCTCGGCCATTATTTCTCGTCTATTTAATTTTCTTTTCTTATACCTCTCCCTAGCTTTCCTTATATGGCTTGATATCTCCCCAAAAATCCTATTCTTTGTTTCATTATATTCTTTTATTCTTTGGTGAAGCGGCTTAAGCTGCCGAACCTTCCGTACTTCTATTTCGGATTTCGATTTATTACTACTCATTAAAATTTTAATTCGTTTGTCAGGTTCAACTTGAGATTTGGGGTATTTTACTGGGCTTGTGTCTGCGTTGAACGAGTCTCCCCAGATTGAGACTTGTTCTGCGACTGGTTTCCCTTACATTTTGGGCATTTCGGTGTTACCACGTTATCCTAGCCTCACTTAAAACAAAAAACTCGACGAGTACTAGCTGGACAATCCACGAATCCATGCCCTATTTTCTTGCAATTCCAACACATGTACCGATTCGCAGTGGACATGGCTTCAAGCTCAAAATTCAAGTTTACCTCATTTCCCAAGTCTAACTCATGCACCCGCGGTGCTACAAATTGACGCTGCTGGAGCTGCTATCTTTGGCTAGCCAATAAATTTTCGGCCCTTTTTGCTTGCTGGCAAAACTCGCTTAAACCATCCGTACGTACCGCGAACAGTAGTTGAGCTAGTGATGGTTTTAAATTGGATTTGATGTTCTCCACGAGGTCTCGCTCCGAATACGGATATCTTTGCTGATTCCTCAGCCCCAACACCACATTATAAAAATCTTCAAATGATTCCTGTAGCATTTGACGCCGATCCATAATTTTTTTCTGTAACTGAAAATCGCTCTCATATCTCCTATACTGTGTTAAAAAAAGCTGTCTGCAATTCCCCCCAAGTCTGGAAAGGATTTAGTTTGCGGACGTTCCAATACCACTCGAGTGCTTGGCCTTCGAGCAATACATGGAAGCTTCTACGAATGTCATTAATGGTATAATTATTGTCCTGCCTCAAAATGTCTACTCTAAAGATAAAATCTTCAGCACTGATAGATTTTGAAGTGCCATCAAATTTGATACCCCATTTGGATTAGTCTACTCTATTATGAGGTTGATAGGCATAGCTCGCTTGGGCGACCGGTATATGGCCAGTAGCTTGTACTGGTGACTGATATGTCGGAAAGGCCGGTGGCACCTGCTGCGTATTTTGTTGTGGCTCAGAATAATGATCCCCCGACACCTGATGAGGTGAAAAACGCGTCGGTAAATTTTGCGCAATTACCTGATTTGAGCTAGTTTGCTGAAAACGTGTATTGGGTATTGCCATTTGCTCTCTGGGTTGTGTGCCCACACTCCCAGAATTTATCTGTATAGCAGGGACTTGACTAGTTGGAACCGTATCTGTAGCATTTGTACGAGGTATATTCAACTGGCTTCCTTGGCGGTTCGCAGCTAGAGAAAAGTCCTGCTGAAAGGTCTCTCGCAACTGTTGGATCTGCATTCTGATCTCTCTACTTAACGCCTCCACCGCCTCTAGTCCTGGAGCTGTGTGGTTTGCAGATTGAGGTGCTTGCGTCACAGTCGTATTCGGACGGAATTCTTGTTGTACGTTTCGCGCCGTTAGACTACTAAACTCAGGTGAGGTTATTGAACTAGTCGACAGGTCTGGTTCATGATAAGAATCATTACGCTCTTGGGCCATGGATATAAATTGTTGAACCACTGGCGCTATCGTGGATGCTGCTGTAGTTATACTGGTCTGCATGTTTGAGCCCGAATGCGTCACACTTTCCAGATTGAAAATTGTGTCAGCATCTATGCCCTCTGACATTAACTGACCCGTAATAGATCGCGTTAAGACCATCCCTATTTAAATTCTAACTAGCTGGACTTTCCTTACTTTCCAATCGAATCTTTTGAAATTATTTTCGCCAAAAAAAAAAAAAATATTGAGTTCTCGTTGAACCTTCATAGTGAAGAGACATTAAAGCGGATTTTTTTTACATACATACATACGAAACAAATATAAAAAACAACAAAATCAAAAATTATACAAAAAATATTCGTAATACATATTCACCTTGATAAATAAGCTTATTGGCTTTACTAATATTTTTTACATAGCAAGAAATAGCAAAAACAAAAAAAAACCGTAAACACAAACAAAGTTCCCTTTAGGAATAATACTCTGTATGAGTACCTCAAAGGAAAAAAATTTTGAAGTGAGTTCTAACGGCAGAAATGCTTATTTTACTGTGAGTTCTGAAACTCTTAATGAAAAAAATATAAATAATAAATCTGATGAAAATCTTTTTTTAACGGCAAAGCCAATTTTTCGTCAGCGATCAACTTCGCTTTGTCCAATGCCAACTAGTGAATCGTTAATATTACCATTGCCTAGTACTTCTTCATTTAAGTCTGCGATATCATCCGCATCGGATTTGCCTTCATCACTAAACCAAGTTATCACTACAGATAACAGTAGCTCAAAACCCAAGGTACAAGTGGGAATGGACAGATATATAACAGTGGTAAAGCGTGGGCGAAGCCCAAATTCTTCAAAAATTTCATCTGCTCCAAAGATGTCTAGGGATAACAGCGCATCATCTAGCAATCGTCAAAATCGTTTTTCATTATTGCAAGACACCGACGACAAGCCCTCTACATCATCGCAAAAGTCTTTTAAGCCACCACCTATTTATCTGATAGAAAAAAATTCTAACGCGCTTATAAAAAAACTACTGTCGACCATTGGTGAAAATACTTTTCACATCATTCCAATTAAACGAGGTAATATTGATGAAACTAAAATCCAAATATATAATGAAAAAGATTTCCGAAAAATTGTTAGTGAATTCGAAAAAAATAAAACAAATTTTTACACATACCAACTTAAGAGTGCTAAAGGCCTACAGATAGTATTAAAGGGCATAGATTCATATGTTGAACCCGAAGAAGTAAAATGTGCACTTGTCGACCAAGGATTCAAGGTAAAAAATGTTACCAACATATTTAATAGAGAAAAGGTCCCCCAACCCCTATTTCGGGTTGAACTGGAGCCGAATGACATACAATTGAAAAAAAATTAAGCCCACCCAGTTTATAACGTAAAGTATCTCTTACATCGAAAAATCACAGTTGAAGAGCCACGTAAGCGTTCAGGTCCCGTACAGTGCCATAATTGCCAAGAATATGGCCATACGAAAACTTACTGCAAATTACCTACAGTGTGTGTTATCTGCGGTGAATTGCATGGTACTGCTAGCTGCACTAAGCCAAAAAATCAAGCAGAAAAAAAATGTAGTAATTGTGGAGGTAATCACACAGCTAACTATAGAGGGTGCCCTGTATTTTCTTTCGTTAAACAGGCTATGGGTCAAAAACCCAAGCTAACTCCAGCTCTACAAGTAAACGCGAACTCCGACACTTTTGCTCAAATCAGCCAACCAGTTACTTCACGTGTATCATATGCTGATGCTGCTAAGACTAGTTCAATTCCCACGCAAAATGTTCCACCGCCAAATAATTCAACGAATTCAAACTCAAGCCTTAACTTTAGTCGCCTTGAAGCTACTATTGAGAATCTGGTGCTAACTATAAACAACTTTACTACAAATATGACAAGTATGATGCAAGAAATGCTGCGAATGCAGAATACACTGCTTCAAGCATTAGTTAATAAGCCATGAACACGTTAAAAATATGTTTCTGGAACGCAAACGGCATTCGCCAACATAAAAATGAACTTGAGCACTTCCTCATGGAAAAAAAATATTGAAATAATGTTGGTTTCTGAGACTCATTTGACCTCAAGAAGCTTATTTAAAATAAATGGTTACACTTTATATGAAGCAAAGGACCCGAGAGAGAGCATGTGGTGGATCAGCAATTCTGATTAAGTCAAGACTCAAGTACTATGTCCTTGACAACGTTAGTGAAGAATATTTGCAAGCAACGAATATTTTCGTAGAAAATTTTTGTGCGAATTTCGTGATATCATCAATTTACTCACCTCCCAGATTTTCAGTTAGCGAAGATCAGTATGAGAAGTTCTACAAATCGCTTGGATCTTGTTTTGTGGCAGCTGGTGACTACAATGCAAAACATACGTACTGGGGATCGCGTCTTGTTACACCTAGAGGCCGAGCCTTGTTCAATACAATTTCAAAAATGGGCTTAGATGTCATTTCGAGTGGGGAGCCTACTTACTGGCCTACTGACGTAAGAAAAATTCCAGATGTTATAGATTTTGCCGTCACGAAAAATATTCATAGGGACTTAATTCATGTAGAGGCCTCTCTAGATCTGTCCTCCGATCACTCTCCAACAGTAGTTACAATTTTCAACCCACTAAGGAGTGATTTAACTAACTCATATGTGAAGATGATTAATGGAATCAACTGGTTGGTATTCAAAAAATATCTTAGTAGTCACTGCGTAGAAAACATTCAGCTTAGATCATGCGATGATATTGAATTTAATATTGCCAATCTCAACGAAAATATTAAACAGGCTGCTGAACACGCCACTACCTCCTATCCGCAGACCGGCTTTAACAGAATTTATTCTACGGAAATTGAACATCTTGTATGTGAAAAAAGGAGAGCTAGAAGAGAATGGCAACAACACAGATCACCCCTAAATAAAATCAGACTTAAAGAATGTACTAAACGACTCAAAGAGCTGCTATCATCGGAAAAAACTGCACTACTGGAAAAGTATTTAGAAGGTCTTGATGTAACGTCCGCATCTAATTACTCTTTATGGCGCGCTACTAGAAATCTTAAACGACCCGTTGATCTTAAATCACCATTGCGTACTGCGACCGGAGGCTGGGCAAGAAGTGATAGTGAGAAAGGTAACTTATTTTCTGAGCATTTAAAATCTGTATTCACTCCCAATTCATGTACGGGTGCTGCTGATTTACCGAGTGTAGTTTCTCTACCTCCTCGTCCCTTAAGGTTTAAGATGCGTGAAGTACAAAAAGTAATTGCTGAACTCAACCCGAAGAAAGCTCCAGGTATTGATGGCATTACTAACAAAATGCTCATGAACTTGCCTCATATTGCAATAAGAATCCTGCTATTTACTTTTAATGCTATTTTAAGAATGCAATATTTTCCACATAACTGGAAACTGGCCAAGATCAAAATGATTCCAAAGGCGGGCAAAGATCTTACCAAGACTGAGTCATATAGGCCTATAAGCTTACTATCTACAATCTCAAAGCTTTTCGAAAAGCTGCTCATGACTAAATTGTCCAAAATTTTAACTGATAATGGGTGCATCCCGGACCATCAATTTGGCTTTAGAAGTCAGCACAGCACGATTGAACAAACGCATAGACTGGTCCAAGTTGTAAGAAGAACATTTGAAGAAAAGAAGTATTGTTCTGCTCTCTTTATTGATGTTTCTCAGGCATTTGATAAGGTATGGCACGAAGGCCTAGTTTTAAAATTGAAGACATATCTGCCAATAAACATTCAAAAGCTTTTGGAAAGTTGTATTATTGATAGGAAGTTCACTGTTGTGGAAGGAGAGTTCACGAGTGTGCCCGAAACTATATCTTCTGGTGTGCCCCAGGGTAGTATTCTGGGTCCTGTCTTGTATTTAATATATACTTGTGATAGGCCTGTGAGCAATAATATCCATATTTCTACTTTTGCCGATGATACAGCCTGTATGAGTGTGCACGAAAACCCTTATGAGGCATCCCGCAATCTCCAGGAACATATCACTCAGCTGGAAATATGGTTGAACTTATGGAGAATTAAAGTCAATGAACAAAAGTGTGTCCATATAACGTTCACCCTAAGAAGAGATACTTGCTCCCCCATTCGAATCAACAATCAAAATATTCCTCAACATTCCCAAGTGAAATACCTTGGTATACACCTTGATCGAGGACTTACATGGAAACATCATATTGACTCTAAGTTAACTCAGATGAAACTTAAGTTAACTCAAATATATTGGTTGATTGGCAGAAACTCAACACTCAGCCTAGACTGCAAACTTTTATTATACGAGTCGCTTTTGAAGCCAATATGGCGCTACGGAATTCAGTTATGGGGCACTGCTTCAGCTTCCAATGTCGAGAGAATCCAACGAAGGCAAAACAAAATTTTACGGTTAATAACATCGGCTCCATGGTACATCCAAAATTCTATTATACATCGTGATTTAAATATGCCACTAGTGACTGAAGAAATTGCAAAATACGAAGGCAAATATTTAACAAAACTCGAATCACATCCTAATCCGCTTGCTCGTAATATTTTGAACTTTACTGGACACATCCGCTTAAAAAAGAGGGACACACGGGCTCTTATACCTAACACTCCAGATGGGACTACTTGAAAATACTTCCCCCCCCCCCCTTTTTGATTATCACTACTAATGTATTATTTATAACTACCACTAAGTTTATGTCCGACACTGGTCGGGCCTAATAATTTTTTTTTTATAGATTTAAGATTTGAATACTTATTGTTAGTTCACATATGAAGATACAATAAATAAATACATGCATTAAAAAAAAAAAAAAAAAAAAAAATATGAACCAAAGCAAACAGAAAAAAAAAATAATAATAATAAAAATTCCTTTCCTCCTTATGAGATTAAATTCTTGGCTTGTTTGAAATTGTGCTCTAATAGTATGAAAATCGTTGACGGTAAGATTATTTGCCAACGATTCCAATCTATCGGCCATAAAACGAATTGTATCAAGAAACCTAAGTTCAAGATCTGTACCATCACTCATATTAATAAATTGAGATAGAGATATATATAACTCTTTATTTAACGGAAGGACTTTTATATTTGTCGCAACCTTACTTAATTCTTTCACAAAAAGATGAGAATCATAGGATGAATAGTTATGAAAATAAATTGGAATAAACTTGGGTACTTGATAACTTAGGTTGCATCTGTTATGCGCAGCACCTCGATATTTACCGCTTATATGACAATGATCTCTCACACGATCATTATTTAAGTATTGTCCACATATGTGACAAGTTATCGCATTGTAAAATGTTACATTTTCTTCATCTGTCAAGTTCTCCATTTCAATTGTTTTTGTGAGATAATTGTTATATATATCTTGACAATCTTGATTCAAAAATGTAACAAATTTTTCAGAAGCATCTTTACCCGTATAAATTCTCAGCTTATCCAATTTATTGTCATGCTTACACTTAATAAAATAGCTGAGTGCGCAGGGTACATGTGACTGATTTAATTTAGTTTTACTACTTACATTAAAGTCTATCTGTTGCAAAACGCATTCAAAATCGGCGTATACAACAAAAGGGACGTCAATTTTTCTATGGTGGCTCTTGAACCGCAGTATGGATTCTTCTGCCTTTGGCATTGTGGTAACAATTTTACCACATTCCATTTTATGTTTCTCCATAATATTTTCAAGATGGGTGTATTGCAGACAGCTGTTGCAAAATAAGAGTCGTTCACAATGTGTCGTTGTTTGCCTTTTTAGTAGTCTGTAAGACATCAAACACGCGTATTGTATTATTTAATTTTAAATACTTTCCAATATATTACTTTGAAATATCTTTTATAAAAATATAGTGATGCCCATCCACGTTTTCCAATAGCAATAAGTTAACATGCTGGTCTTCTCATTTTGGGTTACATAAAATGGTCCAATTAGTTCATCACTCTCGTCGTCATATCCAAACACATTCACAGTAACATCATTCTGTCCCTCAAATTCCTTAATTTATTTTAGTGACATCGGAAATGTCAAATTTGAAAAATCAATTGTAGTTCCATCTTGAAGCGAAATTATATTAGCACTAATATCTTCAATGTTATATGAAGAGCATCGATTCGGAAAATTGATAGCCGAGGTACTCATTGCCGCAATTAAGGCCCACTTAAAACAGTAATTATCACTGTTTTCAATGTTAATGCAAGCAACACAAGCAATCTTTTCTGATTTCATAATATTTCGTACACTCTCCATCAATGTTGATATTATTTGTTGAGCTACTTCCAAAATCATGTGAATCTCGCTGTTGTTGTTGTTGTTGAGGGTTATGTTGTAGTGTTTGGTGTTGGTTAGTATTTGGATACCAATGTATTGGAGTAAGAGGTTGCTGCAAATTTGGGTACCATTGCATGGGAGTAGCACTTTGCTGCCAATACATTTGTAGTTGCGGTTGTTGTTGTTCTTTATGAGGATATTGCTGATGAGCATATTGCTGATAAATATATTGCTGATGAGGATATTGCTGATAAGTATGTTGTTGATGACGATATTGATGTTGTTGTTGAAGACATTGTAGTTCTTGTTGTTGTTGTTCTTGATGAGGATATTGTTGATAAGGATATTGATATTGTTGAGGATATTGTAGTTGTTTTTCTTGATGAGGATATTGTTGATAAGGATATTGATATTGTTGAGCATATTGTAGTTGTTGAGGATAAGTGAAGCCTGTATTATTCCGTGGTAGTGGTCGTTCTTGATTTGAGTCTCGACTTATGACCACTTGGTTCGCTACACCTTAATTTTGGATGTGATCCAAAAAGCATTTTTTGTATTTATATACCTTTTTACACACATTGCACTCATAAACTAAAGAATTCATTTTATGTAGTTTATACAATATTATTATATATACATATTTTTAATATTATTATATTTAATATTGTTTATTCAAAAGTCACTTTGACTATTTACGTATTAAAAGCGAAATTATGGAGGATTTTACACTTGTAGATACAATGCTGTACTTGCTGCTAGCATACAAAACTTCTCAATTTATACGAATTACGATTAAGTCTTATGCAAAATGTAAAAGTCAATAGACAGAGACAAATGTCAGCAAGCAGTGGAAATAACAACCAATTTTTGACAATCCTCAATATAACAAACTTCAAATTCTTTACAAAATAAGTGAAAAGAATGAATAAATACAACACGCATAAATTGTATATTTTATTCATTTCTTCAAACTCTTTACATATAAAAAAACTAAAATCAAACAACAACAAAAACAAAACATTACTTTCTAATTACTTTCTAAAATACCCTTCCATGTCCCCAGCTAAAAAACGAATATTACAAACAAAAAAAGTAATGCCGACTGCACACTATGATATTTTGTGACATCGCAACAGTGTGCCCTAGTGGTAACGTTTATCATTTGCATTCCATATAAAAAAACATAATGTGAAAGGCGTTGCACACATTTTAAAAAATGATTAGAACACAAGAAAATGCCAGATTTGTACTCGGCATTACACTCTCGCTTTTTTTCATATATATATACATATACGACTACTTACCCATCTGCCAACGCTCAAGTTATTGTAAAAACATACACAAATACACACGTATGAGCATAACGATGGCTCCCATAATCACGCATCTCTAATTCCCTTTGACAATCCTAAATATCTTACAGCCATCCCTAAACAAGAGCGGCAAGCGTTTTTTAGCTGTCAAAAGTTCTCATGTCCATACATTTTGTATGGAGCATACCGAAATAACGCGGCGGCAACGCGACGGCAACGCTTTGCTATTGGAAAATCTGATTTTGACATCGCGTTTCACAATGAAGTTAGTTGCAAAAGAAAACAATTGCCTTTTGTTTGCCATCATCAGCGTTACCATACGTGAAGATTTATCTTATTTTCGAAGTTTTTCGGGGTGTTAAAAATACCAAAAAATATCTGTTAAAAATATGATTTTTAAGAATATGATATTTAATACTTGTAATATATCATTTAATGTCCTTTTGACTAAAGTATTGACATATTTTCTTCTCTCCTTCATTAAAAGTACGAATTATGTGCATACATACATGTTATATTCCGAAAATATTTTGTGTTATTTACGTTTACGTTTGTTCCCTACAAGAAATGAATGACTGAAACTAACACAAACAGAATTTTTTCACTATCACATTTTCAGCAATTTTATACTGAATTCAATAGTGAAAGTCAATTGACTGATCATTTAATTATAGTTGCTCCACTCTAGCATATATGTAAGTATGTATGTTAGAGTGGGACATATAATATAAATATGCCAAAACTTTTAAAAATCGAGTTTTATTACAAAAAATACAAATCATTCTGCCTGTGAAAATTAAAATTTATACATGTGCTAAAAAAAAGATAAGTAAGAACAATAGTGAATAAAAGAAATGTACAAAATTTAATTTAATATATATCTATGTAGATATTTCTTTTCAAAGTTGTAGATATTTATAAAAAGCAAGATGCGTTAGCGGTGAAAAGGTGTGAAGAGGGCTGGACACCGTCTACGTTATTCTGTTTTTGCTTATTTCTATGTTTAATTTTAAATATTTGATCTACTTGTATATTTTGAATTGACTTTTTAAAATAAAAACAATTAATATAATAAAAATTATATTTTTTGCCAGTATATCAATCATGCATGATAGCTCAATTGTGGGGGATATATTAGTCAATTATGATCAGTCAAACTTCATTAATATTTATGCTATCAATGATTAGTAAAAAGCACTCGTGAGCAGTTCGACTAAATGTTATATTCATTAGTTATAGAGAGATGCAACATCACAAGTACACAAGAGTTTCCATCACATTTTTCATTTTGCCCTTAATAATGTGATAGCAACTTTGTTAAGCGCAATGATAAATATATCCTGCATGATTTCCGATAAATTGACTGATACTATTCATGTAGAGTTAGTTCATTTGAAACAAAATAAATTTCTTCTGAATTCGAATTCAGTAAAATCAATGCATATTAATATATTTTGATAAAAATCACTAAGAAACCATTTTTAATTTTTGTCCTACTTGAAGGTTTTTGAGAAGAAAATATGGCAACGCTGGCCATAATCCTTAACACAAGCAAGTTTTTGAAATCTTATAAATAACTAAATTTTTCAAACTTTAATTATTTTATTTTAATTTAAGTAACAAAATTTATGTAACAAAATTTTAATAACAAAATCACAAACAACAATGTCGTCCGTGCAGCAGTTAAAATAATCAGGATTGTTTTATTTATTTGTTTGATAACCCTGTTTTTGACATAACGCTGACGCTTTTGTTTACGTATGGCATTTCAGCGTTAAAGCTCGGCGGAAAAAAACGTTCCGCTTTCCGTCCTAGTTTAGGGATGGCTGTTACACTTCAATTTTTCCAACCTTCAAATAAGTTCATTGCTCATAAATTACATACATATTTCGTTTACCTCTTCAAACTCTTTAAATATAGGAAATAGGAAAATCAAACTAAATAAAACCAACAGCAAAAACATTCACAGATTTCTCACAAGCATACATAATTTCTTTCTAAAATAATCTTCCATGACCACCAGCTAAAAAATAATATTGCAAAAAGACCAAAGCAACATTTTTCTCTATGCACACACGCACTTACACTCTAAAATCATAAACCTGCTGCAACCGCTTAACAAACCAAAAAAAAAACATTCAATTCAAAATTAAAACAAAAACCTACATAAAATCCTTCGTACATACATAATTAACTATGTACATCGACGAACGGATATCAAACCATGCTTATGTCACAAACCATATATTTTATTCATGTCTTCGAACTCTTTAAACATAGGAAGAATATAAATAAAAATCAAACTAAATAAAACCAACAACAAAAAACATTCATAAATTCCCACATAATTTCTTTCTCAAATACCCTTCCACAACCGCTTAACAAACGAAAAAACATAATACATACAAACAAAAGAATATTACAAAAAAACTAAACTATGCACACACGCACACACAATATAAAATCATAAACCTGCTGCAATCGCTTAACAAACGAAAAAACATACTACGTACAAACAAGCCCTGCGTGCCTACATAATTAACTATGCACATCGACGAACGGACATCAAACCATAAAATTAAAACAAAAATATATCGACGGGCCGACATCAAACTACCCTTTTCTATGTACAAACCGTCCATAGCCCTCGTCACTTCAATCCATTGACAGTAATTACCTTAATATGTACATTTTAGCCCATAAATTACAAAATTTCGATTTTAATTGCCCAAATTTGACAATTTTAATTGTTCAGGCTCATACATTCTACTACTACTAATAATCACGCACGAATTCTCACGCTCCACAATGGTTCCTGCTAGTGTAAGAGCGTAGATAAATTCAAAATTTGAAGTGTTTGAGACGTAATGTTTTTTCTGTTTTTTGAATAAAAATATGTCCAAATTTACATATTTTACTACGTTCATCAATAGATTTTATTTTTCTTTAGGAAATATCCTTGCATAAAGTAGCTATATATGTGTAATCAAAAAAGTTGAATTATAACAACTAAAGTTTTGAAGACCTATAACTTTAAAAGTATAAGAGTCATACTTACATATTATATATATCTAAAAAGGTGATTTTATTGCAAATAAAACTGTGTTAACTTTTTATCAATGTGGCTTAATAAAAAAAATTTCAACCAATTTTTCGATCTATCTTTAAATTTTAAGAATTATATTTTAAGGTGGACCTACAATTTTGCCGCCAATCCCCTCCACTTGGATATTAGTATCCTGCATAAGACTTCTTATAAGAACTTTCAAGACATGATGGATTTTTGAAATGCTTTACTACAGCGAAATCTTATAAGTTAACAACACTGTTTGCAAGAAATTTATTTGAGTATTGTAGGTATAAGAGTAAAGAAGAAAACACTTCGTGACGGAAGAATTTGTGATACTAGCTTCTTTCTACGCATAAGAGCGTGTACGAACATCATGCATGTGTAGGGTTGCCAGATACCAAAAGTCAAATACCTGGACAATGGAAAAAATTCAACTGGATTTTGAAAAAATAACTGGTCAATTTAAGCTTAAAAAGCAAAGTGTTGATGCTTTTTAAAAATATTGTTTTGGTTGTAAATTGCCAGTGATGTACAAAATAGAGGAACTAATCAGTGTTAGGTAAAATTACAACTGGTTGTACATTTGCAAGCACTATTGTTTCTTTTTATTTAGTATTAAAAATTTTTCCTTAGAAGGTATAAAAACACAAACAGAAAACAGAAATGTTTGCCTTGTTTTAATAAGAAAAGCTGATCCTTATGTATTTTTATCTCCTGATTCCAATTCCGTCATTAGTTTTAATCTGTAACCAGTTTTAATCTATACAAGTTCTCGTGGTACCATCATAGCGAACAATCGATTAGCGGAATTTTACTTACATACAAACAAAAAATTATACAAAAAAATATTCGTAGTACATATTATTCGTAATAGGTACATACTGACTTTAATAAATAAGCTTTATGCTTTGCAAATATTTTTTTACATAGTAGAAATAACAGAAACAAAAAAAAAATAACCGCAAAAAAAACATAAACAAAGTTACATTGAGGAATACTCTATATGTGTACCTCGAAACAAATAAACAATCCTAAATAACAAAAACAAAAAAAAAGACCACAAACAAAAAAAAACACAAACGAATAACCCTTGAGGAATTCTTTGTATGAGTGCCTCAAATACAAAAAAATTTTAAGTGAGTTCTAACGGTAGAAATGCTTATTTTACTGTGAGTTCTGAAACTCTTAATGAAAAAAATATAAATAATAAATCTGATGAAAGTCTTTTTTCAACGTCAAAGCCAATTTTTCGTCAGCGATCAACTTCGCTTTGTCCAATGCCAAATAGTAATGATGCATTAACATTACAGTTGCCTAGTACTTCTTCATACAAGCCAGTAATATCACCCCCTCCAGGCTCGTGTTCATCACTTAACAAAGTTATCACTACAGATAACAGTGGCTCGAAACTCAAGGTACAAGTCGAAATGGACAGATTTATAACCGTAGTAAAGCGTGGACGAAGCCCGAATTCTTCAAAAATTTCATCTGCTCCAAAAATGTTTAGGGATAACAGCGCAGCCTCAACTAATCGCCAAAACCGCTTTAAAATTTTGCAAGATGAAAACGACAAACCCGATGTATCCTCGAATAAAACATCCAAGCCGCCACCAATCTTTTTGAGAGAGAAAAATTCAAATGCCCTTATTAAAAAATTAATTTCGGTCATTGGTGAGAATAAATTTCACATTGTCCCAATAAAACGTGGCAACATCGGTAAAACGAAAATTCAAATTTATGACGAAAAAGATTTCCGCAAAATGGTTTCTGAATTTGAAAAAAATAAAATAAGCTTCTACACATACCAGCTTAAGAGTGCTAAAGGCCTGCAGATCGTATTGAAGGGCATAGATTCCTATCTTGTTCCTGAAGAAATAAAAGATGCACTCGTCCTCCTGGGATTTAAGGTAAAAAATGTATCTAACATAATAAGCAGAGAAAAGGTACCCCAACCCTTATTTCGTGTTGAACTGGAGCCGAATGATATACAGTTGAAAAAAAGAGGCTCATCCTATTTATAGCCTAAAATACCTTTTATACAGAAAAATTACAGTTGAAAAGCCACATAAGCGTTCAGGTCCCGTGCAGTGCCATAATTGCCAAGAATATGGCCATACAAAAACTTACTGCAATTTACCTACTGTTTGTGTTGTGTGCGGCGAATCACACAGCACTGCTAGTTGTACTAAACCAAAAGATCAAGCGGAAAAAAATGCAGTAATTGTGGAGGTAATCACACCGCTAACTACAGAGGTTGTCTTGTGTACACTTTCGTAAAGAAGACTATGGTGCAAAAACCTAAATTAGCTCCAGTTCAAACAACAAACGCTTCCTCAGCCACTTTTGCGCAAATTAGCCAACCAGTTACTTCCCGTGTATCGTATGCAGATGCTTCTAAGACAAATTCAATTCCCACACAAAATGTTTCCCCACTAAATAATTCAACAAATACAAACTCAAACTTTAATTTTAATCGCCTTGAAGCCACTATTGAAAATCTTGTGCAAACTATCAACAACTTTACAACAAATATGACTAACATGATGCAAGAAATGCTACGAATGCAGAATACACTGCTTCAAGCATTAATTAACAAGCCATGAACACGTTAAAAATATGTTTCTGGAACGCAAACGGCATTCGCCAACATAAAAATGAACTTGAGCACTTCCTTACGACAAAAAATGTTGTTGTAATGTTGGTCTCTGAGACTCATTTGACTTCTAGAAGCCTCTTTAAAATGAATGGCTACACATTATATGATACAAAGGACCCTAGAGGGAGAGCATGCGGTGGATCAGCAATTCTAATAAAGTCAAGACTCAAGCACTATATTCTTGACAACATTTGTGAAGAACATCTACAAGCAACAAACATCTGCATTGAGAATTTTTGTTCAAATTTCGTGATATCTTCAATTTACTCCCCTCCTAGATTTTCAATCACTGAGGATCAATACGAGAAATTCTACAAATCTCTTGGACCTTGTTTCGTAGCAGCTGACGACTACAATGCTAAGCATACGTTCTGGGGTTCGCGTCTTATTACGCCTAGAGGTAGGGCGTTGTTCAACACAATTTCAAAAATGGGCTTGGATATTATTACGAGTGGAGAGCCCACTTACTGGCCTGCTGACGTACGAAAAATTCCGGATGTTATAGACTTTGGCGTCATAAAAAGTACTTCTAGGGAATTAATTCACGTTGAAGCTTCCCTAGATCTCTCGTCCGATCACTCTCCCACGATCGTTACAATCTGTAGCCCACTACGAAGTGACTTACCTAATCCATATATGAAGATGATAAATCGTGTTAATTGGCTGGGGTTCAAAAAATACCTTAGTAGTCAATGTACGGAAAATATTAAGCTAAGAACACCAAATGATATTGAATCTAACATTGCCAGTCTCAACGAGAATATTAAACAGGCTGCTGAACATGCCACTACCTCTCATCAATAAAATTTATTCTTCAGACATTGAACGTCTCGTACGTGAAAAAAGAAGAGCTAGAAGGGAATGGCAACAGTACAGATCATCCCAAAACAAAATTAGATTTAAAGAGTGCACAAAACGACTCCAAGAGTTGCTTGCATCTGAGAAAATTGCATCTTTTAAAAATTATCTGGAAGGTCTTGATGTCACACCAGCATCTAATTTCTCTTTGTGGCACGCTGCTAAAAAGCTTAAAAGAGAGTTTAAACCACCTCTGCGGACTTCGACCGGTGATTGGGCAAGAAGCGATACTGAAAAAGGTAAAATATTTGCCGAGCATTTAAAATCCGTACTTACCCCAAATACATGTACTGGTATTGCTAATTTGCCGAGTGTAGTTGCTCTTACCAAAGCTGAGTCTTACAGGCCAATAAGTGTACTATCAACAATATCAAAGCTTTTCGAAAAGCTGCTCATGACAAAATTATCCCCAATTCTAAGTGATAGTGGGTGCATACCGGACCATTAATTTGATTTTAGAAGTCAGCATAGTACCATTGAACAAACGCATAGATTGGTTCAAGTTATAAGAAGAACATTTGAAGAAAAGAAGTATTGTTCTACTCTCTTTATTGATGTTTCTCAGGCATTTGGTAAAGTATGGCATGAAGGCCTAATTTTAAAATTGAAGACATATCTACCAATAAATTTTCTAATGCTATTGGAATTCTATCCCGGAAATTCATTATTGTGGAAGGAGAATTCATTAGTGTTCCCGAATGTATATCTGCCGGTGTGCCACAGGGGAGTATACTGGGACCACTTGTGTATTTGATTTATACTTGTGATACGCCTGTTAGCACTAAAATCCATACATCTACTTTTGCCGATGATACAGCCTTCTTTAGCATGCACGAAAACCCTCACGAGGCATCCCGATATCTTCAGGAAAATATTACCCAACTGGAACTATGGTTAAAGTTATGGAGAATTAAAGTAAATTAGCAGAAGTGTGCGCAGGTAACATTTACTCTACGAAAAGATACTTGTTCCCCCATTAGAATCAATAATCAAATTGTTCCTCAACATTCACATGTAAAATACCTTTGTATACACCTTGATCGACGGCTTACATGGAAACAACACATTGATTCTAAACTAACACAAATGAAACTAAAATTATCTCAGGTACATTGGCTGATTGGTAGAAATTCAACTCTCAGTCTAGATTGCAAACTTTTGATATACAAGTCACTTTTGAAACCTATATGGTGCTACGGAATTCAACTACGGGGCACTGCTTCAGCTTCAAATGTTGAGAAAATCCAACGAAGGCAAAACAAAATTTTACGCTTGATAACGTCGGCTCCATGTTACATCAAAAATTTAAATATACATCGTGATTTGAATATTCCACTAGTGATTGAAGAAATTGCAAAATACGCAGGCAAATATTTAACAAAACTCGAATCACATCCTAATCCGCTTGCTCGTAATATTTTGAACTTTACTGGACACATCCGCCTAAAAAAGAGGGACACAAGGGCTCTTATACTCAACACTCCAGATGGGACTACTTGAAAAATTTTTTTTTCCTTTTTGATTATCACTACTTATGTATTATTTATAACTATCACTAAGTTTATGTCCGACAGTGGTCGGGCCTAATAATTATATTACAGATTTAAGATGTAAATACTTATTGTTAGTTCATATTTGAAGATACAATAAATAAATACATGCATTAAAAAAAAAAAAAAATTCGATAGCTTTACATTGAGGAGCATAGTTTAGTCCATAAAACTTTTTTATTATATTTTTTACTTAAATAACTAGTCGTTATGAATTTTTGTCCGCTAATTACGAAAAAAGATTTCTTATATTCTTATACGCTCTAGTTTCCGAGATTTGTGCTTTATATTTAAAAAATAATATCTCGAATTTTTCTTTTCTTACGCCATCAAAAAATATTATTTCTAATAATATGACGTCGTTGATTTCGAATGTAGCCTCTATTTTTTGATAAGTTCTGATTATTTCAGTGAGCCTAATTACGAGTGTCGTATTTCGAATACGAAGAGTTTGTAAAGCAATATTCTTTAGTCTTGTACAAAATAGTCGTAGTAAAAGTCGAAATACCACACTCGTGATTAGGCCCAATAATTTTGCATTAAAAATTTAAATTGTTCCTTAAAATTTTTTTTCTGGTAAAAGCTGCAAATTTCGATATAATAACTATTTACAAATAAAACAAAAATTTTCTGGACTGGTCAATACAACATTTATTATACGTAATAATTGCATTGATCAGATATGTGATACAAAAAACAAATTTTTTTGGAAGGCATGAGAGAGCAAAAATTTTAGTCTTTTTTTGTGAGACTAGAGGTGATAGATAAATAATAAAACTATATTAGTAATCAGCGGACAAAAATACATAAGAACCAGTTAATTTAATTTCAAAAATTTAAATAAAAAATATAAGAACTAAACCAAAAAGACACGATTTTTAACATCCATGTAATAAGAGTATGATATCATGATACGCTCAATGTTCATCTACTCAAATAGAATTTAATGAAATTTAATAATCCAGAAAGTATTTTTAAGTTTGGGGGACCATTCGTGATTACTAAGTGAATTATAAAAAAGTGGCATAAATTAAGCATATGCTAATTGTCACTATATCCTTAAAACTAGAGCTGCTGGGGAAAAACTAATGATGCCATCGTAATCTGCAGATCAAAATACATAAGGATCGGCTATTCGAATGAAGCAATAAAACCACTGTTCCGCTGTGTAATTAATTAAAAAATATAATTGATAAAGAAATTATTTTTCCAAATTTATGGCATGTTTCTACATTACAAGTAACTGAAAAATTTTGTTCATATGAGTACAAAATTTGGCTTTGGGGTTTCATAAAACAACTGTCAACTTTTTCTGAGTAAAATACGTAATACTTTTTTATTTTGTTGTTTCTACATAACAATTTCAATTGTATCTAATGTCAAATATAGGCAATCAAAAATTAGTACTTGTGTGGAAATTAAAATAGGTTTTTATTCATTAAAGAAGAAATCGAATGTCCACACAATCGTCTAATTCAACCATTATGAAACCTGTAAGCATAAATCCAAACATTCTTACATTATATCCCATATTTGTATGTATTTTCATCACAATTTTATTTTAAATTTTGTTCACATAAATTTGTTCAAGGAAAGTAATAATAGGTTTGTTCGATTACCTGAAACTTTTTACTGAGCTTCGCTGTATTATATTGAATTTCGTTCGTTTGTAATTTGAGACTGAGACAAGCTCTCACAGAATAAATGGTTGCCGAAAATAGCGGTTGCACTTTTCTTTTTTTGTAAATTTTATTTCTAAGTAAATTCTTCAATCATTTTCTTGTATGATGTGTAGCATATTTAAAAAAAAAAAAGAATATACATCGGTTTTATGTATATGAAATATATTTTTTATATGTGTAATACATTTTTCGACATTTAAAATATATTGAAAGATATTAACCTCCTAACCACGATAAGGCATATTATTTTGGTTCATATATAAACTCCTGTGCTTTGAACCACATTTCAATGTAAAGTTTTTATTCATTATTATCTTGGATCTAGCTGTATTCAAAGCAAGCAGATTGGGAGTATTTTCGGCAAATTAGTAACCATCTGATGATATATGTATGTACATATCGTATATGATGGATCAAATCCATTCATGAAGCATGAAAGCTTTTTGACTTGTTTCAGAAAAATCTTAATGCTTTTATAATTGTGAAAAAAATTATAACATACCGTAAATAAAAAAAAAATGTCACTATCGATGTTATTAATTAAGAATCTCTGATGCAGCTTTTTTAAAATATCTAAACATTCTTTAATGCTTAATAGCAAAAATACTCAGGATTTATTCATTTACTCGATTTTGTTTGAAATATAAACGAACTGATCTAATATTGCATTGTAATATAAAAGCAGCTGTTTTATATTTTGCTCGATTTTCTCCTAGGGCTGCCATTAAGTAATGCTTCTAGTGTGGAAAAAAATGAGCTCAAATACCAAATTGTATACCATGGCAATAATGAAATTAAATATACAAAAAGTAATACCAAATACAACGTAAGCTAGACAAGTGTACTATAAAAACTCATTTTGTTACGTACTCGCCTGTGTACCGCTTGCTTACCTGAGAGCTTACTTGTTATGTAGAAACAGGCCATTAAAAAATAATTTTTAACTGGATAAATTCTATGTTAGCTGGTAACTGGATGAGGCTCTAAAAAACTGGAAAATCCAGGCCATTCCAGGCCGTCTGCATGTATGTGTGTATGATCTTTTATTTTTCTGCCCACATGCAAAGGCACACACATGCATTAACATTAGTTGTATGCGGTTAATCACATAATAGCTTGCCATCTACATTTTACACACACACTCAAACGTACAATATGAAAAATAACAAGCATACGCTAATCAACAGTACTTCTTTTGAGTGTTTGTTTTGTTTTGCTGTCTTGGCGTTTTCGCTTGTTAATTAACACTGATATACACGTACACCAATATATCCATCGTGCTTCGCTTACAGTACGACAGCATTTATTATTGGTTTAGTATAATACATGCGACGTGAACACATTTAAAAATCATGACGTTTTTACATTTCAAGACTGTTTACGCAGCTCTCTATTAGATATTAGCACAGGTATATTGTTATATGTTTCACTTATTCGTCCTAAAAATTTTAGCTGCTAATACCTGCCAGCCTGCAAAATATTTACAAAATACTTTAACTACTACATTTCGGAATATGCATTTTTTAAGTTTTTCCAATAAAATTAAACAAAATTTGTTTTTTATTTTTTGGTTTAAATGTCAAATATGTTTTTTATGTAAAAAATAAAACAAGTATTACTTGGAAGTAAAAATAAAAAAAAATAATTTTTAAACTTTAATCTCAAAAAAATCTCAAAAAAGCTAATATTTGCAAGACGAAAAAAATTAAATTTTTTTGCGCATTATGAACAATTCCATCAAAACAACTCAAAAAAAACATAAAAACAAAAAAATTTAAATTTCTGTTTTCTTGAAAATCAAAAAAAAAAAATTAACTTTGGAAATTTTTTTACAATATACCCCACTGTGCGATTTTCAGTGTTGATATGTCATAGTAACCCTTGATTTCTTGTCTGCAATCGTTTTTTACAAAACTCAAAAATGTTTTCTAGATCAAAAGTTACAGATTTTAGCTACGCAAGCCCCAAAAAGGAACCACTGTGCGCTCTCACGAGACATCATTTTGAGTAGGTGAGTATCAATATACTATACCATTTTACAGATGCTGCGTTGCAAGACTATTTGCACAAGATTGTGTATTGGGCTATTGCTATATTTTTTTTCAGGCTTAGTAAACTGGCTCATATGAAATTCAAATATTCCATATATAGAAAAATAAAATTATTTTAATATATTTTTTTATGGTACACAAATATATTTTCCCTGAATTTTGACTCTTTTCAGAAAAACTACGGGTACATCCGCATTTATGAAAAGGCACTCTTAAATTTTAGTTAAAAATGTTTCAAACTATCTACATAATAAAATCTTATAGTTGAAACTTTCAACTTTCAACGTCACAACTTTTTATAACCGCTTAAACACAAAAAATATTTTTAAAATTTACTATTTTAGGACATTGCTGAATGTAGGGTACATGTCAAAAATATAAAATAATTGGTTCTAAGCACATTCTTAATGCATTGTCTTTAGCGCTATGTAATTAAAAAATTTAAAATGTATTAAACAAAGTTTTTAACAGAACTGAAAATAATGAAGATACTTAAAACAACACATGCCTTTTTCAGGAAAATTTTAAAATCTGGACTTTTTAGCGTTTTCCCGATTTCACGAATAGATATGCTAATAAATTTTTTTCCTATTTTTATTTAAAATTTTAACAAAAATTTAATGCTGTCTGTAACTTAAAATTCAACAATGAACTAAATAGTAATAGGCGGAATACTAAAAAAGGTCAAGGCAAAAAAATTTTTTTGTCTTAAGTAAAATATCTTATGAGTGATACGGAAACACATCTTGGGAAATTATTTCTTAAGAATTTCAAGTTTCTGTAAAAATGCTCTATCCGGTAAAAATCAGATAATTTTTAAAAAAAGTTACAAGCTTCAGAAGATTTTTTGAGTACCAGGTAGGCAACTTTGGCCCACTGTAACTCATGTCCAGCACAAGCCAGAAGGCTGTCATGACACGTGTTAAAAAAGCCTAAGTCCTTCTCTATGGATGTTAGGAGTTTCATATAAATCCAATCAGTAGTTTAGAAGTTCCAGATTTATTGTCATTTGCTTTGTAAAAGTCGCCACTGTGCAATGTAAATTTTACATATCGTTAGCTAAAATGCAAAAAGGCGTAACTAGCAAAAAACGCAAAAATCGATTGTTTGGCTGATTATTAGGACGCCAATAAACTACATGCCTTGGCAAAATTTTTACACCTCTACGATAAAAAATTACGCTTTTATTAACAAAAAATAACCAGACTTAACTGCAAGTTTGTTGAGTTTATTTTTAGTTTTTTGCTTCTCTTGTAAAATTATATTTTTGTTAGTTAAGTTTTTTTGCATTTTAGCTAAAGATATACACATGTATATATATGTATGTCTGTCATACATACATATGTATGTGTAAAAACCTATTTTTCAATCCAAAAAAGATACAAATTGGATTGCATACTTTTTCGTGAGCGTGCGTGATCGTGATAAGTTGTAAACCACTCGTGCGTGACTAAGAATATTTTGCTCGTGAGCGTGCGTGATCGTGAAAATTTTCAACATCATTCGTGCTTGAAAGTGCGTGAGTAAAATATTTTTCTGCGTGAGCGTGCATGTCGTGAGTCAAAAAACGCTCACGTGCACATCTCTAACATTAATAAGGTATATGTGTATTTTATGAAGGTATTCTAGATGATTTTTTTCTCATTTTATTAAAGTTCTGCGTATTGTGTATATATTTCTGAAATGTGCTTTGTGTGCCTGTCGGACAGAGTGTACGTATCAGTTTGTCAGTCAGTCTCTATTTCTATTAATTTTTTTCTTCTGTGTCACTACTTTTTTCTGATGTTACTACTTGAAATAGAGAATGTTTGACTAATTTTTAAATGTTTACATATATAGGTAAATATGTGTATGTATGGCAGTAAATTTACTGCTTACAATTAACAATTGCTTATTGTATTGCTGCTGAGCAACTGTTTGATCTGTTTTTGCCCAAAAATACATATTGTAATACAAACATATGAAAAAAACCATTGTTAAAACAAATACATTATGGACAGATGTATGTGCGGACGTTCGCTATTTTATTTTGTGGCGCAGCCAAATATACAGAGAGAGAGAGAGAGAGAGAGAAAATTTTGCTCTGAGAGTAATTATATATGCATGTGTTTCATGTACATGTATCATTTACTTACATGTGTATGTGAAATTTTACTTTCATTCATTCATTCATCAACCATGGATTTTTTTTTTTCAACACACCATGTGGTACTTATGTTAAAACCAGTTTTATGTATCTTATTTGTTATAGAAAAATAAATACATACAAACGTGTTTTTCTCATTTGGTCATTGCAGAACCATACAATAACTGCTTTAAAAATCAACATTTACAACTAGTAAAAGAAACGCTAAATAACATATTTTTTCATACAAGAACCAAAAAACACGCAAAACTGGTGCAAACATATGCATCTGTGCAATGCTATAGTACATACATATTAGAGCGTGGCACAAGCCCTAAAAAAAGACCTACAAGCACTCTCATTAACTTCAAAATGTGTGTGTATATTGCTCCGTTATTTTAAAACAAAACTTTCAAAAGAGATGCGTTTTGCTTTACGATAAGAATACTGCAGTACAGAACAAAACAGCAATAGAACAATGTTGAAGTAAAACCAAGCCTTTCAAAACAAAAATGAAATAGAACATCAAAATTCACACAGAACATTCAAAACATGTTTGAATGTTTTGATAGCAAAGATAATTCTCCATATAAAAGAAACATTGCGCTTCGTTAGGAATATGAAAGCTGAAAAGAGGTTTTATTTACTATGAAATAATATCATACATACTTATGTACATTTATCTATATAATTAATAGGCGAACATGTTTTTTGTAATCCCTTTTACGCTGGTACCACTACACCGATTTTAAAAAGTTTTATATGGTTTTAAAGGATTTTCTGTACAGATGTGCAGAATCTATATTTTATTGACATCGGTTTAGTATTTTGGGAGCTATAAGCGTTTAAAGTTGATACTACTACATGCGTGTGTGTTTGTAGTATTTCTCTTGATCTAACAATTTTTTTTCTCTTATTTGTTGTTGTATGAAAGCCATAATACTTAAAGGAAGAGAATTGAATAAAGTGAATTAGCTTGGTTGAAGGGATTTTGTTTATGTTTTTTAATTTCATGTATTATTTAATTATGCTTGCATATGTATGTACGTTTGTGTGTGGCTGTGTTTTAATGAATTTTTTATGACGTTTAGATAGGTACATTTTCTTTGAATCTTAAATTATTTACATTTTGATTCTAGAATACGGACGAGTGTGTCGTCCGTTTGGTATATCTAGTATATAATAATTTGTTAATTTTTATTTCCAATATATGTATATACATATATATACATACATATACATACATAGTTTGCATGTTTGTGCTCGTGTTCTAGTGCACTCGATGTTTCTGCTATGTTTTACTGTTGTTTTGTTTCATTCTCGCTTTTCGTTTGGATGTTCTACTTGTTTTGAGAACACAAGCACTAACAAAACTGCAGAGAAAAACTATTCGAATGATGCTTGATTGATTTTAGTCAGAGTCATGTTTTGTTGGTTTTGTTTTGTTATTTATGTTTGCACTAAAACGGGCTGCTTGGCAGTAGTGTCAAATAGAATACAAAGCTTTTAGAACGATTTACGCAGCCCTTAATACAAATATACTGCAGTGTGCCCATTTACTAACCAAATAAGTCAATAAAACAAACAAAAAACAACAAATTCCTATGTATTTACAATATTGAAAGTTTTGAAACTTTTAATTAATTAATTAAAAAAAATATACTGAAAGCATAAATACTTCCAACTTAAAAAATTTTTTTTCATTACTAGATGTTTACACTAGGGATACTATTCGGGATTTGGCAAATCCCGAATCCCGGGATTTGTAAAATTTAATCCCGGGATATTATTTTCGGGATTTCTTAGCAATTTTTATATAAAAACTTTATAAATTCAAATTTTCGTTGATTTTAAGGTATTTTTTTAATATTTAAAAGTCCCATACAATTTTATACGTACAGTTTTAACAATTTAATGACTATTAGTGACATATTTCTTATAAATTAACAACAAGAGCAAAATAAATTAACTACTTTCTTACGGTTATTTTCATCAAAGGTGCTACAATATATGTACATTTTAGAATTATTTTGAAAACAAAAGAAACATATTGCCTTTGGAAAGGATATAACATTTGAAAAATTCATAAGTTTGACAAATTTATTCCGTTTTATTCTATATTATGAGGGCAATTCAAATTCCACGAGAAATTTTTCCTGGGGAATAATTTCAAACAATAGCAAATAATAGGGAAAACAAAAAAATCTAATTGAAAAAAGGGAGTAATTTCTTGTGGAAATTTATTCATAATTGCAGTGTATAATTATCTTATGCCTACTCCTCAACGATAAAAAAATTAGCCCTTATCTACTTGTCGGTAAAAATTGAGTACTATTGACACCTCCTTACAATCGGAGTAGAATACAATACAAGGCAAGTAAACATTTTTTGCTGTCGGGTTGACGTAAAACCGAGAAATATTTACAGAATAATGCGGAGTATTTTGTCTAACAAACTGCTCGAGTGTGTATGTATGTTTTTTACATTGGAGTTCAAAATTATTTTGTTCTTTATTTAGACTGTTTAGGTAGTTTTCGATACAAACCTAAGACCAAACCCATTTAAATTACATGGATTTGATAAATAGTTTTAGTCAAAAACGACCGACTGAATGAGTTCGACTCAATTATAGTTGTATTCGAGTTGCATAGTAGGAGGCCGAGACACTAATAAACCATACACCTCTTAGCGAACGTATGAATACATACATATGTATCTGTTGAACTTGTAGAAAAAACTTATGTATGAATTTAAAAATTTTCAGTAGAGCAAAAATACTGTTCAAGTGCTTAGGCAAACTTTTAATGTATGTGCCTATAAAAATGTGATCTTTAGACGTAATTAATCGAATTTGATTAGAATAGTGTATACATTTCTTCTAATTTTTCGACTTGTTCAGTCTTATTACCTACCGTTGTCATAGTCGTAACGAAATCGATAAAAAATTAGATAATGCTTGGTATACATACATATGTAACAACGATTATACTTGTTGTTGATCAATCGCAATTAAAAAAACGTTAGTAGATATATTTTTAACAAAACAATATTGTTTTTGCAACTTATTTGTATGAAAGTGAATCTAAAAATATTCGTAAGTCAACTTAAGCGGTAGTGCTAAAAGTCCACCGATATGTATATTCGTTTTGGTTTAGAAAAAATAAGAAAAACAAGTTTTCATATTTAGTTTTTGTTTTCACTATAAATTCTCTAACATCAAATGTGATTAATCAACTTCAAAACAGATGAGAAAAATTCTTTTGATTTTTATTTCATACTCGTATTAGAAAATTGTTCACTTTAAAGACAATTGTGCAATGATAAATTATGAACATAAAACCTTTTAAAATGCATTAAGTTGTTATTAAAGTAATATTTATTAAAAAAAAATAGTTTATTTTACGAAAAATATTTAGATCCCGAAATCTCGAAAATCTCGTGATCCCGAAAATCCCGGGATTTTCAAAAATCGATCCCCATTGGCATCCCTAGTTTACACATCTCTGTGATCGAACTCACATTGCTTTTTTTACAAAGTAGATACACTCAAAAAAAAAATACATATACTATTATCAAGGGAAAAAACTTTCCAAATTTAAGTAAATAATTTTCTAAGTTTAAGTAATTTTTTCTAACTTAAAGTAAAATTTTACAAAAATCTTGTAAAAATTACTTAATATGAGTCAAAAATAAAAAGTTCATATCCTTAAAAATAGTTCACAAAAATACACACACAAATTCTCACATTCAAGGACAAGAAGAAAATATTTACCAAAATTGGAAAATTGTTCAAAAGTTAAAAAAAATGTATCCTAAGAACTAGTCAATCTCATTTTAAATTCAAAAACAAATTTTAGGAAATGACTTACTACTGATTAGTTCATCAAATTTGACTTATTTGAAAGATATAAAAAGTAGAGTTGGGCATAGTTGTTCCTTTTGCGGATTGTTCCTTTTTGATCCCAACAACAAAAAGAACTAGTTCATTCTTTTCGTTCAGTTGTTCTTTTCGGTCAGTTGTTCAGTGAACAACAGAACAGAGATTACACAGTCTTCGAATCCTCTTTAATGTTTTCTTAGTGTGTTGTTATTCTAAAGTAATTTCATTTCATGCTTAGTGACCTTATTTATATTAATAGTTTTAATTGAAAATGCTGAAAATGAAGTCAGTGATCATTTGAAAACAAATTTTAATCACTTTTTTTAATTAAGTAAAAATGTTCCTTGTTCATAAGTATTTTCATTTGCACTTTGTGTTCTTTTTCTATCACTTTTTTAATTCTAATAACATTTTTCACAATCTGTTTTTTAATTCAATACTACAAATTATTTCTTTTAATTTTGTAAAGTTAAATTGTATATTTCACCAAGTATACATTTTCTGTTGTTTGTTTTGATTATTGCGCTAAATATTTACAGCCGTATTCATAAAAAAAGTTGATTGAGGTTTAAAATGCATATTAGTTAAAAAACGTTTTAAGGCTAAATAACGTTTTTTAAATATTGGTAGTCATAATCATAAATTTTTTTAAAATATCGTGGCAACACTGTATTCTTTATTTGTCATTTGCATATTAGTTCTGGAAAAAAACGATTGTTAATTCACAAAGTACTCGTGTCTATTTTGTTTATTTGTCGGTTTTCAGAGAAATATTGTTTCTATAAAATAAAACTCATGTTTTAGACTCGGCAGTTTTTCTTGAAGCAAGTCTGAGTTTATGGGAGAGAGATGAAAGAAGAAAGAAGAGGGGTACTGACTTGCTTGTACAGAAAAGTTACTTCAATTCTCTTTTGTGCTTTCATTCGCAGCATTAAAACAATAGGAAAATTGAACAAGAAACCGTCTGAGTGTAAACAAACGAGCAGTTTTAAAAGAGAGTTGAAGATAATTGCTTCAAGAAAAACTGCCAAGTCTAAAATATGACAAAGATATGTTCCAACTTATATTTAATAAAATAATAAAAAAAAGTTCACAACAAATCTTTGTTAAAAGTGCTTTTTATATTATTTATTTTATTGCAGATAAAGAAGCACTAGAATAACGAGCTTTATTTTGTTTGTTTTGAGTGTTTATACATCCCTACTATTTTTGTTAACACATAAAATGAGAAAACAATGACTGGGAATGGAAACTGGATCGCTCCTTTTCTTTAAAATATTCTTTGGAGTATATTTGTTATTTGGGCAATAGTTTCTATAAAAAAAAATTACATTGTTTTCTTCTAAATAACACTGGCATATGCATACATACATACACACATATGTACATACAGGTAAAGTTCAAAATGTAAACAAAAACGAAGCAAAATTACAACAACGTCACCTTAAAATTGGTTTAAACATGGGGGCAGTCAATTTTAAAATTTGCTGATTTACGCAAGGTTTAAAAACCGGTTTTTAAGCTAAAATTCTATTATGAATACAATTTTAGCGAATTTTGCTTAAACAATATTTGAAACGTGGTTTAAAATTTTTATGAATACGGCTGTTAATAAGCACACTGCATTTGTCTTTTTTTAACAGTATGCAAATCAGAAACTACCCAGCATACCAAATTGCGATCAGACTGCAATAGAACTTAAGAATAAACTTATAAGATATTAAGTTTTTTCAATGTCACTTACATTAATTTTGATAGAATTTGAATCAACAAACAGTTTTAAACAACGCTTGAAAAACAATTATTAAACACAACTTTTTCTAAAGTCTACTTATAAACGACTATTGAATGACGCAATAAAATTATTGAAAAAAGTAATACATTCTAAAGTCATGTACTGTTATTTTTGTTTTTATGTACATACAAACTGGATGAAAATATTTTGCGTACACATTTAGTTTTAAATTTTAAAGTGACTGAACGTAGAATTCAATATTATTTTAATAATAATCGGTAATTTTTTAATAAAATAATTAAAATATCAAATAAATATAAAAAAAAGTTTTAGAAGATAAACAAAAGAAGTAATTGAACTTCTTTTAAATAATAAAAAACAAAAAATTAGTGAATCAGTGGAAGATTTCAGTGCTAGCGTTCCTAGAAGCAGGTCGATAAAAGAAAATAATTGTAAATGTCCAAGTGAAAGTGACAAATTTCAAGATTTCAGTACCGGTGTTCCAAATAACAGTTCAGTTAAAGAAGAACTTTCTAAATACTCAACTTCAAGTGAAAGTGATGAAACCTCAATTAATAATTTGGTTAAAAACTACAATATCCAAGATGAGTTGGCTAGGTGGAGTGTAAAACATTTACCCCCATATTCATAAAACTTGAAACGAATTTGAAATGTATTTTATTTCAAATTTTCCATACAAAATTTTCCTAAAATGAATTTCAAATTAATTTTATTTGTTTATAAATATGGGGGTTAATTTCTAATTATGCCCTAAATGAACTATTGATAATTTTAAAGTAAATTGAGCCATGCAAGATCATAAAAAAACACCTAGAGATGTCGCAATTGTTCAGCTAACAGATGGTGAATATGTGCACTATGGATTAAAAGATTGTTTGACGGATTTTCTACCCTATTCATCATATGATAGTGACACTATTTAATTAAATATCAATATAGCTGGGCTTCCTATATCAAAAAGTTCTTTGGCTCAAGTTTAGTTTATAATGGTGAATGCCAATGGTACAAAAACAGTACACACTGTAGGAGGTTATTCTGACAATAATAAACCCAAAGATTTCAATGCATTCTTAATGCCATTCATCGACGAACTAAATGACGTTATTGAAGCTAGCCTACAAAAACACTACCAGTCATGCAGGATATATTCATCAATGCGTAGAACAAAGTTTCTATCACATTGTATTATTCTTCCTTATTGTTGTTGTCATTGTTACAGCTGTTGTAATCGTGTAGCAATTTGTTTTGAATTGTTGCATGGTTGCCAGGCTACTGACCGCACTGGTATTCTGGCGTTAGCACCGGCTAGGGCTCGCCGTCTTGTGGGGATCCTTGTCAGTCAACCTGTTCAGTAGCTACAATCAACAATAAACAAAATAAAAATAAAAAATAAAAAAAATACCAGCCTTTTGGTGCCAGCTGTTCGACACAAAATGAAATTAAGGAAAATTATGAGGCCCGAAACAAATATACGAATCCATCCGCTCGCTTGCCATCAAACCCTCTGGTAGGTGGAACACCAGGAAATTGCCCTCCCCTTAGAGATCTACAGACCTCTCAGTGACATGCCCCGAAGTATTAGGCATGTCCCTAATTTCCGTTCGCAGCCCTCCCCTTTCCTTTACTTACCGCCCATTCTGTTTTCTTATGTGCTCATACTGTTAGAGCGATTTACACCCGTATACTTTTTCTTTTAAAAACGTTATAAAGCATATTGCTTCCTTCTTTTATTATTAAGTATATAATTATGTATATGTTATTGTAACAACTTTAGCAAAAAAAAAAAATATTATAATATGAAAATATGAATAAAAAAAGGTATTTTTAAATAATTATCTTTACACTTCAGATTCTCGAATTGAAGGAAAACAATTTTCTTCTGGACTTAAGAGCAATTACCCTTTCAACAAAAACTTCTACCTACCAACCTAGGGTGAGCTCAATCTAATCTTCGGTGGAGAAATATACCCAAAAGGGGGTAAAAACTTTTCAACTAAAAGAATTTAATTGCTTCCCTACATTCATATATAAAAACGAATATATATATATATATACTTAATGCACTACAAAAAAAAAACTTTAATAATAAAAAATTCTTTCAATCATATAAGAAAAAAATTATAAATATATAAATTATAAGATTATATAAAAAAATCTGATCAGTCATTCCACGGCTACCTGGCGCTTTGTCCACGGCGTCCGGAGACGGATACCAGTTCCCTCGTTGGATGCAGCGTGTTGCAGGTGGAAATTTTTTGTCTTAATTTTTGACCTTTAATTTTAGTTTTTGCCTTTTAATTTTAGTTTTTGACTTTTAATTTTAGTTTTTGAGTTTTAATTTTAGTTTTTGAGTTTTGATGTTAGTTTCTGACTTTAAATCTTAGTTTTCTAGTGTGACGAGTTTTAAGTTTCATCCTTTTCATTAGCTTTAAGATTTCAACTTCTAGTTTTTTTTTCACCAGTTTCAAGTTTTAGCTTTCATTTATTTTTACTAGTGCCAGGATTTTTTACGAACAATACGAGTATTGCAATATCTTACTTAATTGTTCTTGTTTTATAAAAGAAATTAGGGCCACTGGTCACTATTTTAGCACATTATACGTGCAAAACATCATGCATATTTCTTGTATTCTATTTAATTCTTTTACTTTCACAAATTTTAGTTTCCTTTTTTTTCTGTTAAAATAAAAATTATATTTTTAAGTTTTAGTTTTCACTAATTTTAATTCTTTTTTATATTTTATTTTATTTATTTTTATTCAAGTTTTAATTTTCCACCAGCTGCATCTCTCTTCACTCCAACTCCCTTTTCGAATTTTAATTTGAATCTTCACCCGTACATTCCGTACGCTTGCCTTTTTATACCTCCTCCACCGATCCTATGTATCGCGTTAACCATCGGTTCTTTTCCACGTCAGCATCAGAAACCTCCGTTTTCTTCCAGCAAATTCTTTTATTTTCTACAAAAACTTATTTTTTTCTCATCCTTTTTTTTCTTGTCAGTTTTCTTTTTTTTTCTATTTATCTTCCCCCCCCCCTATTTTCATAACAGCTGTTTGCTCAAGGTTGCAACTCAAGCAACTGCCTTATGGGCTACAGGGTGCACGTGACAAAACCCAACAATTTCATGGTCCATTCATGGATCTGAAATGGAAGGGCAAAACAAACAGAAAGAAATATATAAAGTAGTTTTAGGGCATTTTGGCTAATTGTACGTACATTTAAAAAAACACGCTGGCATCTCCATTTTTCATATTCACCACCCTTGGTGTAGCTACGGCCATTGACTATATACTGCAACTCTGCGTTTTCACGACTGGTGTCCACCCTGTTCTTTCACTAATGCTTTAGTACTGTCAGATTCCATTGGATTTGTGGATAGTTCTTTAATTCCCATATAGATATTGACACAACGCCTGCACTTGCAGTTTCGGTCATACTCCTTGGGGGAAAATGAAAGCTTAACGAAAGATTGGCTGCCAAAAAGGCTTGGGTTGAATTTCGTCAATGCAATAATCTTGTGTGATCTACCAGTAGTGCCATCAGTGGGGATTAACAAATTAAAATAAAATTGTTTATATCATTTGGTGTGTGCTTGTAGTAAAAAAAAGTAAGTAAAGAGTAAATAAAATATGCGTATGAACATTGTGTTTGCCAATTTTTTTTTCATAGGTAGAATTGATCAGCGATCATTTACATGAGGTATGCATACAAATTAATTTCTTATGCTCGCTTATTTAACTGGCGTAAATTAAAAAAAAACTTTTCTCTTTCTTTCTGGGCTTCCAGGACCGTTAGATGTTAACAATTTACCAAAGAAAAAGGTAAGAAGAATTAATTTCCTCTTTGTTGGTATTGTTTTGTGTTATTTTTGCCACAGATCGATAGGTCGTTATCGATAACTGTACACGGCCGTCGGTCATTTACTAGTTATCGCCGTCGTTAATTTTAGTCGCCGTGTAATTAAAAAGAAGGAAGTCGGCCGGTGGCACGGTAGTAAGCCGCCTTTTACAATCAATCGATTTATTTGAATTTTTAAATTATTTATTAAAATGCATCAAAAAAAAATCTTGAGTCATAAAGACATAAACGGGGTATGTGCCAACGAAATGAAAGAAAATAAAATGTGTTAATACCAATTGATGTGCGAAAAAAAACTAGATTCAAATTACTTTAAAAAAAACACAAAAGGGAATTCAAACGTAAAGTTTGACTCAATTTTTGAATTTATTGATGTTTCTTTCCAAAAGAAAAGCCCACGGAAATATTGATAACATAAAAAAATCTATTTACATATTCCTCAAATAGAATTTATATTGCGATTATATAAAAAAAAATATGAGACAAACATTTTAATAAAAAATTACTTTGGCATTTTGTTTAACAAAGCATAAAAGAAATACAACTAATATCAACTTTTCTTTACAGATTAGAAGCTAATCATGAAGCTTAGCAAAATAGAGGCCCTCGGACGAAGGTAAGTGGAAGGCTAAATTAAATTGAGTTTTATTCTTTTTCTTCGAGTTCTCGTGGTACCTTCATAGCGAACAGTCGATTAGCGAAATTTTTCTTACTTACAAAAAATTAAACAAACAAAAAATATTCGTAGTACATATTATTCGTAATAGGTACTGTCTTTAATAAATAAGCTTTATGCTTTGCTGATATTTTTACATAGTAAAAATAACAAAAACAAAAAAACCCGCAAACAAAAAAAATTAAACAAAGTGATATTGAGGAATACTATATATGTGTACCTCTAAACAAATAAACAATCATAAATAACAAAAACAAAAAAGACCGCAAACATAAAAAAAAACACAAACAAATATCCCTTGAGGAATTCTTTGTTTGAGTGCCTCAAATACAAAAAAAAATGAAGTGAATTCTAACGGCAGAAATGCTTATTTTACTGTGAGTTCTGAAACTCTTAATGAAAAAAATATAAATAATAAATCTGATGAAACTCTTTTTTTAACGTCAAAGCCAATTTTTCGTCAGCGATCAACTTCGCTTTGTCCAATGCCAAATAGTAATGATGCATTAACATTACAGTTGTCTAGTACTTCTTCATATAAGCCAGTAATATCATCCCCTTCAGGCTCGTGTTCATCACTTAACAAAGTTATCACTACAGATAACAGCGGCTCGAAACTCAAGGTACAAGTCGGAATGGACAGATATATAACCATGGTAAAGCGTGGGCGAAGCCCGAATTCTTCAAAAATTTCATCTGCTCCAAAAATGTCTAGGGATAACAGCGCAGCCTCAACTAATCGCCAAAACCGCTTCGAAATTTTGCAAGATGACAACGACAAACCCGAGGTATCCTCGAATAAAATATCCAAGCCGCCACCAATCTATTTGAGACAAAAAAAAATCAAATGCCCTTATTAAAAAATTAATTTCGGTCATTGGTGAGAATAAATTTCACGTTGTTCCAATAAAACGTGGAAACATAGATGAAACTAAAGTCCAAATTTATGACGAAAAAGATTTCCGCAAAATGGTTGCTGAATTTGAAAAAATAAAACAAGCTTCTACACATACCAGCTTAAGAGCGCTAAAGGCATGCAGATCGTATTGAAGGGCATAGATTCTTATGTTGTTCCCGAAGAAATAAAAGATGCACTCGTCCTCCAGGGGCTTAAGGTAAAAAATGTGTCCAATATAATAAACAGAGAGAAGATTTCCCAACCCCTATTTCGTGTTGAACTTGAGCCTAATGATATAAAATTGAAAAAAAATGAGACGCATCCAATTTATAATTTGAAATACCTCTTGTACCGCAAAATCACAGTTGAAGAGCCACATAAGCGTTCAGGTCCTGTACAGTGCCATAATTGCCAAGAATATGGCCATACAAAAACATACTGCAATTTACCCTCTGTTTGTGTTGTGTGCGGCGAATTACACGGCACTGCTAGTTGCAATAAGCCAAAAGATCAAAGTGATAAAAAATGCAGTAATTGTGGAGGTAATCACACCGCTAACTACAGAGGTTGTCCTGTGTACTCTTTCGTAAAGAAGACTATGGTGCAAAAACCTAAATTAGCTCCAGCTCAATCAGCAAACGCTTACTCTGCCACTTTTGCGCAAATGAGCCAACCAGTTACTTCCCGTGTATCGTATGCAGATGCTGCTAAGACAGATTCAATTCCCACACAAAATGTTTCCCCGCCAAATAATTCAAAAAATACTGACGCAAGCTTTAATTTTAATCGCCTTGAAGCTACTATTGAAAATCTGGTGCAAACTATAAACAATTTTACAACAAATATGACTAGCATGATGCAAGAAATGCTGCGAATGCAGAATACTCTGCTTCAAGCATTAATTAATAAGCCATGAACACGTTAACAATATGTTTCTGGAACGCAAACGGCATTCGCCAACATAAAAATGAACTTGAGCACTTCCTCACGGAAAAAAATATTGATGTAATGTTAGTATCTGAGACTCATTTGACTTCGAGAAGTCTTTTTAAAATTTATGGCTACACTATGTATGATACAAAGGACCCTAGAGGAAGGGCTCGCGGTGGATCAGCAATTCTAATAAAGCCAAGACTCAAGCACTATGTTCTTGATAACATCTGGGAAGAACACCTACAAGCAACAAATATTGGCATTGAAAGTTTTTGTACAAATTTTGTTATATCATCAATTTACTTTCCTCCCAGATTTTCAATCACTGAGAATCAATATGACGATTTCTACAAATCTCTTGGACCTTGTTTTGTAGCAGCTGGCGACTACAATGCTAAGCATACGTTCTGGGGTTCCCGTCTTATTACCCCCAGGGGTCGAGCATTGTTCAACACTATTTCAAAAATGGGCTTGGATGTCATTTCGAGTGGGGAGCCCACTTATTGGCCTACTGACATACAAAAAATTCCGGATGTTATAGATTTTGGCGTCATAAAAAATATCTCTAGGGATTTAATTCAAGTTCAAGCTTCTCTTGATCTTTCGTCCGATCACTCTCCGACGATCATTACAATTTGTAGTCCCTTAAGAAGTAACTTACCTGACCCATATGTGAAGATGATCAATCGTGTTAATTGGCTGGGGTTCAAAAAATATCTCAGTAGTCATTGTACGGAAAATATTACGCTTAGAACATCCGATGATATTGAATCTAACATTTCCAATCTCAGCGAGAATATTAAACAGGCTGCTGAACATGCCATTATCTGCCATCCGCAGACTGGGTTTAATAAAATTTATTCTACAGACATTGAACGTCTCGTACGTGAAAAAAGAAGAGCTAGAAGGGAATGGCAACAGCACAGATCACCACAAAATAAAATCAGATTTAAAGAGTGCACTAAACGACTCCAAGAGTTGCTTGCGTCTGAAAAAACTGCATCTCTTAAAAATTATCTGGAAGGTCTTGATGTCACACCAGCGTCTAATTACTCTTTGTGGCGCGCTGCTAGAAAGCTTAAAACACCCATTGAGTATAAGCCACCTCTACGCACATCTACCGGAAGTTGGGCAAGAAGCGATACTGAAAAAGGTAAAATATTTGCTGAGCACTTAAAATCCGTTTTTACGCCAAACATATATACTGGTGTTGCTGATTTGCCGAATGTAGTCGCTCTACCCCCTCAACACATAAAGTTTAAGACGCGTGATTTACAAAAATTAATTGCCGAACTCAACCCGAAGAAAGCTCCGGGTATTGATGGAATTAGTAACCAGATGCTTATGAACTTGCCTCGTATTGCAATGAGAATCCTATTATTCATATTTAATGCCATTTTATGACTGGAGTATTATCCACACAGCTGGAAGCTTGCCAAGGTTAAAATGATTCCAAAGCCGGGAAAAGATCTACCCAAGGCTGAGTCATATAGGCCAATAAGTCTACTATCAACTATGTCAAAGCTTTTCGAAAAACTGCTCAAAACAACATTGTCCCCAATTCTAATTAGTAGTGGGTGCATACCAGACCATTAATTTTGTTTTTGAAGTCAGCATAGCACCATTGAACAAACTCACAGATTGGTTCAATTTATAAGAAGAACTTTTGAGGAAAAAAAGTATTGTTCTACGCTCTTTATTGACGTTTCCCAGGCATTTGATAAAGTGTGGCATGAAGGCCTAGTTTTAAAATTGAAGACTTGCTTACCAATAAACATTTTAAATCTTTTGGAAAGTTACATTATTTCCCGTAAGTTCACTGTTGTGGAAGGAGACTTTACGAGTAGGCCTGAAACTGTTTCATCCAGTGTGCCACAGGGGATTATACTGGGACCAATTTTATATTTGATTTACACTTGTGATATGCCTGTGAGCAGTAGTATCCACACTTCCATATTTGCCGACGATACAGCCTGCCTTAGTATGCACGAAAACCCTGATGAGGCATCCCGCAAACTCCAGGACCACATTAGCCGGATGGAGCTTTGGTTAAACTTATGGAGAATCAAGGTAAATGAACAAAAGTGTGTTCAAGTAACATTTACCTTACGAAGAGATATTTGTTCCCCCATTCGGATTAACAATCAAGTTGTTTCTCAACATTCACATCTGAAATATCTTGGTATACACCTTGGTCGACGACTTACATGGACACACCACATTGACTCTCAGTTAACTCAAATGAAACCTAAATTAAGTCAGGTACATTGGCTGATTGGTAGAAATTCAACACTTAGCCTAGACTGTAAACTTTTAATATACAAGTCGCTTTTAAAGCCAATATGGTGCTACGGAATTCAACTATGGGGCACTGCTTCAGCTATAAATGTAGAGATAATTCAACGAAGGCAAAATAAAATTTTACGCATGATAACATCGGCTCCATGGTACATCAAAAATTCAAATATACATCGTGATTTGAATATGCCACTAGTGACTGAAGAAATTGCAAAATACGCAGGCAAATATCTAACAAAACTCGAGTCACATCCTAATCCGCTTGCTCGTAATATTTTGAACTTTACTGGACACATCCGCTTAAAAAAGAGAGATACACGGGCTCTTATATTCAACACTCTAGATGATGAAGCTGCTTGATAACACTTTTTTCTTTTTTTTGCTTATCACTACTTATGCATTATTAATAACTATCACTAAGCTTATGTCCGACATTGGTCGGGCCTAATAATATTTTTATAGATTTAAGATTTTAATACTTATTGTTAGTTCATATTTGAAGGTACAATAAATAAAAAACATGCATTAAAAAAAATAAACCTATTGATTGGGGTATCAAAATCAATTAGATTACAAAAATATAAATAAGATTTTACCCCACTTCCATGAAGAATTTTTTTTATCGCGTTTCTTTTAAGCTATCGTTATGTTAAAGTCTCCAATTGTTATAAGGGGCTGTCCATATATTACGTAACGCTGTTTTCCTCGATTTTTTTTATAAAAACTTTGTCTAATTTTTAAATGTTATTTTAACTTTTGGATAGTTTTCATAAACTTTAATGTACGCGGACAGAATTATGAAGTTCTTTTCCATACACATTTGTTTTATTTAATTTTGCAGAATAATATAGACCCCCAATTAAATGTCCATAAATTTCACATACAATAGATATTCGTATTCGCGAATATCGTTTTAAATATTCGTATTCGCGGATATCGTTTTAAATATTCGAATTCGAATTCGCGAATATCAAAAGCTGGCATTCGGCAGGCAACAAGTACATATGATCAATTAAATAAATAAATGAGAAAAACATACGTATTTTTGTACAAAATTAGTAATTTTTTCTGTTAGACCCCCTCCCCCCCACCATAACAAATCGTAGCAAAACTTGAACCCCCCACCTCCCCCTAGAGCGTTACGTAATATATGGACAGGCCCTAAGACAGGTATTAAAAAAATAACATGTCTGATTTGTCGTATAAGATAGTAAAAAAAAATTTTTTATCAATCCTATTGAGTGAAACATCTAATTTAAGGAAATTAAAAGGAGACTATAAAAAATGTAAATAAATTTTTACCCGACTGCCATGAATGGTTGTATTTTCGCGAGTTTCATATTTTTGTAGATTTCTTTATTACCACGTGTCTCCCAAACAGCTACATAAATTTTGACAATTAAGGTATCATTATATTTGACAATTAAGCTATCGTTATATTTGACTAAAGTAGTATATATGTGAGGTTTTCAAATCATGTTTTTCCTGCAAAGGTTGGTTCTTGCTTGAATTCACATATTCGTACCCGTTAATTTCAAAATCTAAGAAATTCCAAAGAAAAATAGCTGGAGACTTGAGAAAATGTCTTTATTTCAAAAACTAATGTGATTTATAAAAATTAAAAAAAGCTGATGATCCCTTCGCAAATGAATAGACTTGGGTCGAACTCGTTCACTAGTTCATTTTTGCCACAAATCAAACCCATGTAATTTAAATGGGTTTTATCTAGGTTTGCCAGATTGAGATTAACAAAAAGCTGGACATTTGAATTAAAAAAGCGGGATTATTAAAAAAAAGCTGTACATTTTGAAATAACGAAATCACGAAAGAATAGTTATTTTTTTTTATACAAACAATTTTATTAAAAAATATATGTTGACATTGTTTTTTAAATTTTAACCCCCATATTCATAAAAAAATAAAATGAATTTGAAATTCATTTTAGGAAAATTTTGTATGGAAAATTTGAAATAAAATACATTTCAAATTCGTTTCAAATTTTATGAATATGGGGGTAATACTCTAATACACTATTAACACAGCCGAATAAAACTAAACTTAAATTTTTTCACTTCATTTATCCATGTGTACATATGTACAGCTACGATCAAAATAATAGTAACGCGAAATAATATGGGCTTCTAACGTTAAAATTCAAAAGGGTTTATCTTTAAAACGAAATCGAACATTACGGAAAAATAAAAAGTGTTTTGTAGATAATTTATCTATCTTTTGTTTTCGTCTATATAGAACATATTGTATAATCAGATTTGTGTTGTTAGAGAAAGTATTTTATTTTTTATTAATTTTGTTATATCTTTGTTTAGAGTAATAAAAAATAAGCAAAAAAATATTTCCTTAGCTAATAAAAAATTGAAGATAAAAAATTAAGACGACTGAAAAACGGGTGATCAACTAAATTAGTACTAAGAATTCATAACTTTAGGGATATAAGGAATGTTCGCATTCGCAAATTATTCGCTTACTTTTGCTATTTGCATTCGCTAAAATGTATGCGAATATTTCAAGCGAATACTAAAGACAAAAAAAAAATTTTGTACTTCTATTACGAAAATAGCTTACGATCAGTCAAAAAGACGAAAATTATTTTAAACCAGCATGAAAAAGATACATATACTTACAGTATTTATCGGATATAAGAACATCTCATATAAGAACAAAACGCTTATAAGAAACATTTTCAAAAACACTATGTCTTTTTAAGTCGCGTTCAGACTATTATACCTTGTATTTATACTTGTCAAAAATTCAAATAATACGTGCAAGTGTGATAGTCTGAACGCAAAATGTCATCAAAGTGGCAAATAATACGATAAAAATTTTGACATCCCATAAGACTTTTTCGTTTTTAGAAAATTTTCTAAAAAATAATACTTTTCATTAGATCAGGGTTGCATTTTCACACAAACCAAATTTCCAAGTCGGCTGTTTCGCCGCCGATAGCGTGTTGTCATTGATGTAATGTTTTGTCATGTTATATCGGCTCAAAATTTTGAATAAGTGAATCGTATGGAACTATATTTCGTTGACGTAATTTTTTAACGTTTTTGTAATATCTTTTCTTAAATTTTTTCTGTTAGTAATTAGTAATTAGGTCTCTAATGTATACATACAAATTAAAAAAGCTAGTATATTCATATAAGAAACAAATGTCTTATGTCCATAGCTACTTACATATGTATGTATATATGTAAGAAATAAATTTCTTATATAAAATGATTGTATATAAGAAAGAAACGCTTATAAGAAACTTTTTTCCTGGATTTTTTAAGTTTCTTATATCAGATAAATACTGTACAAGTAAACTATTATAATAAAATATTTAAAATTTTAGCGGAAAACTTTTCTATCAATGAGTTCTCATAAGTATCAAGCGGTGTTTGGAAATATTTTTCAGTCCTTGAAACAGAAAAGGTAGTGTTTGATTTGCGCGAAAATATTTTCTAGTTGAGACTAGTCTATTCAAACTTTTGAAAAATGATGAGCACCATTCATTACTTTGTACAACAAATTTCAAACCCAAGAAATATTAACTAGTTCTTGTTTGTTTCCACGCGAAACAAGTGTCACTCATACTATTTCTCATGAAAACTTAAAATTTTGAAGATATGTTCCATATATTTATTTCTAAGATCAACAGAGTACTACTCCTGCACGATTTTTTTTTCAGAAAAAAATCATTCAAAATTTTCTTAATATTTATTTTGACAGCATTTTACATGAAATGTTGAACAGAGTACCAGGCTTTAGGGCCAATATACGAATATATTGATTGCCTAACATTTTGTAAACTTTTTTTAATGATTATCTATACCTACTAGAGTGATCGATTATTCGACTTTTTCCAGAAACCGGTTTTCGAATAGTTCGAATATTTGAAATTATGAAAAACACGGTTTCGGTTTTTACATTTCAGCAAAAACCGGTCAACCGGTTTTTTTAAGTAAGAAAATTATTATACAAAAGTTTTGATATTTATTGCTTATTAAAAAAAAAGAGTAAACGCTTCAATAAATATTATAAAACAATACAAAAACTAAAGGTAAAACATAACAATTAACTTTATATACATACTTATGTATACACAGAGGAAAAACTGCGTAATAGAATCAAGAAGATTTTCTCTATGAAACGTTTTTAGGCTAAGGGCAGCAGCAGAAATAAGCGAAGATTTTTTCATAGCGATTTCTTATTATTTTTATGTGGTAAATCTTTTTAATTTTATCAAGAAGAAAACACATTTCCATTTTTTTACTCAATTTCCGTTATTTTTGGCACAAAAAAGCAATCCATAGAGAAAAACTTTTTGATTCAGGCTTTCTTACAAATTGTATAATACAGGGATTTCATTCTTATTGATTTCATTAGGTTGCCGTATTGATTTTTTCAAAAAGGTATCCCTTATTGTTTTCATTAGGTTACTATATCGGCCTGTCCCACGATGTCGACAACGTTCGACTTGTCGCACAGTTACATTGGAAACAACAACAAAATATATTTATTTGTTATTGTTTTGAATGTATGTGTGTGACAAGTCGAACGCTGTCGACATCGTTGGACAGATCATATGATAATGTGTAAGGCATCTTATTAATTTTTTTAATAACGAAATCTTGATTTCTTTAGGTTTCTTGTTATTTCATATCTATAAACATAGACAATTTTTTCATGATTTTTTTGTTTGTGTATAAACATGTTTGCACAATAATTTTAGTACTTATTCAGGCTGCTTGTTAGTATATTGGATAGAGTGCTTGTCTATCAGTCAGAAGAAGAAAACCTTTTTGAAAAAATCAATAAGATAATCTAATAAAAATTACAAGATTCCTTATTAATTTTTTCAAAAAGGGTTTCCTTATTATCATTATCATTTTAATGCCCTGCGGCTCAGCATATTTAGATATACTATTTATCTAGCTATTATTATCCGTTTGTAACAAAACTTGACACGAATAAATAGCTTTTGGGTTACGCCCAAAAAAAAATTTAAAAGTTAAAAGTTGCGCTAAGGAGCTGAAATTTGAAATACCAGTAGGTCTAGGTGGGAAACCAACTAGAAAAATCGAAAAAACCGGAAATTTAAGTTAGAGGGGCGGGGCTGCGCCCATAAAAATTAAAAAATAAAAGTTGCGCTAAGGAGCTGAAATTTGATATACAAGTAGGTCTAAGTGAGAAACCAACTAGAAAAATCTGAAAACCCAAAAAATTTTACCAGAATAGGCGTGGCCATGCTAATATTATTTTGAACTAAGAACGTAATACACAGCTTTTAATTCAAGCCAATATAGTGAAATCTTACATGCACGTTGCACGTACACAATACTTTAAACTATCACCTTAATAATTTGGCGTGATCACTTCCGTAAAATGTTAGCCTTGTGTTTAATCTACATCGGTCTAGTATATTTTAGAAGAAAATTAGCATGAATTATAAGCGCTGCTCACAACAAAATTTTGAGTTAGGAATAGTTGGAGAGGTAATGCTGATAAAATCTTAAGATATAATTCGCGCTAGAGAGCTGATATTTTATACACTACTAAGTGTAGCTGCGTAGGCCAATGGGAAAATCTTAAAACCAAAAAGTTTTACCCAGGAGCGGGGCCACGACGTTAAAACTCCAATTCGCAATAGCGAGCTTAAATTTAATACACAAATAGATCTAGATAAGATATCACTAAGAAAAATCTGAAAACCCAGAAGTTGAAATTAGAGAGCGGAAAAAAGCAATTCAAATTCAAAATTAACATACATTTTATTAAATGTTTTCATACACATTGCACTTCTTCAAAATAAAAATTCCCTATTTTGAGAAGAAGCCGAGACTTCACCCATAAATCTTAGCTTTTTCGTTCAGGTACTTCGGATTAGATGTTTTTAATTTAATACTCAGGTATTTGTTATTAAGGGCGTGTGTCAAACGGTAGAAAAGTACTATGGTAAAAAAATATTTGCCTGTGGGGAAAAATTTCATTTTTCTGCTGTGCCAAATGATATCTTTTTTGACAATGTAAAATTTTGACGAATTCGCTTGAGCATAGAAAGAAGTTGATGAAACGATTGCTGTGGCGGCGGTTTTGCTTCGCCTTACTACAAGCCGCCGGCTACCAACAAATTTTTGAGAGGACGTTTTTATATAAAACAATATTCTTGTAGCAATAAATTATATATATGATGCAACATTTTTCGCAAACTAAAATAAACAATGATTTTTTCACAGTCTAATTAAACTTAAAAGACGTTAAAATCTTTGTATTGGGCGACGGCTCGAAGCGACGGCGGTGGATTTAAATTTTATGATACCATGCTTTTTATTGCAGCTTGTCAAAAATTTACCTGTTGTGTCAAAATTTCTACTAGCCCCCAGGGCTAGTGAAATTTTATTCACCTCAGAAGTGTCCAAAATTTACTTACACTAGTACTTTGCTACCGTTTGGCACAGGCCCTAAGTTTTTGATACCAAACTTTGCATGAACCATAAGCACTAGCAGATATAAAAGTGCGCGTGGCCAGGCCCATAAAAATTTTACGTAATATTATACTATAGAGAGCTGACATTTTGTATACAAATAGTAATTGATTTACTCAATCGGAAAATCCAAAAATTAAAAGCACCAGCTGATGAAAATTTGTAATCGTAAGGGTGTCATATAATTTCTAGATAATCTGTTTACTTGGCAATATTTTTACCTTTCCAAAAAAGGAGAGAATAATGTATAAATGTTAATTTCTTTATATTGATAAAAATGTTGTCAAGTTGGCAGATTATCTAGAAATTATATGACACCCTTACGATTACAAATTTTCATCATAAATAATATATTTCTATATTTGTTAGGTACTGTAGCAAAGAAGAACTTGGTCAAAATTTATATCTCACAAATTCTAATTGCCGAAATTTTGGATAAGAACATGGCCGTTTTTCACATTTATGTTTTTGTGAGGATTAAATTAATAAGATTTGCTTAAAAAAAACATACATAATTTTGTTATATTTTATGAGATATTTATTAGGCACTGTTTTCTCTGTGTAGTACATACATATGTACCCTGAAAGAAATGTCGATGGTAAAAATATACTGAGTCGCTTTTGACTTTATCACCAGTACTACTCTACAATTACTTCCCATACAATACTTTGTGCTATAGGCATGTGCTTGTCATTGAAATTCTACTAGTAACACTAAAACAATTGACTAGGTAGTGAATTGATAGTTGTCATGGGAACATGGAGACATACCATCCAGACAATTACTGGTACATTTATATACCTTACGTACATACTAATTTATTTATATTGACAAGTTGTTGCAAAATCTACCAGAAATACACCACATCTGTTTTCTCTCTTTCTTTTATACTGACGAATAGAAGAGAAATTGTAGACAATGTAACTACTACTAGAGTTTTAGTGTTGACATAGAGACACTTGGTCCCAGTCTGGCTGCAGGGTATATACATAATATAAATACATATGATATTATGGACAAGATCATGATACAATTATAATTATAATTGTATCATGGACAAGATGAATATCTACCAGTGATAGGAAATATGGCAGAATTGTGCCATTTTTGGCACAATTGGATTCTGGCTGGCACTGTGGCACCCTCGCTTCTTTTCTGGCACTTATTGTCCATTAATATTTAAACTTTTCTTATTGCAATAACAAGTAATTTTCTTGTATTTTTACGTTTTTAAGTATTGAAAGCTTAGAAGGATTTGGGGATCACAACTGTTCGGTTATGATGGGGAGAAGTAACTGCGTCCAATAAATGATATACATACACGGTTGCCAGAAATGCAGATTTATCTGGATTTTGCAGATGTTTGCCCTCCAAAAAGACGAAATGCAGATTGGAAGATTTTTGGCCTAAAAATGCAGATATTTCAACTCCAATTTTAGTGCATTTTTTACATTTTTCCTAATACTGCTACTACTTCTTGTTTCTTTTATGTGTGAAGGACTCATAGTTTAGACAGTTACAAGTTTTGAACTTAGAAGACTTCATTAAATAAAAAGAAATATATAACTTTGGCAAAATTCTGGAACAGAATATCTGTTATAAAACGAGCTCATTCTGATTACGATTTTGCTGCCCTAAGTTTATTAAGAATGTAATGTTTTTACTACATTGATTTGAAAATGTCGAAAGATTTTTCAGTCAAGTAAACCTGAATAAAACAAAACTTCGAAGTACTTTGGACATGCAACAAATTAAATGACTTTTTTTAAATATCTGATTTCTTCTCTCATTCATTTTATATTATATGTTTGTTGGTTATATGCAATTTGTTTCTCCTAAGGAAAGAAACACGCAAAACTTACTTTACAAAGTCTTGAGTTTGTAGGAGAGAAGATAGAGATAAGATAAGATATCTTATTCTATATTATTTTTTTTCAACAGACTCAAGATTTTGCAAAGTAAACTTCGCGTGTGGAAAAGCCGCTAAACTTATCAGTAGACTTGAGCCAATGTGGCAACTAATTGTAAAAAGGTAATGAAAAAATAATAATGGATCCAAAATTGAAGATATTAGCTTGTAAAAATTTTTGCTTGAAGCTTTTAAGCTTATTCCGCGGTATTCATAAAAAATAGTTTTGGTTTACAAAACAAACTTTGTTGCATGCAAATTTTATTGTTAAACGTTTTGTAACCCAAAATAAATTTTAAAAATATTACCTATAGTGTGTGTGTACGTAATTCTTAATAACATATTGATAGGCGTTCTATACACATATGTATGAAATTTTTATCTTATTTCAAACATTTTTTGGTTAAAGTCTACTGATGAGTTTCTTAAGCAGAAACGAAATGCACATTCTTCATACTTATATTAAAGTGTTTTATTCATAAAAAATAAAATGAGATTGAAACTTATTTTAAGAAAATTTTTTCTAAAAATATTAAATAAAATGCACGTTAAACCCGAGTTTAAATTTTATGAAATAGGGAAAAAATATTTGTTGCACACTTACATCCATATTTATATAAATTTTTTGATAAAATACAAAAAAATTGTTTTAAAAAATTGTTTTGAAGATTTTAAAAATGAAATGCAGCGCTTAAAAATTTTTTCGTGAAAAATTGTTACATTTTGCAGATTTTATCCTTAGAAATTTTGGCAACACTGTATACATATAAGTCGAAACGCAATCTGAAGATGTAAAAGTCTGTCTTTTTAATTGGTCATTTGTGTCGACATATTTTAAACAAAAAATACATTTATGATGATCATCTTGATAATATATATATAAAAAGGGATTTTCCAAAGAAATACCTTTTTCTAAAAAGTACCTTCTTAAGATAGTATTCCCTTCAAAAAGTACATTTTTCTAAAAAGTACCTTTTTCAGAAAGTACTTTATTTAAAAAGTACATTTTTCAAAAAAGTACTTTTTCCAAAATGTACCTTTTTCAAAAAAGGACTTTTTAAGCCTTTAATGCCAATGTTTAGCAACACACTATATGATAATGAACTCAGATTTAAAATGTTTCAATTATATGAATTATCCGGAGTTTTAAACTTTTAAGACCTTTTCCCGCATTTACCCTTTTTCAGGTTGCTGAATTTGAAAAAAATAAAACAAGCTTCTACACATACTAGCTTAAGAGCGCTAAAGGCATGCAGATCGTATTGAAGGGCATAGATTCTTATGTTGTTCCCTAAGAAATAAAAGATGCACTCGTCCTCCAGGGGTTTAAGGTAAAAAATGTGTCCAATATAATAAACAGAGAGAAGATTCCCCAACCCCGTGTTGAACTTGAGCCTAATGATATAAAATTGAAAAAAAATGAGACGCATCCAATTTATAATTTGAAATACCTCTTGTACCGAAAAATCACAGTTGAAGAGCCACATAAGCGTTCAGGTCCTGTACCGTGCCATAATTGCCAAGAATATGGTCATACAAAAACATACTGCAATTTACCCTCTGTTTGTGTTGTGTGCGGCGAATTACACGGCACAGCTAGTTGCAATAAGCCAAAAGATCAAAGTGATAAAAAATGCAGTAATTGTGGAGGTAATCACACCGCTAACTACAGAGGTTGTCCTGTGTACTCTTTCGTAAAGAAGACTATGGTGCAAAAACCTAAATTAGCTCCAGCTCAATCAGCAAACGCTTACTCTGCCACTTTTGCGCAAATGAGCCAACCAGTTACTTCCCGTGTATCGTATGCAGATGCTGCTAAGACAAATTCAATTCCCACACAAAATGTTTCCCCGCCAAATAATTCAAAAAATACTGACGCAAGCTTTAATTTTAATCGCCTTGAAGCTACTATTGAAAATCTGGTGCAAACTATAAACAATTTTGCAACAAATATGACTAGCATGATGCAAGAAATGCTGCGAATGCAGAATACTCTGCTTCAAGCATTAATTAATAAGCCATGAACACGTTAACAATATGTTTCTGGAACGCAAACGGCATTCGCCAACATAAAAATGAACTTGAGCACTTCCTCACGGAAAAAAATATTGATGTAATGTTAGTATCTGAGACTCATTTGACTTCGAGAAGTCTTTTTAAAATTTATGGCTACACTATATATGATACAAAGGACCCTAGAGGAAGGGCTCGCGGTGGATCAGCAATTCTAATAAAGTCAAGACTCAAGCACTATGTTCTTGATAACATTTGTGAAGAACACCTGCAAGCAACAAATATTGGCATTGAAAGTTTTTTTACAAATTTTGTTAAATCACCAATTTACTCCCCTCCCAGATTTTCAATCACTGAGAATCAATATGAGGATTTCTACAAATCTCTTGGACCTTGTTTTGTAGCAGCTGGCGACTACAATGCTAAGCATACGTTCTGGGGTTCGCGTCTTATTACCCCCAGAGGTCGAGCATTGTTCAACACTATTTCAAAAATGGGCTTGGATGTCATTTCGAGTGGGGAGCCCACTTATTGGCCTACTGAAATCCAAAAAATTCTGGATGTTATAGATTTTGGCGTCATAAAAAATATCTCTAGGGATTTAATTCAAGTTCAAGCTTCTCTTGATCTTTCGTCCGATCACTCTCCGACGATCATTACAATTTGTAGTCCCTTAAGAAGTAACTTACCTGACCCATATGTGAAGATGATCAATCGTGTTAATTGGCTGGGGTTCAAAAAATATCTCAGTAGTCATTGTACGGAAAACATTACGTTTAGAACATCCGATGATATTGAATCTAACATTTCCAATCTCAGCGAGAATATTAAACAGGCTGCTGAACATGCCATTATCTGCCATCCGCAGACTGGGTTTAATAAAATTTATTCTACAGACATTGAACGTCTCGTACGTGAAAAAAGAAGAGCTAGAAGGGAATGGCAACAGCACAGATCACCACAAAATAAAATCAGATTTAAAGAGTGCACTAAACGACTCCAAGAGTTGCTTGCGTCTGAAAAAACTGCATCTCTTAAAAATTATCTGGAAGGTCTTGATGTCACACCAGCGTCTAATTACTCTTTGTGGCGCGCTGCTAGAAAGCTTAAAACACCCATTGAGTATAAGCCACCTCTACGCACATCTACCGGAAGTTGGGCAAGAAGCGATACTGAAAAAGGTAAAATATTTGCTGAGCACTTAAAATCCGTTTTTACGCCAAACATATGTACTGGTGTTGCTGATTTGCCAAATGTAGTCGCTCTACCCCCTCAACACATAAAGTTTAAGACGCGTGATTTACAAAAATTAATTGCCGAACTCAACCCGAAGAAAGCTCCGGGTATTGATGGAATTAGTAACCAGATGCTTATGAACTTGCCTGGTATTGCAATGAGAATCCTATTATTCATATTTAATGCCATTTTACGACTGGAGTATTATCCACACAGCTGGAAGCTTGCCAAGGTTAAAATGATTCCAAAGCCGGGCAAAGATCTAACCAAGGCTGAGTCATATAGGCCAATAAGTCTACTATCAACTATGTCAAAGCTTTTCGAAAAACTGCTCAAAACAAAATTGTCCCCAATTCTAATTAGTAGTGGGTGCATACCAGACCATCAATTTGGTTTTAGAAGTCAGCATAGCACCATTGAACAAACTCACAGATCGGTTCAATTTATAAGAAGAACTTTTGAACTATTGTTCTGCGCTCTTTATTGACGTTTCCCAGGCATTTGATAAAGTGTGGCATGAAGGCCTAATTTTAAAATTGAAGACTTACTTACCAATAAACATTTTAAATATTTTGGAAAGTTACATTATTTTCCGTAAGTTCACTGTTGTGGAAGGAGACTTTACGAGTAGGCCTGAAACTATTTCATCCGGTGTGCCACAGGGGAGCATACTGGGACCAGTTTTATATTTAATTTATACTCGTGATATGCCTGTGAGCAGTAGTATCCATACTTCCACATTTGCCGACGATGCAGCCTGCCTTAGTATGCACGAAAACCCTGATGAGGCATCCCGCAAACTCCAGGAACACATTAGCCAGATGGAGCTTTGGTTAAACTTATGGAGAATTAAAGTCAATGAACAAAAGTGTGTCCATATAACGTTCACCCTAAGAAGAGATACTTGCTCCCCCATTCGGATTAACAATCAAGTTGTTCCTCAACATTCACATGTGAAATATCTTGGTTTACACATTGATCGACGACTTACATGGAAACATCACATTGACTCGAAGTTAACTCAATTTTTTTTTTTATAATGCATGTATTTATTTATTGTATCTTTATATGTGAACTAACAATAAGTATTCAAATCTTAAATCTATAAAAAAAAAAATTATTAGGCCCGACCAGTGTCGGACATAAACTTAGTGGTAGTTATAAATAATACATTAGGAGTGATAATCAAAAAAAGGGGGGCGGGGGGAAGTATTTTCAAGTAGTCCCATCTGGAGTGTTAGGTATAAGAGCCCGTGTGTCCCTCTTTTTTAAGCGGATGTGTCCAGTAAAGTTCAAAATATTACGAGCAAGCGGATTAGGATGTGATTCGAGTTTTGTTAAATATTTGCCTTCGTATTTTGCAATTTCTTCAGTCACTAGTGGCATATTTAAATCACGATGTATAATAGAATTTTGGATGTACCATGGAGCCGATGTTATTAACCGTAAAATTTTGTTTTGCCTTCGTTGGATTCTCTCAACATTGGAAGCTGAAGCAGTGCCCCATAACTGAATTCCGTAGCACCATATTGGCTTCAAAAGCGACTTGTACAGTAAAAGTTTGCAGTCTAAGCTGAGTGTTGAGTTTCTGCCAATCAACCAATAGATTTGAGTTAACTTAAGTTTCATCTGAGTTAACTTAGAGTCAATATGATGTTTCCATGTAAGTCTTCGATCAAGGTGTATACCAAGGTATTTCACTTGGGAATGTTGAGGAATATTTTGATTGTTGATTCGAATGGGGGAGCAAGTATCTCTTCTTAGGGTGAACGTTATATGGACACACTTTTGTTCATTGACTTTAATTCTCCATAAGTTCAACCATATTTCCAGCTGAGTGATATGTTCCTGGAGATTGCGGGATGCCTCATAAGGGTTTTCGTGCACACTCATACAGGCTGTATCATCGGCAAAAGTAGAAATATGGATATTATTGCTCACAGGCATATCACAAGTATATATTAAATACAAGACAGGACCCAGAATACTACCCTGGGGCACACCAGAAGATATAGATTCGGGCACACTCGTGAGCTCTCCTTCCATAACAGTGAACTTCCTATCAATAATATAACTTTCCAAAAGCTTTTGAATGTTTATTGGCAGATATGTCTTAAATTTTAAAACTAGGCCTTCGTGCCATACTTTATCAAATGCCTGAGAAACATCAATAAAGAGAGCAGAACAATACTTCTTTTCTTCAAATGTTCTTCTTACAACTTGGACCTGTCTATGCGTTTGTTCAATCGTGCTGTGCTGACTTCTAAAGCCAAATTGATGGTCCGGGATGCACCCATTATCAGTTAAAATTTTGGACAATTTAGTCATGAGCAGCTTTTCGAAAAGCTTTGTGATTGTAGATAGTAAGCTTATAGGCCTATATGACTCAGTCTTGGTAAGATCTTTGCCCGCCTTCGGAATCATTTTGATCTTGGCCAGTTTCCAGTTATGTGGAAAATACTGCATTCTTAAAATAGCATTAAAAGTAAATAGCAGGATTCTTATTGCAATATGAGGCAAGTTCATGAGCATTTTGTTACTAATGCCATCAATACCTGGAGCTTTCTTCGGGTTGAGTTCAGCAATTACTTTTTGTACTTCACGCATCTTAAACCTTAAGGGACGAGGGGGTAGAGAAACTACACTCGGTAAATCAGCAGCACCCGTACATGAATTGTGAGTGAATACAGATTTTAAATGCTCAGAAAATAAGTTACCTTTCTCACTATCACTTCTTGCCCAGCCTCCGGTCGCAGTACGCAATGGTGATTTAAGATCAACGGGTCGTTTAAGATTTCTAGTAGCGCGCCATAAAGAGTAATTAGATGCGGACGTTACATCAAGACCTTCTAAATACTTTTCCAGTAGTGCAGTTTTTTCCGATGATAGCAACTCTTTGAGTCGTTTAGTACATTCTTTAAGTCTGATTTTATTTAGGGGTGATCTGTGTTGTTTCCATTCTCTTCTAGCTCTCCTTTTTTCACATACAAGACGTTCAATTTCCGTAGAATAAATTCTGTTAAAGCCGGTCTGCGGATATGAGGTAGTGGCGTGTTCAGCAGCCTGTTTAATATTTTCGTTAAGATTGGCAATATTAAATTCAATATCATCGCATGATCTAAGCTGAATGTTTTCTACGCAGTGACTACTAAGATATTTTTTGAATACCAGCCAGTTGATTCCATTAATCATCTTCACATATGAGTGAGTTAAATCACTCCTTAGTGGGTTGAAAATTGTAACTATTGTTGGAGAGTGATCGGAGGACAGATCTAGAGAGGCCTCTACATGAATTAAGTCCCTATGAATATTTTTCGTGACGGCAAAATCTATAACATCTGGAATTTTTCTTACGTCAGTAGGCCAGTAAGTAGGCTCCCCACTCGAAATGACATTTAAGCCCATTTTTGAAATTGTATTGAACAAGGATCGACCTCTAGTTGTAACAAGACGCGATCCCCAGTAGGTATGTCTTGCATTGTAGTCACCAGCTGCCACGAAACAAGATCCAAGCGATTTGTAGAACTTCTCATACTGATCTTCGCTAACTGAAAATCTGGGAGGTGAGTAAATTGATGATATCACGAAATTCGCACAAAAATTTTCTACGAAAATATTCGTTGCTTGCAAATATTCTTCACTAACGTTGTCAAGGACATAGTGCTTGAGTCTTGACTTAATCAGAATTGCTGATCCACCACATGCTCTCTCTCTCGGGTCCTTTGTATCATATAAAGTGTAACCATTTATTTTAAATAAGCTTCTTGAGGTCAAATGAGTCTCAGAAACCAACATTATATCAAAATTTTTTTCCATGAGGAAGTGCTCAAGTTCATTTTTATGTTGGCGAATGCCGTTTGCGTTCCAGAAACATATTTTTAACGTGTTCATGGTTTATTAACTAATGCTTGAAGCAGTGTATTCTGCATTCGCAGCATTTCTTGCATCATACTTGTCATATTTGTAGTAAAGTTGTTTATAGTTAGCACCAGATTCTCAATAGTAGCTTCAAGGCGACTAAAGTTAAAGCTTGAGTTTGAATTCGTTGAATTATTTGGCGGTGGAACATTTTGCGTGGGAATTGAACTAGTCTTAGCAGCATCAGCATACGATACACGTGAAGTAACTGGTTGGCTGATTTGAGCAAAAATGTCGGAGTTCGCGTTTACTTGTAGAGCTGGAGTTAGCTTGGGTTTTTGACCCATAGCCTGTTTAACGAAAGAAAATACAGGGCACCCTCTATAGTTAGCTGTGTGACTACCTCCACAATTACTACATTTTTTTTCTGCTTGATCTTTTGGCTTAGTGCAGCTAGCAGTACCATGCAATTCACCGCAGATAACACACACTGTAGATAACTTGCAGTAAGTTTTCGTATGGCCATATTCTTGGCAATTATGGCACTGTACGGGACCTGAACGCTTACGTGGCTCTTCAACTGTGATTTTTCGATGTAAGAGATACTTTACGTTATAAACTGGATGGGCTTCATTTTTTTTCAATTGTATGTCATTCGGCTCCAGTTCAACCCGAAATAGGGGTTGGGGGACCTTTTCTCTATTAAATATGTTGGTAACATTTTTTACCTTGAATCCTTGGTCGACAAGTGCACATTTTACTTCTTCGGGTTCAACATATGAATCTATGCCCTTTAATACTATCTGTAGGCCTTTAGCACTCTTAAGTTGGTATGTGTAAAAATTTGTTTTATTTTTTTCGAATTCACTAACAATTTTTCGGAAATCTTTTTCATTATATATTTGGATCTTAGTTTCATCAATATTACCTCGTTTAATTGGAATGATGTGAAAAGTATTTTCACCAATGGTCGACAGTAGTTTTTTTATAAGCGCGTTAGAATTTTTTTCTCTCAGATAAATAGGTGGTGGCTTAAAAGACTTTTGCGATGATGTAGAGGGCTTGTCGTCGGTGTCTTGCAATAATGAAAAACGATTTTGACGATTGGTAGATGATGCGCTGTTATCCCTAGACATCTTTGGGGCAGATGAAATTTTTGAAGAATTTGGGCTTCGCCCACGCTTTACCACTGTTATATATCTGTCCATTCCCAATTGTACCTTGGGTTTTGAGCTACTGTTATCTGTAGTGATAACTTGGTTTAGTGATGAAGGCGAGCCCGATGCGGATGATATCGCAGACTTAAATGAAGGAGTACTAGGCAATGGTAATGTTAACGATTCACTAGTTGGCATTGGACAAAGCGAAAATTATCGCTGACGAAAAATTGGCTTTGCCGTTAAAAAAAGATTTTGATCAGATTTATTATTTATATTTTTTTCATTAAGAGTTTCAGAACTCACAGTAAAATAAGCATTTCTGCCGTTAGAACTCACTTCAAAATTTTTTTCCTTTGAGGTACTCATACAGAGTATTATTCCTCAAGGGAACTTTGTTTGTGTTTACGGTTTTTTTTTGTTTTTGCTATTTCTTGCTATGTAAAAAATATTAGTAAAGCCAATAAGCTTATTTATCAAGGTGAATATGTATTACGAATATTTTCTGTATGATTTTTGATTTTGTTGTTTTTTATATTTGTTTCGTATGTATGTATGTAAAAAAAATCCGCTTTAATGTCTCTTCACTGTAAAGGTTCAACGAGAACTGAACTCAAATGAAACTTAAATTAACTCAGGTACATTGGCTGATTGGTAGAAATTCAACACTTAGCCTAGACTGCAAACTTTTAATATACAAGTCGCTTTTAAAGCCAATATGGTGTTACGGAATTCAACTATGGGGCACTGCTTCAGCTTCAAATGTAGAGAAAATTCAACGAAGGCAAAATAAAATTTTACGCATGATAACATCGGCTCCATGGTACATCAAAAATTCAAATATACATCGCGATTTGAATATGCCACTAGTGACTGAAGAAATTGCAAAATACGCAGGCAAATACCTAACAAAACTCGAGTCACATCCTAATCCGCTTGCTCGTAATATTTTGAACTTTACTGGACACATCCGCTTAAAAAAGAGAGATACACGGGCTCTAATATTCAACACTCTAGATGATGAAGCTGCTTGAAAACACTTTTTTCTTTTTGTTGCTTATCACTACTTATGTATTATTAATAACTATCACTAAGCTTATGTCCTACATTGGTCGGGCCTAATAATTTTTTTATAAATTTAAGATTTGAATACTTATTGTTAGTTCATATTTGAAGATACAATAAATAAAAAAAACATGCATTAAAAAAAAATAAAATTCTTTTTCTTCCCTTACTAATGATTTGTATGTTTGTGTAGGTATAACAATTTGTTTCAACTATAAATATACATAGAAGCATATATATGACTGCTGCGTTGGTGCAACTATCGTGAGCATTTGTGGTAAGTCTTAAAGCTTAAGATATTTATGTTTGTATATATATTTATGTGTATTTTTGCAACTACGATGCGTTAAATTAGAGTCTTTTCTTTTTACGGAATTTGAAATTCTTTTCTTTTTCTTTCGCGAAGGGTAAAAGCAATAAATAAAAAAAAATTAAAGCAAATTGTGAAAATTTACACAAAAATTGTGAAAGTTTTTGGTTAATAGTATCTAAACAAACTGTCCGATACAAGAGTTTAGTGAACATTGTTCAGTTGTGAGAGACAAACTTCGCCTCTCAGCCACTAAAGTATTCAAACTAAAAGGGGTTTGATTCCTTTGTCGGCCCTAAGCGTTTTTAGTTACAACTGATCGGAAGTTGTTCAATTATTTACGCAAATTCTTTGTGTAGGTAGAAAAAAAACTTATTGGCGCATTGAGATGTTAAATGGGTGAATTTAAGAAAAACTTGCTGCCATTTATAATCTTTTGCTTTTGTTTATGTGAGACTTGAGTAACCTTTAATCGGTACCAGTTGTAGCATCAATGAATAAATACGTATGTAAAAAAAAAGATATTGTTATTGCCAATAGATTAACTTAGATTGTCCCAATGGGTTATCACTGACTGTTCACAATAAGTGATTTCTAAAATTGAAAACTTTTGCTTTAACTCGCCGTAAGAATGGTCTCAAACGAATGTTATTACTCCAGGTGACTAACAGCTTTTAGCTCTTAATAGCATAGTTCTCCAGAGTGATTATAGGGCTGCACCAATGGAGCGATAACGATTACACTAAGTATTCAGCTTAGAAACGTAGGCTTAGGTTAAGAGCAAATTAGTCAATTTATTCGTTGTGTACGATAGATATTCACCTATTGGCATAACGAAAAGAAATAAATATATATATTTATAAATATATACATAAATGTATGCTAAAAAAAAAATGTAAATGTAATGTTAAAAAAAAAGTCCATAATATACAAAAGCAAAGTTATAAGTTTAAAATAAATTAACATGAAACGTATTGGCTGGTACGATTTGGAAACGTTGGGACTAAAACCACCAAGGATATTAGAGCCTATGGCTTTAAGTCCTTGGCGTGAAATACCCCCAACAATTTCCCTTGCAGATCTTCTATCTCGTACAAACTATTACCAATTGGACGTACTATTCTGCATTTCAGAAACTTTCGTCCTAATTTCGCGTTATATCCAGCTTTAAAGTCGCTTTGTTGGAAATTGCGTCTATAGACTTCTTGCCCTGGAATGAATTTGACTTGTCTACATCGCGTGTTGTAACTTTTAGCCCCTTTTTCATACGCTTTATGTAGGCTTTCTCTAATTTTTCCTCGAACGCTTTCCATATATATGGATTTAGGTACAATATTAATTTCGGGATCGTTCAGCATTTCTAATTTTCGCGCAAGCCTATATACGCTGTCATGGCCTATCATGTTTGTTCCAAACAAGGTAAAATAGGGTGTCACTCCTATCGAGCTATGTACAGACGATCGCAGTGAGTTTTCGACTTCAGATAAGTATTTATCCCAGTTTGATTGATCATCTTTTACGTATGATCTGATCGATGACAAAATAGATTGGTTCACCCTTTCCGACGCATTGGCTTGGGGTGAATACAATCCCGTTTTCATGTGCGTTATGCCAAAATGTTGCAAGGCATTTGCGAAATCTTTACTGATGAATTGTTTTCCATTGTCAGAAACTATAGTTTCCGATGTTCCGAACTTCTGTGATTAGGAACTTTATTATTTGCTTGCTACTGGCTTTATTTAAGGCCTTCAATAAGACAAATTTAGTTAGATGATCTAAGACCGAGGGTAAGGACCCAAAAAAATCTACATATAAGCGTTGAAATGGGCGTTCTGTTAACGCTTCATTCCCCATTGGCGGACGTAAAGTGGTATTGCACGACTTAGATTCTTTACAAATCTGGCAGTTTTTAACAAAAGCTTGGACCTGGGCATTTTGATTGGGCCAATAAAAATATTCTCTCACCCTTTTGAGTGTTTTAATAAATCCTCCATGGGCGGCTTGCGGTGGCTCATGTGCATTTCGAACTATATTTTCTGTTAGCTCTGGTGGAATCCAAAGCTTCCACGCAAAATCTTCATTGAGAGAAATCCCATCATACGGTATCGTTCGTTTGTAAACGAGGTTGTCTATGACCGTGATGTCAGGTAATTGGTCAGAGTTTTCTGTAACTTTGGCAATTAAGTTCACATAGCAATCGGTTTTGAAAGCGTCCGATTCCATATCAACCAAACTACCAAAATGTGCTGAAACCTCCTCCATGTCGTATCTGGTACTTTATTCTTCGGTCCAGGGCGATGTTCTATTCCAAATGCGTAGGCTTGCAAATGGAGACTCCAACGCGCAAGTCGGCCACTCAGGTCCTTATGAGACATCAGCCATTTAAGACTACTGTGGTCAGTAATCACAGTAAATGGCAACAGTTCAATATAAGGCCTGAATTTTTTGATAGCAAGCGCCACGGCCAAGCATTCCCTCTCAGTTACTGAATAATTCTTTTGAGCGTTTGTCAGCTTATGAGAGAAGAAAGCTATGGGGTGCTCCCCTTCGTCGTCATCCTTTTGAAAAAGAACTGCGCCTATACCTATATCAGACGCATCGCATTGGACAAAGAAGTGCTTGTCGAAATCTGGGTGTGTAAGCTCGGGGCTAGTAGTGAGTGCTGTTTTCAAGTGGTCAAATGCATTTTTGGCTTCTTCGGTAAAGTTGAAGACTTTTCCCATTTTCAGCGTATTGAAAATTGGAGCAGAAATTGTGGCGTAGTTAGGAATGAACCGACGATACCAACCGATGGCTCCCATAAAACTTCTCACCTGTTTCGCAGTTTTTGGATAGGTGTATTTTAAAATCGTATTCACCTTTTCAGGGTCGGGTCTAAGTTGACCTTTTCCTACTATGTAGCCTAAATATCTAAGTTCTTTAAAACAAAACTTAGATTTAGATACGTTTATTGTCAAACCCGCTTGTTCCAATTGTATTGCTACCAGCTCTAGCAACTTCAGGTGCGTCACGAAGTCTGGAGACACCACCAAAAGATCATCCAGATAGACAAAAACTCTATCACGAAGTGCAGCTGGTATCACCTTATTCATTAAACGGCATAGCCTTTGAGCTGCGTTGCACAATCCAAAAGGCATGACCGTAAAATGGTAGAGTGGTCTACCTGGCACCGTGAAGGCAGTCTTTTCTCTACTGGATGCCTCTAGTGGTATCTTCCAAAAGGCATCCTTCAAGTCGACGCTGGAGATAAAATACGTATCTCCCAACCTGCTGAGGAGACCTTCAATGTGCGGGAGAGGGTAGGCATCCTTGACCGTGAGAGCATTGAGTTAACGTGCGTCCAGGCACAGTCTGTTTTTCTCGCCTTTGCGGACGAGAGTGACAGGGTAGCTCCAAGGGCTTTCGTTCTCCTCAATGACCCCAAGGTCAAACATCCTATCCAGCTCCGCGTACATTAACTTCTGCACTGCCGGGGAGACCGGATAATGTCTATCCTTCACTGGAGTAGCCTCACGGGTATCAATAGAATGGATTTCCAAGTGAGTTTGACCTAAACCTCGCTTTGTGTAGCAGGGAAACCTAGAAACCACCTCATTTAATTGTCGCTGCTGTTCAGGTGATAGTTCATGTGTTTCCACCATGCTGTTAGCGTCTTTTCCTTCCTCCTCTAAATTCACTCTATTGCTGGACAAACTACTAATTGAAGCGAATAATCCAAACGTTCGCATAAAATCAACACCTAAAAATAGTGGTCGATTTAGTGTTGGTACTAAATAAAAGACAACTTCTCGCGTTATTTTGTTAAACGTGATATTTACCTAAATAAATCCTAACATTTTGTGTGGCCTGACATCAGCGGTCTTAATGTAGGAGAAAAATTTATGTATTTGCATACCTTCCTTCTGTACTGTCTCCATACAGTTTTTCCCTAAGCATGTAACTGTGGCCCCACTATCCAGGAGACCTTCCACTTCAGTACCATTCAGGTGGATTTTAGCGTACAGCCGCGTATCATCCCCTTCATACAATGCTGCTGCCATTATATCTTTTCTGCGCAGTTTCCTGCGCTTGTAACGCTGTCTAGCCTTTCTAATCTTGTTCGAAACTTCCCCAAAAATTCTTTCCCTTGCTTGATTGTATTCTGTAATCCGTACGTGCAGGGATTTAATGCATCGAACCTTTTGTTTTACCACTTCAATCGGTTTTCTATTTCGGTTTTCTAATATAATGATGTTATTCATAGGCTCAATGGTGGGTGTGGTTTTGTTCACTGGGTTTGCGTTTGAATCGAACAAGCCGCCCCAGTGCTGGACTGGTTCGATGTTCGGTTTCCCTGACATTTAGGGCATTGCGGTGTTACTACGTTGTCCCTTCCACACTTATAGCAAAAAATTCGGCGCGTAGGCGAGGGACAATCGGTAAACCCGTGACCTACACGTTTACAATTCCAGCATGTATACCTGGTACTGCTCGATAACGCTTCAATGTTACTAGTATTTTCAGCTAGCTCCTCAAAATCTAGCTCATGAACTCTGGGTGCATTGAATTGCCTAGCATGATATTGCATCCTCTGACTCGATACTAAACTTTCAGCTCGCTTTGCCTGTTGACAGAAATCATTAAGATTTGCTATTCGCATTGAAAACAATAAATGTGACAAAGAAGGTTTAAGATTTCCCCTCATTATTTCGACGAGCTCTTGTTCCGAATAAGGCGTTTGTTGTTGGTTCCTTAGACTCAAAACTGCATTGAAAAAATCTTCAAAAGACTCTTGTGTCCCTTGCCGACGATCCATAATTTTCTTTTGGATTTGGAACTCATTTTCATAGCGCCTATATTGGTTTAGAAAGGCGTTTACTAAATCATCCCAGGTTTGAAAAGGATTTAATTTTTTCAGATTCCAATACCACTCTAACGGTTGCCCTTCAAGTAGTGAATGGAAACTGCGCTTCACCTCTACAATCGAAACATTGTAGTCTTCCCTTAAGGTTTCTAGTCTAAAAATGAAATCCTCTGCACTTATCGTCTTAGAAGTTCCATCGAACTTAATACCCCATTTAGACAAGTCAGCCTTTCCATATGACGGATTATTAATTCCTCCAGTCCTATTAAACGACACATTAAAATGGACATATTAAAATGTCCATTCAGTCTTGTTGGCTGCTGTTGTTGTTGTCCCATACTTGCTTGTGAAACTGGCGGGACTGATCGGGAATCAGGTACTGGTCTTTGATTCAAATTAGGTAAGTTACCAAAATTTCCTTGAGTATTATACTCCTGATTTTCTGGTCTATATAACGGTGGCGTCGTGGCTGCTAATAGTTCTTGATCGCTTTGTACTGGTACCTGTCTACTTGTAGCTTGATTAATAGCTGGGGCTATTGCTTGGCGTACAGCCTGTGCTATCCCCTGTTGCATTTCCACTTGGAGCTGCAGCATTTGCCTTGACAATTCTTCCCTTATGAATCCCGAAATATTTCCCCCTACACTACTATTCAACCCATATTGTGTGGGTTGTTCAACCGGTCTATTCCTCGCTGTAATATAGCTGTATTCTGGAGAAGGGATACTGCCTACCGAATTACTACCACCATTGTTCGTATTGTCTGTGACACTTTGTGCCATAGCTGCACTTTGCTGCACTGCCGGTGTTATATTTGGCTCTGCCAGATTATTGTTTGCGTTGATGTCTGCCACAACGCTTATAGAGGCACTTGGTTCTATTGTTACGTTACCTGTAGTCTGTGGTATGTCTTCCCTATTCATTATTAAGCTGACGTCGATTCCTTCTGCTATTAATTGATTTCGTACGGAACGAGTTAATACCACCAGTCTCTCTAAGTGTAATTTTAGTTTTCTAATATTCCTGATTTATAAATAAGGAGTAGTATTTGAATATTAAACGTTAACGAAAATATAAAAAAAATCAAAATCCCTAAAAGCGATTTATATATATACATATATATATACATATATATATAGATCTATATTTATTCCAATCGATCTATATATTTGAGCTCTAATTCATCAGCTCTACTTTTTGATCTATCCTTATATGTTAATTGATGTATTTTTATATTATATATATTCTGTTTTTATTAATATTTTGGTGGTTGATTACTGTCCACAAAACAAAAAATTCGTTTTTTTTTTTGTAATAATTAGAAAAATTCAATTTAATAAATAATTAATAGTATGTAATTTTCAACTAGCGATACACAAAATGTTTTATGTATAATTGGTTTATAAGTTTTACCCTGCAAAAATTTAAATTATGTTATTTGTATATGTATATATATATATATTTCAATACAATTTTAGGCGGTAAAATTCAGGAAAAGGAAGGTTGCTAAAGAAACAATTTTTTTGTTCTTTTTATAACTATTATTTTAACTACTTGTAGTATTTCCTCCCCTTCGAGCAATTAAATTATAAATCCCTGGTTATGGCTTAATTATTTAAGCACCGAAGTGAAAGAAATTAAAAAAAAATATCTAACAGTCACATACGTCGCAACGCGATCCAAGCCACTAGGCCTTGTGTATCGGGACTTACGTATGATAGTTAAATATACTATCAAAAAAAATTCTGTTGATAATGGGAAAATCACTTACGCTCGGTAAATGTTGCAACGTGTTAAGGACTCTTAAACACTTAACCGGACAAACACTTAACGGACATACTTAGCTATGGAAGAATCTGTCTCGTATTTGCTTCGGGCCCCACGTTGGGTGCCATTAGTATTATTCTTCCTTATTGTTGTTGTCATTGTTAGAGCTGTTGCAATCGTGTAGCAATTCGTTTTGAATTGTTGCATGGTTGCCAGGCTACTGACTGCGCTGGTATTCTGGCGTAAGCACCGGCTAGGGCTCGCCGTCTTGGGGGGATCCTTGTTAGTCAACCTGTTCAGTAGCTACAATCAACAATAAACAAAAAAAAAATAAAAAAATAAAAAAAATACCAGCCTTTTGGTGCCAGCTGGTCGACACAAAATGAAATTAAGGAAAATTATGAGGCCCGAAACAAATATACGAATCCATCCGCTCGCTTGCCATCAAACCCTCTGGTAGGTGGAACACCAGGAAATTGCCCTCCCCTTAGAGATCTCCAGACCTCTCCGTGACATGCCCCGAAGTATTAGGCATGTCCCTAATTTCCGTTCGCAGCCCTCCCCTTTCCTTTACTTACCGCCCATTCTGTTTTCTTATGTGCTCATACTGTTAGAGCGATTTAAACCCGTATACTTTTTCTTTTAAAAACGTTATAAAGCATATTGCTTCCTCCTTTTATTCTAAAGTATATAATTATGTATATGTTATTGTAACAAGTTTAGCAAAAAAAAAATATTATAATATGAAAATATGAATAAAAAAAGGTATTTTTAAATAATTCTCTTTACACTTCAGATTCTCGAATTGAAGGAAAACAATTTTCTTCTGGACTTAAGAGCAATTACCCTTTCAACAAAAACTTCTACCTACCAACCTAGGGTGAGCTCAACCTAATCTTCGGTGGAGAAATATACCCAAAAGGGGGTAAAAACTTTTCAACTAAAAGAATTTAATTGCTTCCCTACATTCATATATAAAAACGAATATATATATATATATACTTAATGCACTACAAAAAAAACTTTAATAATATAAAATTCTTTCAATCATATAAGAAAAAAATTATAAATACATAAATTATAAGATTATATAAAAAAATCTGATCAGTCATTCCACGGCTACCTGGCGCTTTGTCCACGGCGTCCGGAGACGGATACCAGTTCCCTCGTTGGATGCAGCGTGTTGCAGGTGGAAATTTTTTGTCTTAATTTTTGACCTTTAATTTTAGTTTTTGCCTTTTAATTTTAGTTTTTGACTTTTAATTTTAGTTTTTGAGTTTTAATTTTAGTTTTTGAGTTTTGATGTTAGTTTCTGACTTTAAATCTTAGTTTTCTAGTGTGACGAGTTTTAAGTTTCATCCTTTTCATTAGCTTTAAGATTTCAACTTCTAGTTTTTTTTTCACCAGTTTCAAGTTTTAGCTTTCATTTATTTTCACTAGTGCCAGGATTTTTTACGAACAATACGAGTATTGCAATATCTTACTTAATTGTTCTTGTTTTATAAAAGAAATTAGGGCCACTGGTCACTATTTTAGCACATTATACGTGCAAAACATCATGCATATTTCTTGTATTCTATTTAATTCTTTTACTTTCACAAATTTTAGTTTCCTTTTTTTTCTGTTAAAATAAAAATTATATTTTTAAGTTTTAGTTTTCACTAATTTTAATTCTTTTTTATATTTTATTTAATTTACTTTTATTCAAGTTTTAATTTTCCACCAGCTGCATCTCTCTTCACTCCAACTCCCTTTTCGAATTTTAATTTGAATCTTCACCCGTACATTCCGTACGCTTGCCTTTTTATACCTCCTCCACCGATCCTATGTCCCGCGTTAACCATCGGTTCTTTTCCACGTCAGCGTCAGAAACCTCCGTTTTCTTCCAGCAAATTCTTTTATTTTCTACAAAAACTTATTTTTTTCTCATCCTTTTTTTTTTCTTGTCAGTTTTCTTTTTTTTCTATTTATCTTCCCCCCCCCCCCCTATTTTCATAACAGCTGTTTGCTCAAGGTTGCAACTCAAGCAACTGCCTTATCGGCTACAGGGTGCACGTGACAGTTGTTAAGACAAAATGAAAATTGTGATGGAAACTTTTGTGTACGTGTGATGTTGCATCTCTCTCTAACCAAGGAATACAATATATAGTTGCACTGCTCACTCCAGTGCTTTTTAGTAATCAATGATAGCACAAATATTACTAAAGTTTGACTATTCATAATTGAATAATATATCCCCTACAATTGAGAAATCATACTTAATTGATATACTGACAGCAAATATACTTTTAATTTTATTTGCTTTTTTATTTATTATAAAAAATAACTTTCAAATACACATGTAAATAACATATTTAAAGCAAAAGATGCAAATGAAAATATACAAATAGCCCTCTTCACACCTTTTCATCTCCAACGCACCTTGCTCTTCACAAATATCAAAAATTTTGAAAATAAATATACATTGTGAATTTCTTTTATTCACTATTTTACTTATCTTGTTTAACCCTAGACCAGTGTTGCTAGTGAAATTTTGAGAAAGATACATTTTAGCTTACAGAAACTTACATTTTTGCTCAAAAAGATACGTTTTTAGAAAAATTTGAAAATCCAATTTTAACGTTTAACATTTAATAACACTAGGATAGCCCGGTGGTCTAGATTAGACCACTTTACATGTGTGTATGTAGTTCTCTATTTATTATAAACATGTGTGTACAAAACAAAAACCAAATAGTTATTTTTTTAACAAATTTAAATCGCTTTTTATATTTTTTATGCTCAGAATTTTGAAAAATTTTGAACAACATTGGTGGAGGATTAAATACTTAAAAGTGTACGAGAAAAAATTGTGTGCCATATTTATATATTACCATAACATTTTTATTTCATGTATAATGAATATTGTAAAGAAAATGATATCTTATAAATCATTTTTGTATTTATTTAAGTCATAAAATTAAAATAAAATTGATATACGAGCGTTTATAATAAGGCGATTATATCAAAAAGTTCGTACAAATTTCCTGAAAATAAAAACGATATTTCCTCAGAAAACTTCGCACTACTAGTAATCATCGATTTAGGTGGATCGTATGTTGAAACATCCTTAATAGTGTTTTCACACTGGCGTTAAAACCTGAATTGGTTTTAAGTTGGTTTTATGAAATGCAACTTGTTTTCGCTGTGCTAAGTTCAGTGCTGCCAAGTTAAAATGACCGGAAGCAGATGATAATATTTATGCTAGTGTATAAGAATACATACCAATTGAGAGATTTTGATATTGATGCAGCTGCAACAATAATAAAAAAATTATGCCAAAAAAGTATCATCTAGAAAATAAAAAAAAAAAGATATGACTGACATATATCTGCCTATAAAAATCGTTTAGCTTATAATGTACTTATGCGTTTTTCATATATTTTAACCAGGGAAACCAGAAATATGCTTTAAAAAAGAGTTTTCTGCGCATTCAATATGCCCTAAAAACTTGAAAATATGCACTAAAAACTCAAAATATGCTCTTAAAAATAAATTAAGTTGGTTTATTTGTTAATGAAAATGTATTTTTAATTCAAAAATTCAACAATATTTGCATATAAGATTAGAAAAAATAAAATAAACAAAAAAAAACAAAGAATAACTGCCGAATTGAAAACAATAATTTGGGTTTGAATTGAACGTTAAAACAAAATTAAAATACAAATTTTGATTCAAACAAATAACACTAGTTAATTTTTTTGATACTTTCGCAAAAAGCACGATATCAGGATTAAAACTTTGGAGCTGTATTTTGGATAAATAACACAAGATTTTTATTTATAATTTTAACTGCAATAAACAAAGAAATATTGACATAGATCTACAAATAAAAATCGTTGCAGTCACATCTAAATAACCTTTTTTACATTAACAATGTTCCTTCAACGTCTTCTTGGTGCAAAGACCTTCACAAATAGCAAAACCGAATTTTTACTGAAACTAATGACCATAATAACTGCGTAATACATCAGAAAAATTTATATACAACATGGAACATTGGAATTAAGATTTAGATGGCGAAAAATAAAAGTAAAAATTTTGACCAACACATTTTCTTGTAAGCACATTTAAAAAAAATTCTACAAAGTATCAAAATATGCCCTAAAAGCATAAATTATGCACTAAAAAATTGAAATATGCTAAAAATATGCCTGAAGAATTACATATGTAAAAACATGCTTTAAAGCGTAAAATATGCAAAAATATGCACTAACGAATCGATGCCAAAATTCAACAAAAGTTCTGAAACGGATAAATATCTTGTCCCCGCATTAATACCTCACATAAGAAAAAACATGCAATTGCATATTTGCGGCTTCCCTGATTATAACTTTATTTCCAAGCACTTGTTCATTTTGCATAAGTAGTTCCATAATTTTAAAATGTTTATTTACAAAATATTAAATAATTTATATTTTAAAGCGTATTGCGCAATTTCATGTCAACAAAAGTAAGTGTTATAATAAATGTTATAAAAAGCAACAAAAAAAATACAGCAACAAATACACGTATTTCTACACGAGATTTATTTTATTTGGAACAAAGTTATTAGACAGTCTGTGAGTTAAAACCTGAATTTATCAAACTTGCAGTGTGAACACAAAATCAGCTGTCTATGGTTTTAACCAGTGATGCCAGTGAACATTTTTGAAATTCCCTACGCGTTGGAAAAAATCCCTTTTTTTCCCTCCAACCAAAAATATTTTCCCTACGCTGAAAATTTATTATATTTAACAACCAAAACAAATACATGTATATTTTGTGAATATTGTACATATTTTACCCATTTTTACTTCATATAATGTACACAACAGGCTATATATAGTCGTAGTTGAGTACCAGGTAGAAAAGTAATTAAAGCATTAATTAACAAGAACAAACTAAAAACGGTCGAGGTCATCAAACGAACGATTGAAAAAATTAATTTCTGCAGACGAAAAGCCTTCCTCCTTCCTGATATTATGGAAATACCCAATAAGCAATTTTGTTGAAATCAAGTGTTATTCAAGCCACACAATCAATTGTCAAAGGTTGAATTATGCTTGATTCACACTTTAATTCAATAGCATTCTCCAGTGAAAAGGGAACTTGAACTCAATGCGAACAATTCACTTGTAGTACAGTTTAATTCAAGCCTTGAATTATACTGTAATTCAACCTTGTATTACAATTGAATTCAAGTGTATTTCAAGCTGCAAAAACAAGGATTTTAAAATGGAAAGCAAAATGCAATTCCTTTGTTTTCTAATAATTATTTTCTGCACATCTGTCTTCGCTATTGTTTTCACGTTTTACTCACCTTTGTTTTCCAAATTCACTTTTATTTATTTGTTTTTCATATATTCACCACAATTTCAGTTTTAATAATAAATAAATTACGTATTTGACAAGGTTTGAGCATATATGTATGTTGTTTGATTTTTTATTTAAAAATATTGTTACGAAAATAGCCCTCGACAGGTTTAAGCAACATTACACAAAAATATTCCAAAAGGGTTAATGTAAGTGTTACGCGAAAATATTCCAACAGGGTCAAAGCAAAGAATAGTCTAGAATAGTAGCCAACAACTAAATAAGCATGCCTAGCTTGATTAAACTTAAACAAGCAAAAGCAACAACAACAAAAAAGCGTCTGCTTATTAAGAAGATTCACATATTTACACACATACATACATGCTAATTCAAACGAAAAGCAAAAGATAAACAACCACCGTGTATTGCTTAGTTAATGATGTGCACACGCATGCATATACCCATGTATGTACATAGTTACGACATGAACTTAATTAGGCACTTTGTAAACAGCATATAAAATGATAATGATCGTCTAGACATTGCTTGAAACTTCCAGTGGTATTTGTGTGGAATATAAAAAGAGGTGACACAGCCAATGAGTGAGTTAGTTGAAGTTGTGAGTCAGTTGCGAACAAGTCAATCAGTTACGAGTGAACAAGTCAGTTGATAATTAAGTTGTGAATAGTCTGCGATACAGTGGTGAGTTGATAGTTAAGAGCAGTCTGTGCTTTACACGTGAGTTGGGAAAAGGAGAAACTATAGGACAGTCTATAGTGACAGCAAAGTCTGTCGTGGAATTGAGATTATTGTGGAGTCTATCGTGTCGACTGGAGTACACAGAAAAAATTATTCTCAAAAAATTTTTAAACAAATATTTGTTTGAAATCAAACTTAGTTTCAGTAAATATTCTGTACTGTTCCACTAAATTAATTTGTATAGAAGAAAACACTGTATAGAGAAGAAACAGGCCACGACGTTTGTCGGCTACATTTCGGCATTTACATATATACAACACGATCAAACAAAATAAACAACAACTAAACAACAACAACCGCACAACAGCACGTTAGTAGTAGGGAACTATCGCTTCTGCCCCACAGTGGGTCGGTTCGCTAACCTGGCAGGTCAAAATTATTTGATGGTCAGTCTATACGGTTTTGAGGATGCTGAGTTCGACAAAAATAATTAAAAAATTCTAGCTCAATTTGTTAGGAAATATTACAGAGTTTTGCTATTGCGAACTTCGGTAGTATTAATTTTTCATGTAATATTTTCAATATTTAATTTTTCATATAATATTTTCAGTACTTTTAGAACAAGTTCTTAGCTGTCCAGAAATCCTTTTATTTTTTTGATATTGAAATGGTAATATTTATGGTTTTAGTCCAGATAAATTAAGCATTCATTCCACTGTGCACCCCCAAATTGTTAAATTTGGGTAATTAAAATTTGAAAATTGTTAAATTCTTGGAAATTTGTGTTTTTTTGTTTACATAAGGAGTTTTTTGTTTATATAAGGAGTTTTTTTGTTTACATTAGGAGTTTTTTGTTTACATTAGGAGTTTTTGTTTACATTAAGTGTATGTCTGTCTGTCGGTCTGTCTGTCTGCCTGCCTGACCGTGGGAAGTTTGTGTGTGGAATATTTTGTGTGAATGTATTAAGGCGGTTTATAGTTTGGCGGTTTTTATGTGTGTATGTGACGACGGGGAAAATCATGAAAATGGTTTTTCCTAATGCTGACGGAAAATCATCTAATGATTTTTCGTAATACCGAAGGCAAAACATTATAATTTTTCCTAATGCCTACTGCAATACATGATAATTTTTCCTAATGCCTACTGCAATACATGATAATTTTTCCTAATGCCTACTGCAATACATGATTATTATTTTTTTCAAATGCCGACGGCAAAAAATGAATATAATTTTTTCAAATGCCGACGGGAAAATGATTTTTCCTAATGACGACGGGAAAACGTGAAAGTTATTTTTTCTAATGCTAATGTAGGTGTTGCTAGACTGTGGGAATTTAAGGCTGACCGTGATTTGAGTGGGCGGCGTTGTTGCCGTAACATGTAACCATAGGAATTTGTGGATGTGTCTGTCTGTCTGTGAGAATTTAGGTGAAGGTTTGATTGGCAGGGGGCGGGGTGTAGTTGAGGTAGATCGATTGCGTGTGTAGTTGTGTGTGAATGTATGTGTATGTGTGTGTGTGTGTGTGTGTGTGTGTGTATGTTTGTAGGAATTTCAATGTGTGTATTTCTGTAGGAGCTTAAGGCTGATTGTGATTTATGAGGGGTGAGGTGTTCTAGTAATATGCAACCGGGGGAATCTGTGTGTTTGTATGTCTGTAGGAGTTTAAGGCTGACCATGATTTGGGTGGGCAGGGTTGTTGACGTAATATGTAGCCATGGGGATTTGTGAATGTGTCTCTCTATAGTAGTTTAAGGTTGATCGTGATTTGAGGTGGGTGAGGATGTTGTTGAGGTAAATTGGTTATGCGTATGTATGTATGTATGTATTTTTGTAAGAATTTAAGATGATTGTGATTTATTAGGGGCGAGGTGTTCTTGTAATATGTAGCCGTGAGAATCTATGTGTATAGACGTCTGTAGAAGTTTAAGACTATCTGTAATTTCAGGTAGGTGAGAGTGTTGTGTTGTTGAGATTAATCTTATATATTGTATATGTATGTATGATCATGGGAATTTGTGTATGTATATCTGAGGGAGAATTTAAGGCTCGTCATGATTTGCAAAAGGTGGGGTGTTGTTGAAATTTTCTTGGAAATTTCTTATATGAATTCTGCTATGTGTGTGTATTTGAGCTGGTATTTATATGTAGGTAGAAATAAATTGTTTTCAACATCGACATTTGGTACTATAAAATACTATCATATATCTGGACTTTCCTAATCCTAGTATGCCTTTATACTTACGTTTGCTTTATATTTTCTCATGCTTAAATTTGTCTCGCGTTGAAGTCGGTCTGTGTGAAATTTGTTTATATTACAGATTTTGTTTATTTAACTACATTCGTCTTCTTTGACTGAAAGAGTTATCTACACACAGAGAAAAACCAACTTGAAATCAGTAAGAACCATGCTGAATTAATAAGAACCATTAGCGAAGGTTTAGTCATATTGAAATTTCTTATTTCAATATGGACAAAATATTAATTTACAGTATTCATTTATTAAACTCATTAGTTTGTAGATATCTCAATATACATTTTCTATTATATTAAAAATTATTGAATTAATGTGATGAATTCTTATTTTTAAGCTGCAGATTTTCCCTAAGTGTATGGATTGTTTATATTTGCATTGTGCTTTAACTAAACGACGCTTCATATATTTTCATGATGTAGATCTAATAAATACTTAAGCATTGATAAGAAATTTGATATGTATACATACAAATTGATTTTATGTGTGTATGTATGTATGTATGTATGTACGTACATACAAATAAGAGTACAACTCAATCTTTGAATTCATTTTTTTTTTGTCTTATGATATCTTTTTGTTGTGTATTATCTGAAATTAAAAACGTTGTTTTATCTGCATTTACTTAAAAGTTTGTGAAGATTTTCTGTTTTAAGTAAAACTGAATTTCTGAAGATACATACTCCATAGTAATAGTAACTATAATAGAAATATTTCTTATACTTAATTTACATTTTTTTAAAGTTGACGCAACGTTAGTTAGTCAACGTTTGACATTTTTGGGGGTATGCAATTTTTTCTAACTATAGCCTTTTTTCTTTACTTTCTACATTTATTTTGGAAAACTTGCTTTGCTTTTTAAAAATGTATAAACATTTTTAAATGAAACTGATCCGGCACTCCAGCTTAGGTACTGATAGTTTTTTTTTTGTTGTTAGTTAACTTACTTATTTTTTATTTTTTATTGATAAACATTGGAAATCAAAAGGGAGTTTTATATTGTAATTATTATTTTCATAATTGTTGAAAACAATCGCTACTTCTTTTGCGATGAAATCATTTGAATTACTTTTGCAACTTTACGCGTTTATAAAAATTATGTTATTTTCTATATTTCTTAATTTATAAGACTTTTAGACTTTGTCCTTTAGGGGTTATATATTCTATTATACGATTATGAATAAGAATGCAGTAAGCTGATGTATTTGCTTACTGCTTCAAATTAAAATTTTATTAAATTGAATAAAAGGAGTTTTTTTTTTCTTAAACTCTGATGCAGTTAGAAGCGCTGGAGATTCTTTCATATAACAGCTTTTTTGAAATTTTTGATACATAGTATAATATAGAATTGGATAACATTTATTTTTAATTTTTATGTTAAGAAGTACGGGTATGAGACTGAATTTAAATGTACTTTTAAATTAGTTAAATCATAATGAACAAACATATTTTCTTCTTTAATAGCGATCAACAGAAAACGAACTCGTTTTCATATAATTTAGGTATACCCTATCGACGGCTCCTCTAGGATACAAGATGACTTTGTATGACGAAATTTCTGTTGCTTTATACTGATAATATGTTTACATTAATAAGATACATATACATATGTTTATTTTATGAACGGTGAGCACCTATGGCTTTTATTTAATGTTCTATATGACTTTTTTTTCATTTTATTAAAGTTCAGCGTATTGTATATATATTTCTGAAATGTTTAAGTGTGTTTTGTGTGCCCATCGGGCAGAGTGTACGTATTAGTTGGTCAGTCAGTCTCTATTTTTATTTATTTATTTTTCTTCTAATGTGCCACTCCTTTTTCAGATTTTACTACTTGGAATAGAGAATTTTTGTCTAATTTTTTGGTGGGTATATACATTAGGTATGTAGAAATTAGTTTAGATACAAAGAAATGCATGTTTAATATACAACTATTGTATCAAATCGATCTCAAATAACTCAGTTACCTCTACCAGCAATTCACCGTTGGTGTATTCATAAAGTGTTAGAAACAATGAAATATCTATGTTTTGAGAGAATTTTTCCCCTCAAGTATTTCTACATGAGGTTTGAGGGGTCAAGCACTGTCGCATTCATATGTAATGATTATTCACTTAAAAAACGTCATCATCACCATCAATCATCTCCGTATACAATACATTCATGAGTTGGGTTGATCCAGATAGAATTGCTGTCTCATCACCTTCTAACAGCTTTATATATTTTGCTAGTATGCATGCCTTAGCATGCTTCTATCGATAGTGACGTAAGAGTCCGAGATGTAGAGTGTTACAATTAAAAATCTTTACTATTAGAATTTACCAGTTCGCTCTTTTGCATTTTTACAAAGTAGATACATATGTATGTATTTCATTGACCACAAAATCATAAAATTTCTTTGCTTACAAAATTGTATGACGTGAGGATTTTTTTTTTTTTTTTTTTTTAAATTATACATGCTTCGGCATGCTTTCATTTTTTTCTATAAATTTATGTAATACTCATACAGATACAGATATAAAGTAAGATCTGTTTACTGTACATCTTAAAATTTATGCATGCTTCAGCATGATTCTAGTTGAAGCGTATATTCATTCACTAAGTTTGTTTGATACTTATTCATACACATGTACATTCTTAAAGATTGGATATCAAAGTCCAATTTCCGTAGTTTATCTATATTTTCTAAAGATCTGATAGCTAAAGAAATAAATAGAGTGAAGATCTTCTATAATAATCCCATTTTCATATTGTAAAATTTTGCGTGCTAGCGCTTTCGATGGGAAAATATACATACAACTTTATAAAAAGTGATAATATGATGTGCTGCTGAATATTGCACTATGTTATAGTTCATTTTAAACACTGAAGTTTTAGCAATATTTCATTCAGACCAACAAGTTTAGAGAATTCCACTACATTTAGTTAATTATCTTTCTTAAGACTCATCATTCCTAATCAATCCTACAAAAAACAACACAAACTAGATTTTTCGTTTTAATTTTATTTTTATTAAATTCAACATTCATTCTTCAAATTACTTTATACTATATTAAGTAGCTTTTCCTCATTTGTTGAGTTGACTTTAATAGGAGACATTTTAATGGTACGATGAACTTTTCTATTGCATGCATTGAGTAAATCTTTATAAATACATACCAATCCACTTATATGAACCATTAAAGCTAATTCTTTTCACATGATCTATTAAATCATTCTAATATTGATGCTTTCATATTAAGTAATGTTTAATCTTCTATTTATGTATGAGTTTTCCCAAGTATTTATTAAAAAATTCTTTAGAATCATCTGTTTGTAAGTTTTTTGGTACCCGTACCACTTCAAAAATATTTTCCATTGCCTTGGTTTTTAGAGTGCAGCTTTTATTTTCAGCTGTACTTTGAGAATGTGTCAATTAAAGTCTTCCAAATCAACAATTTCTATTTTCTGTAGAATAGTTCTACATTTCACCTAACTTAGCTCCATAAAACATCATATATTCCTGTCATTACATCTCTACAAGCACAAACAGTTGTTGAAATTTAATATGAACTTCGTTAACTAAATTCCTTTTTAAAGACATTGAATTGTTTCACAGATTTTTTCGAAAGTGTTGTGATCTACATCTTGCACTTTCAGCTATTTATACTAACATGTAGTTAATTTTCTAATCTATATATTTAACCGTAAACTCTTCAATTTGTTTTTAATTATTTACTTTTTAGAATTGCTTTTTCAATTTTATAACTGTCTTCTTTCTCTAATTTTATTTCACGTTGTAGTTCCTCAATTTGCATTTAAATATATTCTTGAATATTAATGCTTTAAGCTATATTATTAATTTGTCTTGTATTTTATCTTCATTCAGTTTAATGTAACTATCAACAATAGTTTGTATCTAATTCATTTATGCCTTCCAATACTGATAAGTCAGTATAAATGTCTTCAGAATTGGAAGTCTATGAGTAAAATCATCGTCATCATCATTCTCAGTATTAGCATCATTAAATATGATGGTATTATCAAATATTGTTCCTTCTACTAGTTTCTTTTGGGGTACTTGTCTATATCTTGAGTGAAGGTTTCTCAGGCTTTAAACTTGTATATTTTCAACTTCTGTCTTGATTTTACTTTCTTCTTTCATAAGAATTCTTTTAATATTTTTAGAACTATTTATGAATTCTTCTGCTATAGGTTTAAATGTATCTTGTAGTTGTTCACTTGTATCTATTTCACCAGTTTTTATACTACGAAGCTTTTTCTTCAACACATTTCTTGTCAACACCAACTGTTTTAAAATTTTCTCATCCAGGGCAAATAACAGGTATCAGCAATCATATCAGCTTTTCAGGAGCTGGTCTGGTTTTCAGATCAGCTTTTCAGGACCTGGTCTGGTTTTCAGATCAGCTTTTCAGGACCTGGTCTGGTTTTCAGATCAGCTTATCAGGACCTGGTCTGGTTTTCAGATCAGCTTTTCAGGACCTGGTCTGGTTTTCAGATCAGCTTATCAGGACCTGGTCTGGTTTTCAGATCAGCTTATCAGGAGCTGGTCTGGTTTTCAGATCAGCTTATCAGGAGCTGGTCTGGTTTTCAGATCAGCTTATCAGGAGCTGGTCTGGTTATCAGATCAGCTTATCAGGAGCTGGTCTGGTTTTCAGATCAGCTTATCAGGAGCTGATCTGATTTTTAGATCAGCTTATCAGGTAACAGATCAGGCTATCAGGAGCTGTTCAGATTTTCATTTCAAGATATCTGAGTCAGATTTAGTTATCAGTGTACAAGTAGCTAGCCATTTATAACATTTATATACATGAAGTTTAAAGTCAGATGAAATACGAAAAAGTAAAGTTTTATCTAGTAAAATTATTTTCTATAACGATCATCGTTTAATTCACTATCTTTGCTTATAATCAAAAATCCATATTTATCCTTTCAACATGCTTTTTATTTTTCTCACCTAACTTAAACATTAAATATACATTATGATGATCTCTTATTAAATGTTTGGTGATTCTGGTGTAAGTTTTACATAAGTAGAATGAATCAACATTCTTATCTCTTCCCATTCAAAAATATGCTTCCCATACGCATCATCGTTAAATATCATATTGGAATTACTTTGGACTGAAATAACAGATTCACTATCGGTAAATTTTGTAATATATTATTATTTTAATTGATGTAATTAATTTCTTCAGATATTTATATCTGGGGTGATATAAAGATTTTGAGTATAAATAAATGTTCTCAAAATTAAAGTCCATTAGGACTTTCTAGCAAGCCAATCATAGCGTTTTTTTTTCGTAATTTGACAGGTCAACTATTGTTGCACGAATAGAATTTGATATAAAGGAACTATGATTTATTTTTGAACTATCATTCGATGAATCATCAATATTTCGTACCAAGAATTATTTATGTTGTTTTGACTAAGGGTATGAGTCAATATTTATAAAATCCATTTCATAAATATCAGCTCATGCTCATAGTCAAAACAAAGTATGCTTTAAGTGTTTAAAACCGCTATTACCATAAAAATGGTGGTTTTAAACACTTAAAATATACTTTGTTTTACTAACCGCATTTTATAACTAAATGCATTTCATAAATATTGACGCATACTCATAATCAAAACAGCATATAAATATCCTTTGTTTTGACTATAAGTATGAGTCATTATCTCTTATTATAGAAAGAATAAAATAGTATGGTTATATGATATCAGAAATCATGTTTTCTAATATCATATAACCATACTATTTGATTCTTTCTATAATAATAGATAATATTTATGAAATGCATTTATTTACAAAATGCGATTAGTAAAACAACATAAATATAGGATGGTATGAAATTTTGATGATTCATCAATATTTCGTACCAAGGTATTTTTAGGTTGTTTTTACTATGAGTATGCGCCAATATTTATGAAATGTATTTCATAAATATTATCTCTAATTATAGAAAAATTAAAAATGTAGCTATACGATATCAGAAAATATTTTCTGAAATCGTATAGCTATATTATTTTATTTGTCCTATAATAAGAGACAATGGCCCCTACTCATAGTCAAAACAAAGAATATTTTAAGAGTTTCAAATCAGTATTATCATAAAAAATACTGATTTTAAACCCTTACAGCCTTATTTATAATACTTATTAAGGCGTTGGAAAGGCTTTTTAAAACAAATTTTTTATAAAATTTTTTTTTAAAAAGTCTTTATAAAGCCCTAATAAGTGTTATAAATAAGGCTGTTAAAATATACTTTGTTTTACTAACCACATTTTTGTAACTAAACGCATTTCATAAATATTGATGCATACTCATAGTCAAAAAAAGGATATTTTTATGCTGTTTTGATTATGAGTGTGGATCATTATCTCTTATTATAGAAAAAATAAACTAATGCAGCTATACGATTTCAGAAAATATTTTCTGATATGGTATAGCTGTACTAGTTTATTTTTTTATAATAAGAGATAATATTTATAAAATGTATTTAGCTACATAAATGCGGTTAGTAAAACAACCTAAAATACCTTGGTACGAAATATGGATGATTCATCGAACGATAGTTCAAAAATAAATCATAGTTCCCTTATATCAAATTCTATTCGTGCAACAATAGTTGACCTGTCAAATTACGAAAAAAAACGCTATGATTGGCTTGCTAGAAAGTCCTAATGGACTTAAATTTTGAGAACATTTATTTATACTCAAAATCTTTATATCACCCCAGATATAAATATCTGAAGAAATGAATTACATCAATTAAAATAATAATATATTACAAAATTTACCGATAGTGAATCTGTTATTTCAGTCCAAAGTAATTCCAATATGATATTTAACGATGATGCGTATGGGAAGCATATTTTTGTATGGGGAGAGATAAGAATGTTGATTCATTATACTTATGTAAAACTTACACCAGAATCACCAAACATTTAATAAGAGATCATCATAATGTATATTTAATGTTTAAGCTAGGTGAGAAAAATAAAAAGCATGTTGAAAGGATAAATATGGATTTTTGATTATAAGCAAAGATAGTGAATTAAACGATGATCGTTATAGAAAATAATTTTACTAGATAAAACTTTACTTTTTCGTATTTCATCTGACTTTAAACTTCATGTATATAAATGTTATAAATGGCTAGCTACTTGTACACTGATAACTAAATCTGACTCAGATATCTTGAAATGAAAATCTGAACAGCTCCTGATAGCCTGATCTGTTACCTGATAAGCTGATCTAAAAATCAGATCAGCTCCTGATAAGCTGATCTGAAAACCAGACCAGCTCCTGATAAGCTGATCTGATAACCAGACCAGCTCCTGATAAGCTGATCTGAAAACCAGACCAGCTCCTGATAAGCTGATCTGAAAACCAGACCAGCTCCTGATAAGCTGATCTGAAAACCAGACCAGGTCCTGATAAGCTGATCTGAAAACCAGACCAGGTCCTGAAAAGCTGATCTGAAAACCAGACCAGGTCCTGATAAGCTGATCTGAAAACCAGACCAGGTCCTGAAAAGCTGATCTGAAAACCAGACCAGGTCCTGAAAAGCTGATATGATTGCTGATACCTGTTATTTGCCCTGGATGAGAAAATTTTAAAACAGTTGGTGTTGACAAGAAATGTGTTGAAGAAAAAGCTTCGTAGTATAAAAACTGGTGAAATAGATACAAGTGAACAACTACAAGATACATTTAAACCTATAGCAGAAGAATTCATAAATAGTTCTAAAAATATTAAAAGAATTCTTATGAAAGAAGAAAGTAAAATCAAGACAGAAGTTGAAAATATACAAGTTTAAAGCCTGAGAAACCTTCACTCAAGATATAGACAAGTACCCCAAAAGAAACTAGTAGAAGGAACAATATTTGATAATACCATCATATTTAATGATGCTAATACTGAGAATGATGATGACGATGATTTTACTCATAGACTTCCAATTCTGAAGACATTTATACTGACTTATCAGTATTGGAAGGCATAAATGAATTAGATACAAACTATTGTTGATAGTTACATTAAACTGAATGAAGATAAAATACAAGACAAATTAATAATATAGCTTAAAGCATTAATATTCAAGAATATATTTAAATGCAAATTGAGGAACTACAACGTGAAATAAAATTAGAGAAAGAAGACAGTTATAAAATTGAAAAAGCAATTCTAAAAAGTAAATAATTAAAAACAAATTGAAGAGTTTACGGTTAAATATATAGATTAGAAAATTAACTACATGTTAGTATAAATAGCTGAAAGTGCAAGATGTAGATCACAACACTTTCGAAAAAATCTGTGAAACAATTCAATGTCTTTAAAAAGGAATTTAGTTAACGAAGTTCATATTAAATTTCAACAACTGTTTGTGCTTGTAGAGATGTAATGACAGGAATATATGATGTTTTATGGAGCTAAGTTAGGTGAAATGTAGAACTATTCTACAGAAAATAGAAATTGTTGATTTGGAAGACTTTAATTGACACATTCTCAAAGTACAGCTGAAAATAAAAGCTGCACTCTAAAAACCAAGGCAATGGAAAATATTTTTGAAGTGGTACGGGTACCAAAAAACTTACAAGCAGATGATTCTAAAGAATTTTTTAATAAATACTTGGGAAAACTCATACATAAATAGAAGATTAAACATTACTTAATATGAAAGCATCAATATTAGAATGATTTAATAGATCATGTGAAAAGAATTAGCTTTAATGGTTCATATAAGTGGATTGGTATGTATTTATAAAGATTTACTCAATGCATGCAATAGAAAAGTTCATCGTACCATTAAAATGTCTCCTATTAAAGTCAACTCAACAAATGAGGAAAAGCTACTTAATATAGTATAAAGTAATTTGAAGAATGAATGTTGAATTTAATAAAAATAAAATTAAAACGAAAAATCTAGTTTGTGTTGTTTTTTGTAGGATTGATTAGGAATGATGAGTCTTAAGAAAGATAATTAACTAAATGTAGTGGAATTCTCTAAACTTGTTGGTCTGAATGAAATATTGCTAAAACTTCAGTGTTTAAAATGAACTATAACATAGTGCAATATTCAGCAGCACATCATATTATCACTTTTTATAAAGTTGTATGTATATTTTCCCATCGAAAGCGCTAGCACGCAAAATTTTACAATATGAAAATGGGATTATTATAGAAGATCTTCACTCTATTTATTTCTTTAGCTATCAGATCTTTAGAAAATATAGATAAACTACGGAAATTGGACTTTGATATCCAATCTTTAAGAATGTACATGTGTATGAATAAGTATCAAACAAACTTAGTGAATGAATATACGCTTCAACTAGAATCATGCTGAAGCATGCATAAATTTTAAGATGTACAGTAAACAGATCTTACTTTATATCTGTATCTGTATGAGTATTACATAAATTTATAGAAAAAAAATGAAAGCATGCCGAAGCATGTATAATTTAAAAAAAAAAAAAAAAAAAAATCCTCACGTCATACAATTTTGTAAGCAAAGAAATTTTATGATTTTGTGGTCAATGAAATACATACATATGTATCTACTTTGTAAAAATTCAAAAGAGCGAACTGGTAAATTCTAATAGTAAAGATTTTTAATTGTAACACTCTACATCTCGGACTCTTACGTCACTATCGATAGAAGCATGCTAAGGCATGCATACTAGCAAAATATATAAAGCTGTTAGAAGGTGATGAGACAGCAATTCTATCTGGATCAACCCAACTCATGAATGTATTGTATACGGAGATGATTGATGGTGATGATGACGTTTTTTAAGTGAATAATCATTACATATGAATGCGACAGTGCTTGACCCCTCAAACCTCATGTAGAAATACTTGAGGGGAAAAATTCTCTCAAAACATAGATATTTCATTGTTTCTAACACTTTATGAATACACCAACGGTGAATTGCTGGTAGAGGTAACTGAGTTATTTGAGATCGATTTGATACAATAGTTGTATATTAAACATGCATTTCTTTGTATCTAAACTAATTTCTACATACCTAATGTATATACCCACCAAAAAATTAGACAAAAATTCTCTATTCCAAGTAGTAAAATCTGAAAAAGGAGTGGCACATTAGAAGAAAAAAAAAATAAATAAAAATAGAGACTGACTGACCAACTAATACGTACACTCTGCCCGATGGGCACACAAAACACACTTAAACATTTCAGAAATATATATACAATACGCTGAACTTTAATAAAATGAAAAAAAAGTCATATAGAACATTAAATAAAAGCCATAGGTGCTCACCGTTCATAAAATAAACATATGTATATGTATCTTATTAATGTAAACATATTATCAGTATAAAGCAACAGAAATTTCGTCATACAAAGTCATCTTGTATCCTAGAGGAGCCGTCGATAGGGTATACCTAAATTATATGAAAACGAGTTCGTTTTCTGTTGATCGCTATTAAAGAAGAAAATATGTTTGTTCATTATGATTTAACTAATTTAAAAGTACATTTAAATTCAGTCTCATACCCGTACTTCTTAACATAAAAATTAAAAATAAATGTTATCCAATTCTATATTATACTATGTATCAAAAATTTCAAAAAAGCTGTTATATGAAAGAATCTCCAGCGCTTCTAACTGCATCAGAGTTTAAGAAAAAAAAACTCCTTTTATTCAATTTAATAAAATTTTAATTTGAAGCAGTAAGCAAATACATCAGCTTACTGCATTCTTATTCATAATCGTATAATAGAATATATAACCCCTAAAGGACAAAGTCTAAAAGTCTTATAAATTAAGAAATATAGAAAATAACATAATTTTTATAAACGCGTAAAGTTGCAAAAGTAATTCAAATGATTTCATCGCAAAAGAAGTAGCGATTGTTTTCAACAATTATGAAAATAATAATTACAATATAAAACTCCCTTTTGATTTCCAATGTTTATCAATAAAAAATAAAAAATAAGTAAGTTAACTAACAACAAAAAAAAAACTATCAGTACCTAAGCTGGAGTGCCGGATCAGTTTCATTTAAAAATGTTTATACATTTTTAAAAAGCAAAGCAAGTTTTCCAAAATAAATGTAGAAAGTAAAGAAAAAAGGCTATAGTTAGAAAAAATTGCATACCCCCAAAAATGTCAAACGTTGACTAACTAACGTTGCGTCAACTTTAAAAAAATGTAAATTAAGTATAAGAAATATTTCTATTATAGTTACTATTACTATGGAGTATGTATCTTCAGAAATTCAGTTTTACTTAAAACAGAAAATCTTCACAAACTTTTAAGTAAATGCAGATAAAACAACGTTTTTAATTTCAGATAATACACAACAAAAAGATATCATAAGACAAAAAAAAAATGAATTCAAAGATTGAGTTGTACTCTTATTTGTATGTACGTACATACATACATACATACATACACACATAAAATCAATTTGTATGTATACATATCAAATTTCTTATCAATGCTTAAGTATTTATTAGATCTACATCATGAAAATATATGAAGCGTCGTTTAGTTAAAGCACAATGCAAATATAAACAATCCATACACTTAGGGAAAATCTGCAGCTTAAAAATAAGAATTCATCACATTTATTCAATAATTTTTAATATAATAGAAAATGTATATTGAGATATCTACAAACTAATGAGTTTAATAAATGAATACTGTAAATTAATATTTTGTCCATATTGAAATAAGAAATTTCAATATGACTAAACCTTCGCTAATGGTTCTTATTAATTCAGCATGGTTCTTACTGATTTCAAGTTGGTTTTTCTCTGTGTGTAGATAACTCTTTCAGTCAAAGAAGACGAATGTAGTTAAATAAACAAAATCTGTAATATAAACAAATTTCACACAGACCGACTTCAACGCGAGACAAATTTAAGCATGAGAAAATATAAAGCAATCGTAAGTATAAAGGCATACTAGGATTAGGAAAGTCCAGATATATGATAGTATTTTATAGTACCAAATGTCGATGTTGAAAACAATTTATTTCTACCTACATATAAATACCAGCTCAAATACACACACATAGCAGAATTCATATAAGAAATTTCCAAGAAAATTTCAACAACACCCCACCTTTTGCAAATCATGACGAGCCTTAAATTCTCCCTCAGACATACATACACAAATTCCCATGATCATACATACATATACAATATATAAGATTAATCTCAACAACACAACACTCTCACCTACCTGAAATTACAGATAGTCTTAAACTTCTACAGACGTCTATACACATAGATTCTCACGGCTACATATTACAAGAACACCTCGCCCCTAATAAATCACAACCATCTTAAATTCTTACAAAAATACATACATACATACATACGCATAACCAATTTACCTCAACAACATCCTCACCCACCTCAAATCACGATCAACCTTAAACTACTATAGAGAGACACATTCACAAATCCCCATGGCTACATATTACGTCAACAACCCTGCCCACCCAAATCATGGTCAGCCTTAAACTCCTACAGACATACAAACACACAGATTCCCCCGGTTGCATATTACTAGAACACCTCACCCCTCATAAATCACAATCAGCCTTAAGCTCCTACAGAAATACACACATTGAAATTCCTACAAACATACACACACACACACACACACACACACACACATACACATACATTCACACACAACTACACACGCAATCGATCTACCTCAACTACACCCCGCCCCCTGCCAATCAAACCTTCACCTAAATTCTCACAGACAGACAGACACATCCACAAATTCCTATGGTTACATGTTACGGCAACAACGCCGCCCACTCAAATCACGGTCAGCCTTAAATTCCCACAGTCTAGCAACACCTACATTAGCATTAGAAAAAATAACTTTCACGTTTTCCCGTCGTCATTAGGAAAAATCATTTTCCCGTCGGCATTTGAAAAAATTATATTCATTTTTTGCCGTCGGCATTTGAAAAAAATAATAATCATGTATTGCAGTAGGCATTAGGAAAAATTATCATGTATTGCAGTAGGCATTAGGAAAAATTATCATGTATTGCAGTAGGCATTAGGAAAAATTATAATGTTTTGCCTTCGGTGTTACGAAAAATCATTAGATGATTTTCCGTCAGCATTAGGAAAAACCATTTTCATGATTTTCCCCGTCGTCACATACACACATAAAAACCGCCAAACTATAAACCGCCTTAATACATTCACACAAAATATTCCACACACAAACTTCCCACGGTCAGGCAGGCAGACAGACAGACCGACAGACAGACATACACTTAATGTAAACAAAAACTCCTAATGTAAACAAAAAACTCCTAATGTAAACAAAAAAACTCCTTATATAAACAAAAAACTCCTTATGTAAACAAAAAAACACAAATTTCCAAGAATTTAACAATTTTCAAATTTTAATTACCCAAATTTAACAATTTGGGGGTGCACAGTGGAATGAATGCTTAATTTATCTGGACTAAAACCATAAATATTACCATTTCAATATCAAAAAAATAAAAGGATTTCTGGACAGCTAAGAACTTGTTCTAAAAGTACTGAAAATATTATATGAAAAATTAAATATTGAAAATATTACATGAAAAATTAATACTACCGAAGTTCGCAATAGCAAAACTCTGTAATATTTCCTAACAAATTGAGCTAGAATTTTTTAATTATTTTTGTCGAACTCAGCATCCTCAAAACCGTATAGACTGACCATCAAATAATTTTGACCTGCCAGGTTAGCGAACCGACCCACTGTGGGGCAGAAGCGATAGTTCCCTACTACTCACGTTCTTCCTATCAACAAGCAAGATAAACACCAGCATACTGAAATAACATTTTCTCGCAGCCGAACTATGATTAATTTAAATTTTTACAAAATTTTTATCAGAATTTACATAATTATTTGTAGGACCGCATTCAAATAAAATATTTACTGATTCAACGAATTTGGTTACTGAAAATGAAATTTAGTTTTTTCTGTGTAAAGGGAACAGCGCAGCCAATAGACGTGTGTAAGGGTGTAAGTAAAGCCAGTGAGTCTTTATTGGTGTATTAACTGTGAGTGTCGGCAGAGTGAGAGCCGTGTATGACAAGCAGCCGACAAAGAGGTATTGGTGTATCAACTGTCAGTGACGGCAGAGTGAGTCTCGTAAGTGACGAGCAGCAGACAAAGAGGTGTCACGTGAATACTTGCGCAGCCAGCTAAGAGACGTGCGTAAACTACAGCGAGGAAGGCGTAGTGGTAACCAGTTGTGAATATTTGCGTGTAATTTATTTGCTTAAGTTGTATTAGTGTATTTAAGCTCTTGAGTAATTTAGTTTAAGCGTATTTGTAAATAAAACTTGTATCATTCTTAACCCTAATTACTACACTCGGCTCTTGTATTCATTTGCAAATCTTCGGATCTACGGAAAAGCGTTTTTATAGAGAGAAAAAACGTAACAATATTTTCAAACTTGAAAATTACTTGAAAAAAATGCTTGAATTCAACTTTGTTTCCAGTTCAATTTCAAGTGCTTGGATTTAAATTTTTTGAATGCTTATTGGGTAATAACTATACCCATATGGAATAGCGATACTCAAACACTTTTCTTCAGAAAAAAAATACTTTTTTCCAATCGTTCGTTTGATGACCTTGATGCACCATCTACGTCATGTGGTCTTTCCCAAACTTTAGTCTGTGTTGCTTATGTACGTCTTACAATGGTGGCTTTTTTTAATGATTTAGATGCAAACTCAATGTGTATGCATATACAAACATTTCATTTCACATTTGATATACCAGCTTTAAAAATAAGGTTCTTATGTACGTGTACCCTGTATATAGTACATATATATTATTTTTGCGATTTGTCAAATTTAACTATAGATATTATAAGTGATTTTCAGATTGTTAGGAGTCATAATATACGCTTTCTGCAAACAAATTTTAAGATATGTGAAAAATTTCAACTCCTAAATAAAAATCCTCGAAATATTTTTGCATTTTATGTCGTAACAAATTGAAAAGGCGGTAGTTTTTAAAAATTCCCTAAATTTTCCTCAAAATAAAAAATCTGTCCTTTTTCCCCTACACACAAAATTTTACAGAAAAATCCCCACAAAAAGGGAAAATTCCCTACTTTTGGTATTACTGGTTTTAAAGTTAAAACCAGGTTTTAATTTTAGGCGTGAAAAAACTATAAAAATCGTTATTGTTTTCTTTTAAATTTCTCCTTAACATACATACACAAGACAGAAGAAGTTGGAAAACTTAACAACAAAATACATGTTATTTTTGTATTTCACAGTTCTCGTGGTACCTTCATAGCGAACAGTCGATTAGCGGAATTTTTCTTACTTACAAAAAATTAAACAAACAAAAAATATTCGTACTACATATTATTCGTAATAGGTACATACTGTTTTTAATAAATAAGCTTTATGCTTTGCTAATATTTTTTTACATAGTAAAAATAACAAAAACAAAATAAACCGTAAACAAAAAAATTAAACAAAGTGATATTGAGGAATACTATATATGTGTACCTCTAAACAAATAAACAATCATAAATAACAAAAACAAAAAAGACCGCAAACATAAAAAAACACAAACAAATATCCCTTGAGGAATTTTTTGTTTGAGTGCCTCAAATACAAAAAAAAATGAAGTGAATTCTAACGGCAGAAATGCTTATTTTACTGTGAGTTCTGAAACTCTTAATGAAAAAAATATAAATAATAAATCTGATGAAAGTCTTTTTTTAACGTCAAAGCCAATTTTTCGTCAGCGATCAACTTCGCTTTGTCCAATGCCAAATAGTAATGATGCATTAACATTACAGTTGTCTAGTACTTCTTCATATAAGCCAGTAATATCATCCCCTTCAGGCTCGTGTTCATCACTTAACAAAGTTATCACTACAGATAACAGCGGCTCGAAACTCAAGGTACAAGTCGGAATGGACAGATATATAACCGTGGTAAAGCGTGGGCGAAGCCCGAATTCTTCAAAAATTTCATCTGCTCCAAAAATGTCTAGGGATAACAGCGCAGCCTCAACTAATCGCCAAAACCGCTTCGAAATTTTGCAAGATGACAACGACAAACCCGAGGTATCCTCGAATAAAATATCCAAGCCGCCACCAATCTATTTGAGACAAAAAAATTCAAATGCCCTTATTAAAAAATTAATTTCGGTCATTGGTGAGAATAAATTTCACATTGTTCCAATAAAACGTGGAAACATAGATGAAACTAAAGTCCAAATTTATGACGAAAGAGATTTCCGCAAAATGGTTGCTGAATTTGAAAAAATAAAACAAGCTTCTACACATACCAGCTTAAGAGCGCTAAAGGCATGCAGATCGTATTGAAGGGCATAGATTCTTATGTTGTTCCCGAAGAAATAAAAGATGCACTCGTCCTCCAGGGGCTTAAGGTAAAAAATGTGTCCAATATAATAAACAGAGAGAAGATTCCCCAACCCCTATTTTGTGTTGAACTTGAGCCTAATGATATAAAATTGAAAAAAAAAATGAGACGCATCCAATTTATAATTTGAAATACCTCTTGTACCGCAAAATCACAGTTGAAGAGCCACATAAGCGTTCAGGTCCTGTACAGTGCCATAATTGCCAAGAATATGGCCATACAAAAACATACTGCAATTTACCCTCTGTTTGTGTTGTGTGCGGCGAATTACACGGCACTGCTAGTTGCAATAAGCCAAAAGATCAAAGTGATACAAAATGCAGTAATTGTGGAGGTAATCACACCGCTAACTACAGAGGTTGTCCTGTGTACTCTTTCGTAAAGAAGACTATGGTGCAAAAACCTAAATTAGCTCCAGCTCAATCAGCAAACGCATACTCTGCCACTTTTGCGCAAATGAGCCAACCAGTTACTTCCCGTGTATCGTATGCAGATGCTGCTAAGATAAATTCAATTCCCACACAAAATGTTTCCCCGCCAAATAATTCAAAAAATACTGATGCAAGCTTTAATTTTAATCGCCTTGAAGCTACTATTGAAAATCTGGTGCAAACTATAAACAATTTTACAACAAATATGACTAGCATGATGCAAGAAATGCTTCGAATGCAGAATACTCTGCTTCAAGCATTAATTAATAAGCCATGAACACGTTAACAATATGTTTCTGGAAGGCAAACGGCATTCGCCAACATAAAAATGAACTTGAGCACTTCCTCACGGAAAATAATATTGATGTAATGTTAGTATCTGAGACTCATTTGACTTCGAGAAGTCTTTTTAAAATTTATGGCTACACTATATATGATACAAAGGACCCTAGAGGAAGGGCTTGCGGTGGATCAGCAATTCTAATAAAGTCAAGACTCAAGCACTATGTTCTTGATAACATTTGTGAAGAACACCTGCAAGCAACAAATATTGGCATTGAAAGTTTTTGTACAAATTTTGTTATATCATCAATTTACTCCCCTCCCAGATTTTCAATCACTGAGAATCAATATCTGGGACCTTGTTTTGTAGCAGCTGGCGACTACAATGCTAAGCATACGTTCTGGGGTTCGCGTCTTATTACACCCAAGCATTGTTCAACACTATTTCAAAAATGGGCTTGGATGTCATTTCGAGTGGGGAGCCCACTTATTGGCCTACTGACATACAAAAAATTCCGGATGTTATAGATTTTGGCGTCATAAAAAATATCACTAGGGATTTAATTCAAGTTCAAGCTTCTCTTGATCTTTCGTCCGATCACTTTCCGACGATCATTACAATTTATAGTCCATTAAGAAGTAACTTACCTGACCCATTTGTGAAGATGATCAAATAATTGGCTGGGGTTCAAAAAATATCTCAGCAGTCATTGTACGGAAAACATTACGCTTAGAACATCCGATGACACTGAATCTAACATTGCCAATCTCAGCGAGAATATTAAACAGGCTGCTGAACATGCCACTACCTCCCATCCGCAGACTGGGTTTAATAAAATTTATTCTACAGACATTGAACGTCTCGTACGTGAAAAAAGAAGAGCTAGAAGGGAATGGCAACAGCACAGATCACCACAAAATAAAATCAGATTTAAAGAGTGCACTAAACGACTCCAAGAGTTGCTTGCGTCTGAAAAAACTGCATCTCTTAAAAATTATCTGGAAGGTCTTGATGTCACACCAGCGTCTAATTACTCTTTGTGGCGCGCTGCTAGAGAGCTTAAAGCACCCATTGAGTATAAGCCACCTCTACGCACATCTACCGGAAGTTGGGCAAGAAGCGATACTGAAAAAGGTAAAATATTTGCTGAGCACTTAAAATCCGTTTTTACGCCAAACATATGTACTGGTGTTGCTGATTTGCCAAATGTAGTCGCTCTACCCCCTCAACACATAAAGTTTAAGACGCGTGATTTACAAAAATTAATTGCCGAACTCAACCCGAAGAAAGCTCCGGGTATTGATTGAATTAGTAACCAGATGCTTATGAACTTGCCTCGTATTGCAATGACAATCCTATTATTCATATTTAATGCCATTTTATGACTGGAGTATTATCCACACAGCTGGAAGCTTGCCAAGGTTAAAATGATTCCAAAGCCAGGCAAAGATCTAATCGAAAAACTGCTCAAAACAAAATTGTCCCCAATTCTAATTAGTAGCGGGTGCATACCAGACCATCAATTTGGTTTTAGAAGTCAGCATAGCACCATTGAACAAACTCACAGACTGGTTCAATTTATAAGAAGAACTTTTGAGGAAAAAAAGTATTGTTCTGCGCTCTTTATTGTCGTTTCCCAGGCATTTGATAAAGTGTGGCATGAAGGCCTAATTTTAAAATTGAAGACTTACTTACCAATAAACATTTTAAATCTTTTGGAAAGTTACATTATTTCCCGTAATGTTGTGGAAGGAGACTTTACGAGTAGGCCTGAAACAATTTTATCCGGTGTGCCACAGGGGAGCATACTGGGATCAGTTTTATATTTGATTTATACTTGTGATATGCCTGTGAGCAGTAGTATCCATACTTCCACATTTGCCGACGATACAGCCTGCCTTAGTATGCACGAAAACCCTGATGAGGCATCCCGCAAACTCCAGGAACACATTAGCCAGATGGAGCTTTGGCTAAAGTTATGGAGAATTAAAGTCAATGAACAAAAGTGTGTCCATATAACGTTCACCCTAAGAAGAGATACTTGCTCCCCCATTCGGATTAACAAACAAGTTGTTCCTCAACATTCACATGTGAAATATCTTGGTATACACCTTGATCGACGACTTACATGGAAACACCACATTGACTCTAAGGTATCACAAATGAAACTTAAATTAACTCAGGTACATTGGCTGATTGGTAGAAATTCAACACTTAGCCTAGACTGCAAACTTTTAATATACAAGTCGCTTTTAAAGCCAATATGGTGTTACGGAATTCAACTATGGGGCACTGCTTCAACTTCAAATATAGAGCAAATTCAACGAAGGCAAAATAAAATTTTACGCATGATAACATCGGCTCCATGGTACATCAAAAATTCAAATATATATCGCGATTTGAATATGCCACTAGTGACTGAAGAAATTGTAAAATACGCAGGCAAATATCTAACAAAACTCGAGTCACATCCTAATCCGCTTGCTCGTAATAATTTGAACTTTACTGGACACATCCGCTTAAAAAAGAGAGATACACGGGCTCTAATATTCAACACTCTAGATGATGAAGCTGCTTGAAAACACTTTTTTTTGTTGTTGCTTATCACTACTTATGTATTATTAATAACTATCACTAAGCTTATGTCCGATATTGGTCGGGCCTAATAATTTTTTTATAGATTTAAGATTTGAATACTTATTGTTAGTTCATATTTGAAGATACAATAAATAAAAAACATGCATTAAAAAAAAAATTTGTATTTAGTAGTCACTTTTAACAAAATAGAAAACTTTAACAAGCTTTGTCAGAGACGGAAAGTTTAATATTTTATTTGTGTAAATTTTGTGTACAGATTCAAAAGATACGAAAAATGTCAGAATTATACATGATACGTCAAGTTATCAAAAGATACGAAAACTGTATCTTTCGTATCCTAATGGCATCACTGCCCTAGACGCACTTTCTTCGTCGAATCAACGAACATCGTTTACTCTTTCTCATTTATTTTCTTTGTTACTCATTGCTGTGTGCTCATTTTTCTTATGGCGAGTATACACGATACTACAACTCATGTGATAAATCGTACAAGTATGAAATTAACGTGTATCATGCTGTCGTACTTATGAAGTATACGTTGTAGTATGAAAATCACAAATTTTTGATTTTTGTGGGCGGAGCTTCGATAAGTACGATAATAAATATTGTGTATCATGCTGTTGTACAGCAAAATTAGTTTTATGAGGACTAAATTTTAAAGTTAGCTTAATGTATTGGATATTTTATTAAAAAGAGAAGATCAAACATTATTATAACCATTCTCTAGAAAATGTCCCTTTTCTTTTTGCAATATTTTTTTAATATTTTCAACTGCAGTTCACTTGTTATTAATAAATCCTTCACATTTTTCATTCATCCGCGTATGTATTGCCTTTAAAATTTTTCTTTCAAATGAATTAGTACGATTTGTAGTAACGTGTATCTTACAAACCGTACTACATACAACGCATACTTCGCTAAGTACGAAATTAAGTACGGTGTATACCCTGCATTATAGCTCTAGTCATTGCCAAGCTGCTGAAGTGTGCAAATGTGCAGTCTCTTTAGATGTCTGTAAGTATGTTTTTTTTAAGTTACTGTTCGTCAAATGGACGATTGATCTCTGTGCCTCTTGCACTAAATGACTGAAAATTCCAACCAATCTATGTTTATTTTTTAGTTTTAAGTGTCAGTTTTAGGTTAGGTTACCAGGCTGCTGGTAGGAAATTGGAAAAACAGAATACAGCAATATTATGATCCCTTTGTGCTACCTGTCAGTTAAAAGAAGAGATAGAGAGAATTAAGAGGAGAGTGAGAATGGTAGAATTAGAAAGATGAGAACTGAGAGTGAGAAATGGGAGTGGGTCAAGAAATTTGGCTAGAGAGGGAGAGGGGTGGGGGGTTTCAGCGGTTATACCAACCACTATTCCTTATATAGAGGCTCAGATTTTTGAGCCCGATTTCCAATAACTCGGATAAGCTTCTGAAAGATGTTCTGCCAAGAAGGTGCAGACGGAGATTTTCCAGAGCGGGACAAAGACACAGGAAATGCAGGATACTTTGTTCCTCTTCCTCGTCATTGCAACTGTAGCGGTAGTCATTATACGGGAGACTATTACGTTTAGCATGGGTTCCGGAGGTACAGTGACCGGTCAATGTGGCCACGATGTTTCTCAGGTGCTTCCTGTTGAATTTTTAGCAGATTGTTACCTGTCACATTCCACAGCAAGGGCGACAGCACACCACCCTGAGGTGTACCTCTGTGGGCCTGCCTTGTGATAGTAGCTGCTTCCATGGTGTAAGTGATGATTCTGCGCAGTAGTAAATTTTCAATGAGCTGATAAATCCCCCGGTTGATCCCCAGTTCTCTGAGAGACTGAATGATTACCGACGGATCAAATTTATTAAAGGCACCTTCAATATCCATGAAGGCCACCATGGTATAGTTTTTATGCTCGAACGACTTCTCTATGCATCCTACAAGCGAGTGTAAGGCGGTCTCAACCGATTTGCCCTTGGTATATGCATGTTGACAGGCCGAAAGTTGAGAGTATTCTAATATGCACATCCATTATTCTCTCAAGGGTTTTCAGAAGAAAGGAAGTTAAACTAATAGGTCTAAAATTCTTCGCCTTGGTATGTGACGCTTTTCCTCCTTTGCGTATAAAGATCACATTATATTTAGTCCATGCATTTAGAATATATGACCATGTAGTATAGGCCTTGTATATTACAAGTAACAATGGGATTACTAAATCGGCATTATGTTGCAGATCCGCAGGAATGATACCATCCAGACCCGGAGATTTGAATGGATAGAAGCTTTTAAGAGCCCATTTCACTTTTTCCACAGTAATATCTATGGATATTCGTGCCTTGGTATGGGACGGGTATGTTCGTCGTATATCACTACAGGGTTGACAGCCCAGAAAATGGGTGTCCATTAGGACCTCTAGAGGTCCTATACTATTCGTTGTCCAGTTTCCATCGTTATCCTGGATATAATTGGGTATCATCGGTTTTTTCGCTAGGATTTTACGCAGTCTACAAGTCTCGGAGTGGGATTCTACTTTATTGCAGAAATCTCTCCAAGTTTTGCGTTTAGCGTTCCTGACTTCGTTTTTGAATTTATTCAATGAGGCTTTATACAGTGACCAATTACCTGTCCTTTTTGCCGCATTGAATAATTGTCTGCAGTTCTTGCGAGTTTCTGCAATACTGTCAGACCACCAAGATAGTCTTCTATTTTTGCGTTGTACAAATGCCTTACAGGATAAACCAGTAGCTTCTTTAAACGCATTTGTTAGCGTATCTACGGCTAAGTCGATATCCGCGGCCTCCTCTATATTAGGAGGTTGCGCAGTCAAGTTGGTCACGATTTGGTTCTGTACTTCCTAGTTTGTTTTGCATCTGTTAACGTATAATTTTGATCTCCTATCCGAAATGCTAATCCAGAATGTTATATAGCGATGGTCAGAGAATGGGCAGTCCGAGGAGACCCTCCATTCCCGAATTAAATGAGCGTGCCTCGAATTGACTAGAGTTATGTCTAATACCTCTTGCCTATTGGAGACTACGAAAGTTGGTACCGGACCTTGATTCAGTACTACCAGATTGTTATGAATAATAAAATAAAAAATGCACTCACCTCTGTCATTTGTATCTGAGCTGCCCCAGATCTGATGATGCGCGTTTGCGTCAGCGCTTGGTGGGGGGTCCACATGGTCATTGTCCATGTAGCATGAAAGTAGACACCATACTGTGGATTCTCCCGTCTCCCACGCCACTGCTATCGTGTCTTCATCACTGAAATTAGATAGAATGAAGACATTTAAGCTGGTTTTCACCATAATACAGGATGTAATGTTTTTATCATTGTTACCTGATTTATATACATACAGTAGTCTTATCCCTTTACACTGAGTCCAAGAATTTTGCCATTGGAAGTCCATGGTTCTTGGACTAGTTACTGCCGCTGAGGCTGCTTTTGAGTGGTGAAGGTTGATCTGTATTATCTTCGCCATCCTCAGATATTAGGGTCATAGTTGACGACGATGTCTGCGTCTGCCGGATTTGGGTCCAGAAGAGCGTTTTCATCGCCCGCGAAGTCAAGTCTATCCAGCAGGTCCTCAATCAGACAAGAGTCTGCTTGAGAGCATCCCGAAGCGACTGAATTCGCAGGTTCAACTATGGCCTCCGTGTTGGCCTTGGCTTCGTTATCAGTGCCAGCCCCTTGCGACCCCTCTGTTGCAACAGGGTTTTAGGGATCGGGTTTGTCATCACCTCGGTATATGCGAAGCCCATAAACCCGTAGTACACCAGACCTTGCCTTTCCCGGAGTAATGACAACGTTTCCTTATTGAGGACCACGATCGCCTTCCTACTAGCACCAACCGATTCGAAGACCTTTACTACCTTCCAATCATTGGTTGGTGGTACCTTCCAATCATTGGTTGATGGGTCCGGGTTTCCTTTCCGGAAGATGTCCAGGATCTTCGCTAGTCAGTCAGTTTTAAGATTTTAACAAATGCCTGAAATAATTTTTTATTTAAATACTGCCTTTTGTGATTTTTTCTACTATTTAAAAAAAAATTAAAAAACTTAAAGTAAATTTTTTGGTTTATTTGTTTTAAGTTGCATTGAAATAAGCAAACTTTATGTTTAATACGAATAAAAACTAAATTGTTTTTCCACTAAAACCAAAATTTTATTTATTTTTTAATTGGGAGCGTTTGGGGCCAGATAAAAAATGCACTTCGTCAATAAGACGAAGAAAGTGCTTAAAGGTATAAAAATAAGAAAGTGCGTCTAGGGTTAACACTTTTGTAAACTTTTCACAGACAATGAATTGTATTACCGCCTTCTTCAACTCTCAACGTATCTTGATATTTCCAAATATCTAAAAATTTAAAAAGAAACGAATACATACATACATATCGTCACCTAAAATCCAAAAAGCCGTAACAACAAAAAAATTCAAAATGATTTTTTGATTTATTATGATGTGATTAACCAAAATTACATCATAACCAATCAAAAATTCTATCTTGAATTTTTTGGTTGTTACGGCCGTTTGGATTTTAGGTGTATATTTTTAATTAAATTGTATAAAATTTCTTTTGTTCATTATTGTTTTTATCTTACTTTTTCACAAACACCATTATTTTTTTACCACTTTTATATTTACATTTTAATTTTACAAACCGAACGAACTATAAATTATTTTCAGTAAAATTTAATATTTTAAAAATTTTGACATGCATATATACATTAGAGGTTCCACTCTAACAGATATGTTAGAGTAGAGCAACTATAATAACTGTTAAATTTAATGTAAAATTCTTGCAAATGTGTTAGTAAAAAATTTTGTTTTTATTAGTTTCAGTCATTCATTTCTTGTAGGGTAACTTCTTTGGAATGGAAAAACTTATAAAGTTAGGTGCCGGTCATTTCTATGTGATGCACCTGCAAGGTCCCTTCTTATGGGTATCAAAAGTCATACAGGTTATAATTCCTGCCATAAGTGTACGCAAAAAGGAGAATATGTTCAGAGACGTATGACTTTCAAACTTGAAAATAACGCTTTACGAACCGATGAAAGTTTCAGAGCACATGAATATACAAATCACCATACGACAAGCACCCAAATGGCAATAGAGAAATTACCAATAGATATAGTAAAGAACATTTCCCTTGATTGTATGAACGTGATTTGCCTCGGAGTTGTTAATTCCTTGATGACGGCATGGATAAAACAAAAAAAAATGTTCTTTTTCTCTGCGACCAGCAGAAATCAAATTGCTGGATGGCCAACTACAGCACCTAAAATCTCAAATTCCGCGTTAGCAATTTAATTTATTGCACAGCAGTGCGCTTTTGTGAATCAAGAGAGTATGAATATGAATATGCAAATGTATGAATATACATTATCATACATGCCCTCATTTTTCGGATCCGAACCATATATGGGTTATCATATATGCTCCATACAAATTTTTTTAGCTGGGTACATTCATAAACTTATGATTTTAAATATATTATAGGAGCCATAACTCCTGAACGGTAAATAATAGAAACACGCTCAATATCTCTAAAGAAAGCTTATCTTGTTTTTCTTTATATTATGGACATAATTGTTGTTATATTAAATCAAACCGAGTTAAAATAGTCTTTAGCCCCCAAAAACGTGATCTGGTACCACTAGTAGCAGTGAATAACAATATATGTCGCTTGAAAGATTTTCAACTTAAAAATGGATGCAGCAGCAACAATAAGCAAAAAATTATCGAAAAATAGATTTTTTTTGGAAGGAAACTAACGAAAATATTTTTATTGACCTCTGGAAAGTAAAAATAGACGATGTGACTTACATGGATCTGCCGATAAAAAAGTTTTGTTTTGTGATGCATTTGTGCATTTTTAATATACAACAACTTGATTTCCAAGCACTTCTTCACTTTATATTACTAGTTCCATAATTTAAAAAGTGTTTATTTACAAAATATAAAATAATTTTAATTTTACAACGCATTGTAAAATTTCCGAGTTTTTCATACAAACAGAAACAGTTTTTGCACATTTTGTCAGATGTGTTATAAAAAGCAAAAAAAAAATACAACGAAAAATACATGCATTTCTGCAGGAGATTTATTTTATTTTTAAGCAAAGTTATTAGACAGTATGTGGGTTAAAACCTGAATTTAACAAACTTGCAGTGTGAAGGCAAAATCAGCTGTTTATGGTTTTTCCGTTAAAACCATATTTTAACTTTCAGTAGGAAAACACTACAATACAAGTTGGCGATCGAATGCTTGCTGGTGACATAAAGGGGCAGACCTTTAATATATTACCTCATATTTTTCGAAAATCCAAATTGCAAAACTAGTCTTTGCTACAATTTTTTAGATTTTTTTCGATGATTTTGAATGAAGTTATCTTTCAAAAACTACAAAAATAAACGATTTTTGCTAAGTAATAAAGAAGTTATATACTAACGATTAAAAAAACCCTAGTCAAAAATTAAAAAAAAAATCAACTCAAATAACTTGGAAACTGTAAGAGATAAAATGGTCCTCTAATCGGTCGATATTTACAAGTTCCAAAAAAATTGCGACACACACAGTTTCCAACTTTGACGTCTTTGGAGCTACCCTGTCGCACAACAGGGTGCCTCCAAATATACTGCCTCAAAAAAAACTTTTTATTTTCAAAACATTTTCTTTCATTGAAAGCGATTGACTACTCCAAAAGTTGCGAACTTTTTACAAGTTTTTCTATTTCACGTCACTGTGTGACATTTTCTGTTGTAAATTTATAACCAGCTATATGTCACAGACGGCTCAAAGTGATATTTTATTACACGAGTCTCTGAGTTAGCATACGAATTTGTTAATGGTTCACAATGATATTGTCTGCTAGAACTTACTAACAAGAGTACGCCTAATGAAAAAAAAATCAACTTTAGTCGTATATGACATTTTGGACATTTACTTAAAAAAATTCATATATGACACCAAAGAGAATTCAGCAGGTTTCATCGATGAACTTAGATTGTTAGCGTTTGTCACGATGAATCATTATGACTTTCGAAACATACATACATAAAGTATGAAGTTTTTTAAATGGAATTTATTTATAAAAGTGCTAGATACATTGTATGTATAGTACGTATTTGAAATATTTAAAAAGTAACAGTTCTTTGTCGCTGAAAATAATTTCAAATATTTTTATAAAACACGTTCCTTGCAAGATATCAAAGACAAAGTATTTTTTGGTAAATCATACTGTTTGTTAAAATGTTGCATATTTATTGTTCTTATAATTAATTTATACATAAAGCTTTTATAAAAAAAGTTAGAGTTAAATTAAGAAGAAAACACAAAATTAATTCTAATATGAGCACTACAAGTTTTTATGAACTGATGAATGCATTAGAAGATAGTACGTTTATACGCAGGGCTTATTTGCAAATAAGACGGTAAATTGTATCCATCTTATTGTTTTTATTGCGACTAACTAATTCAGAAAAGTATTCACTATTAAAGGCTCAGTTAGCCGACTGTAATGTAATATAACTGCAACGTAGGAAACAGCTGATCGATATTTTTATATGAAAAGTAATGTTATGTTACATTACATCTCTATAACCATTTTCATTACTTTTCACATAACAATATCGATCAGCTGTTTTCTACAGTTGCAGTTGCATTCCATTAAGGCTCAGTTAGCCGACTCTAATGTAAAGTAACTGTAAAGCAGGAAACAGCTGATTGACATTTTTGTATGAAAAGTTGGTCACATAACAATATCGATCAGCTGTTTCCTACTGTTGCAGTTACATTACATTACAGTCGGCTAACTGAGCCTTCACAGTCGGTTAACTGAGCCTTAACGCACTATTTGCAAATAAAATGCTTGAGGTTGCCACGTTTACAAATGTTTGATAACAAAAAATAATAAATGGTTTAATATTGTACAAAAACATTAATAGAAGCAAATACTGACAATTAAAACAAATAGTTATTTGATATTTGGCACATTTACACTATTTTTTTTTTAAACATACATTAGTTTTCCATAGAAGTGCTACAAAGTTTGTGTTCTTTTGATATGTCGTATAGAGAGTGAGTTAATTTATTTGTGAATATTTTTATTTGCAAATAGTGCGCGTATAAACGTAGTAAGAGATGATACAACAACGACGACTGTTGGTTGGGCTGTGGTGTTGTGCCGATAACGATGATTTGGTGTCAATGGCAAATGGAATTTGCATACTAATACTGGTTGAGTTATACTTAAGTCATTTCTAAATTATAATACCTACTGATAATATATATCTTATAGCTGTACATAAAATAATTTTTTATTACTTTATGGTAATAAGGTACGTGCAGGACAAGTCTTTCTTTCTATAATTTGCATAAATTTTATAATTTGGCAGTTTTAATTTAAGCAGTTTATACATATATACATACTTAATTGGACTAATTAGATAAATTAACTTATATGGCGGTGGGTAACGATCAACAGAAAAAATCTTCTTCGCACTTGTGGTAGCAACAATAGGAAATGTTGTTGCTGTAATTGTGAAAACTATCTTCGCGTTTGTTGCGCAACTTTTTTTCGTGCATAATATGAGCCATCTTCTTGGCCTTGTAACGTGGACTCACATCCAATAGGGTCAATTTCTTATAATGATCTTTCCCCACTTTCAAATAACCGCCAACTGGATAAATGCTGCGTCTTATATTTAGCGAATATTTCGATACTGCAAAAAGAGAAATAAACAAATAAATGGTTGTAAATAAAAAATTTAATTTTTGTTAAACAAAGAGAAAGAGTTTATTTATTTAATTTTCGGCCATGCATTATTACCGTGGTTTCTCAGCACTCAATTAATTTACTTGTAAATAGTTTTGCACGTACACAGGGTCAATGTATGTCTTGAGGACAAATTTGTAGTATTTACTAAATTAAATGCATAATAATGCATTTATTGTTCATTTTAAATAATAAACAAAATACATATGTGCGAGCCATTATGAATGTGGATATAATTTAAATAATTTCCGGTTATTTTCAAAATTAACAAAAATAAATAAGCAACAAACAAAATTTACTGTTTCAAAGTTACGACAATAAATCTATATAAAGTTTAACAAAAACCAAACAGAAAAAAAATGTATAGAGAATTGTGTGCTTTTTAATTTTGCATTACAAAGTGTTTACTAATGCCGCACAGTGGGGATTTAAAAAGAAAGTGTAAATAATTCTACAGTTTCTAAGCGAGCCGTCTGATTGTTATGAAATTTCATACAAAAGGTGTTACCGAGCTTAAGTCTGGAATTTGGATTATATACATATCATTAAAGGGGGCGGTCAAAAGTTATACTCAATTTAAATTAAATATTTGAAAAGAGTCGATTTTTTGCCGGTTTTGCAGAAAAAAGTGGGTTACACTACAACAGCATGCTCGCGCAATCAAGCGATTGAGCATTCATGCTCGAACCACAAAACATACCACCAAGCTGGTGCAATATTCATTTCTTAAGCGTATTATTCACGGTCAAAATGCATGACCTGCATTATGATAATATTAGTTAAATTTTGTTTGTATGAGTCACACCGACGATGCTTGAAGCAAAATCTAAATTTTTTGATTTTTGCACATGCATGTATACAATACAAACATATCAAGATAAACTAATAAAAGCAGTGAGGTTTCAAAGAAATGTCAAATTCTATACGTAAAAGGTTTTTGTACGTAGTTTGACAATTAGCTTGTAACAAGATGCTATCAATTTATCACGCAATGCATGCACGTGTTCTTCATGCACACGTATACGATGCTTGTGTCATGCATTTTGACCGTGAATACTGCGCTTTACAAAACTGCGGGAAAGGTGGTTATGAATAGTGACAAAATTTTTACTAAAGCGCTAAAATTCTGTTTCCCATTGAAACAAATTATGTTTCAACAAATTATATTTATTAAATAGATGTTTACCCCATGACGACTTTGCTCAACTGGGGTAATTTCACTATATACCACACCAGCAAGCTGGTACGATCAGCAAAATATGAAACTATACTTGACATCGCTACAGCAAACCGTACAATCGCACAAAACGCCCATACATGACCAAACCGCTGGCACAAACACGTGATTGTGCATGAATGCTGTTGTAGTGTATGGGCCTCTCAAGCTTAAATTAGACGTGACATAGCCATAACCAAACCAAATTTCAATTGGTTTCTATGGCAATGGCTATGGTTATGTCACGTCTGATTGAGCCTTTAAGCCGTATACCCATTGTCAAATATCCATATTGCCACATCAACAATTTCACACATTCATTGTCAAATGGGGAAAAATCGATCAAATGTGTGAACTGTGTTTTAAAAAATTAAACTGTTTTAATTTAACTTGCAACAAGTGGCACCCAAAAATAAATTAAAATAAAGAAACTTAAAACAATTTTTGTTAAGGATAAAAAGTATGCATAATTACGCAAGGGCTTTGATTTATGATAAATAAAGATCCAAAAAACCACAACTCGTGCAAAATTTTGTGAAGAATCACCCAAATGTCATTGGGTTGATTGTAATTATTTTTAGGTCTTTCAAAAATACCAACATACCCGGAATAAGTGTTCTACCCATGGCACAATTATACTAGGTACATGCACGACTACAACAGAATTACAACGCAAAAAACACATTCATTTTGTTGGTATAAACAAAAGTATAATTATCAGAAACAGATGCCTTTTGTTTTTAAAAATAACAATTACAGGGTAACTAAAGTACAATTGCAGACGCGGAATTCATGAATGATTATAGTTATTTAGTGTTGCCAATAGGTGTGTAATTACACAGAGTGTGCAAATACTCTCATGTGTAGGCCATGTAATTACATTCATGTATAATCTATGTGTAATTCTACTTTATGTTCTATTTTTATTTATTTTTGTTTTCATTTTAACTTACAAAAAACATTTGCAGTGTAATTTTCTTCAATATGTAATTGGAAACACAGCCATGTGTAATTTCATTAGCAACTCTGTAATCATGTTATATACAACACCAAGGCATATCAAACAGGTACACGTATAAGGCATATTGCTCATCCGCTGATTTTTTGTTTACAAGTTTATAACGAAGAATTCGTTTGACAATTACTTTTGTGCCTTGTTTGATGCATACAAATTTTTGACAAATACTTTGTAAAACTATGTCAGAAGCACAGAGTTGCCACAGGGTTGTGCCCAATGCATGTACCTGTATTAAATGTGTCTTGATACAACCTATACACTAACATTTTTGTAGCTTCTAAACAAAGTTTGACAACTGTATTTATTGTATACCTTAACAGGCTGGGCTTGTGCATGTACCTGTTATAATTGTATCATGGTTCTACCTATCCGGCCTTTGGGCGGGTGCAATAATTTTCTCTTCTGTGCATACCCTCTAGTCAGCCTAGAACCACATGTCTATATGTCAATACTCTTTCTCCAACGACAATTGCACTAGTTGAAATGTCGACAACTTTCCTTTTTTGCGCGAGTAGAGATACGTTAGAGACAACAGTTCTAGTGTATATCTGGTGATATTGTCAACGAACGCGTCAATAGTTTGTTTTTCTTTCTTATTATGTTGTGCAATAATATTAAATAAATATATGTAGACGAGGGTCACTAAAATCTACTAGTGAATCTTTGGTTCAAATATATACGTATGGTCGTAAAAGAACTACCTTCTCAAAGCGGTAAGGTCTACTGGTAGATTTTCAATGACAACCGTATGTTATATGTCAATAGGCAATTACATTGGCTGAAGTACACCTAATCGGTAGTGCTACCGACAATGTTACTAGAAAATCACTATAATTTTACTATTGACAACGAGCGAGGTAATATCGATATTGTAGACTATAGCCCTTAAAGTTTTCTAGTGAATCTTTTGTGTCAATGTCTCCATGTGGTCCCAAAAGAACTACTTAGTCAGTAGTGCTACAGTCTAGTGGTGGATTTTCAATGACAAGCTAATGTTAAATGTCAATAGATAATTACATTGGCTGGGTTACACCTGGTCAGTAGTAAAACTGACAATGTCACAAGTAAATCACTACAATTTCACTATTCGCACTTTCTGCAGGGTACATGCATACTCGTACATACGTATGTCTGTAAGTACGTATGTATGCGCAACGGCAGCTTCGTAGAGTAGACGTATATTTTTTGTTTAGCTGGCCTTTGTTCGATCTTAACCCTCTACTGCATGGATATATTTAAAATAAGGAAAAAAATAAAACATCGTATATATATGTTAATTAAGAAAAATTTAATAAGTAATTAACAACATAAACTGGGCATTTTGGAAGAAAAAAAATTAAGCCATATATGGTCTTACATGCATTTAGAGTTATTTTGGGGAAAAATTATGCGGTGTGAAGACTTATAAGACAATTATGATTTAAATAGGCTAAAGTTCGTATCGCTTTTTAAGCCAAATTAAATGTGATAATTATTAATGAACAAATAACACCAAAGTTAGTTGTAAATATTCTGACAACACATAGTTGAACCGAACAGCTAGCCGTCTTCGAAGGCCACTAAACCTTCATCATCAGCGTTCTTCTGTGTTTGGTCCACTGTGTTTAGTGTCAGTAGATGTAGATTTCTGCTTTATATACAAAACTTTTTTGCAAATGGTGTTATTTGTTCATTAATAATTATCACATATAATTTTGGCTTAACCCATTATTGCCCGCTACCCGAAAACGTGAACCGATTTCGCTGAAACTTTGCACAAAGTAGTTTTTGGGTGCAACTAAGATATATTTAAAGTTTTGAGAAAATGGAACAATTGGTTTCTGAGATATGAGATGGTAAGCTTACTTACCAGTGGGCAGATATGTTAAGTGTTTTTGGAATAATACAAGAATTTGATTTAAAGTTAAAATTCTTATTTTAGTAAAATATATTTATTAAAAATTAAAAAATTCATTAAAAAGAACAAGTAAAATAAACATTTTGATTAAATTGTTTTACATTTTAAATTTTTGGTAGCTTTTAAATTTTAATCCAAGTGCTTTGAGTATAAAGAAAAGCATTTTTGATGCAACCGCACTTTGCATACTTGACATTCAAAAGGCGTATGAGTATGACAAATTACGCAACGTCTCGGGTTTCCAGAACATCTTAAAATACAATGAACTGTTGTGTTAAGGTTTGGCAATTTTTCTCTTAAATTTGATGAAGACATTGAAGGTTGTTCACTTGTGGGTGATCTTGTAAATGTAAGTAGTTCATTAACCACAGCTGCACGAAATTGTAGTTGCGATAATGGTTTTATTTGTTCAATTGTTGATACCAGCACATGCAGCTTCCATGCATTAACCATCATATTACCAAGCAAATTTATAAACAATGGCCACCACCATTTTTTGGATCGTACAGCAATCCGATAATTAGCCAACGCGTTGTCATGTAAATCAACTCCCCCCATATACTTGTTATATTGCCCAATAGCGCCAGGAACTTTTACGTTAATATGCGTTTTGGTTACGCGATCATAACGTTTTGTGTTTGATTTTGGATCCATGGCACCATGATTTGTAAGAACAGTGACAAGTGCATTGTCTCTCCACCGTATGGCCAACACTTCATTCGTCATATCAAAAAGAGCTGCACTTTCACCCTTGGTAATTTTTTCTGGCAATTGGGCTTTACCGATTCTATTGCATCGAACAGTTCCTGTTAAAATATAGAAATTCAAATACAACAGTTTTATATATAATAAAAGTAGCAAATTACCTGTAGCAAAAAAAATTTTCTGTGCTTAGTAAACACATAAGGTGGTATGATGTGAAGAAGTTGTCAAAGTATATGGTATGACTCGATGGAGATTCTACAACTCTTAGCAAACTGAGAACAGTATCAGCTCCTAATCCAATGGACTTGTCATAATTTGATGACGATCCACCATACAGTTTTATATTGTACAGATATCCATTTGATGAAGTCAGACACCATGCCTTAAATCCAAAACGGATAGGTTTCCCTTTTATAAACATTTTACAGGAATGCCTTCCGAAATAGGGAATCATTTCCTCATCAATAGATAGATTGTGAGCGAATACTCCAAACTGTATAAAACGTTTGTTGCACAAGTCTACCATAGGTCTCACTTTGGCGAATTTGTCTGTTGGATCAATTTTAGTGTTATCAGCTAAATGAATGAATCGTTTTATCATTTCGGCGCGATTTCGTGGAAAAGCATTACGAATGATTTCAACACCAAAAGATGGATCATTTGACCAGTATAGTTTCCATTCTGGTAATTTATGATAGCCAGTAAAGAACAAAAATCCAATAAAACGTTTTATATCATGCGACTCAACAATAAAAGGCACGTTGCACTGAGAGGCGTATATATTAGTTTGCTCAATAATCAAATGAAGCATTTCATCATCAAAAAAGAGATTAAATAGTTCAATTGGTGATTTTCCACTTAGTTTTTCAACAACATTACGAACACGTTCTTCTTCAACATCTACTGGTGTTTTATCAAATGATGAAATTCTTCTGGTCCATTTGGGTACATTAAATTCGTTTATAGATTTATATCGCTTTGTGGTAGGCTCCGCAATTTTATCATTTTCAGATTCGTCTTCTGATTCATATTCAAGCTCAACTGTGCCAGCAATATCCACATCTATTGCACCATTATCATTCATAACGTTATCATCAATTTGCTCTTCATCTGAAATTTCGTCTGCGTCAGGTGGAATATACACAACGTTGACATTTGAGGATGATGCAACCGCAGCAATTTCTTCATTTTCATCTTCATCTTCCAAAATGGCAATTACTTCTTCAATTCTTAAATACTTTTTTGATGGCATTTTCGCAATAAAAAATAATTATTTCACTTTTAACACTCTTACACTTTTGTTACACATGAAAAGAAAAGCAAGACTAAAGTCTTGAAACAAAATATTTATTACAGCATGCTAACCTTGGGATAAAAAGGGAATTCCCCATTTTCAATTCGAATGAAATTTGAATCAACAAACCCCAGGCGAATCGACAACCAGGTGGCGTTACCACGTCAACACCATATACAAAAATTAAAAACCAGGTGGCGTTACCACGTCAACACCATATACAAAAATTAAAAACCAGGTGGCGTTACCACGTTTGTTGAACACGATCTAAACAAATTAAAGACAAATTTTGTTTACGGCGAATTGACTACGACGAATCGAATTCGCCGTTGCCCTCGCCTTATTTAATGCTCCTTGAACCAACCATAGCGAGCCAATAAGAAGTATTAAGCATACAGCGCTTAATGGCGGGTATATTGTGCTTTTGTTCGCGATTTTATTAAATCTTGCCTAATTTGCTATATGTTACTGCCCAATGGTAAGTAAAATTACCACAAGGATAATTGATGTTATTTCAAACATTTAGTCGAGGTAAATAAATTGAATTATGTACATAATAAAAGTAGACTTAATGAGGGTTTTGAACCAGTGTTTAAAAAAAAATTAAATTTTTTTATAATATTTTTATAGTTGTTTTAAAATATGATCTTTTTTGGAGCTTGGCGAAAGTCCTTCCCAAACGCGAAAGGATAACAAAAAATAAATATCATTCAAATTGTTTTCTTAAAACACATTAAGTTAAAGTATACACCAAAGAAAATTTAGTTTTTTTATATAATGTAGGTTTTACACGTGATTAAAGTGCTGGTAAGTTAAATTACCGCCTGGGCAATAATGGGTTAAAAAGCGATACGAACTTTAGCCTATTCAAATCATAAATATAGAAATAAATGAAGTTCGAAAAATAATAACTAAATTAACTAAATTAATAGTCATTGGCTTGTGGCAAAAATTAAATAAATATACTTAATAGTAACAAACCAAAAAAGTTTGTCTTAAGTAGACCAAAATAAGCAAATTAACTAACATGTGTATAATTAGTAAAGAACAAATGACAATGGTAAGACTGTTGTAAATTTAGAGATGGTAAGGTGAGCTTTTCATTACAAAACATCTTTCAGCAAATTTAAATACGATGAATCAAAACAATTCACATATTCCATTTACAAAACAGTTTTGTATATAAAGCAGAAATCTACATCTACTGACAGCACACACAGTGGACCAAACACAGAAGAACGCTGATGATGAAGGTTTAGTTGCCTTCGAAAACGGCTAGCTGTTCCGTTCAACTATGTGTTGTCAGAATATTTACAACTAACTTTCGTGTTATTTGTTCATTAATAATTATCACATGTAATTTGGCTTTAAAAGCGATACGAACTTTAGCCCATTCAAATCACAAATATAGAAACAAATGGAGTTCGAATAATAATTAAAATTAACTAAAAATTAATAGCCATGGGCCTGTGGCAAAAATTAAATAAAAATATACTTAATAGTAACAAACCAAAAAAGTTTGTCTTAAGTAGAGCAAAAAATAAGCAAATTAAGTAACATGTGCATAATTAGTAAAAAGAACAAAACGACAATGGTAAGACTGTTGTAAATATAGTGGTGGTAAAATTGAGCTTACAATACAAAAAAGCTTTCAGCAAATTGAAATACGATGAATCAAAACAATTCACATATTCCATTTGCAATAAAGTGCTAAGTATATAAAGCAGAAATCTACATCAACTGACACCACACACAGTGGACCAAACACAAAAGAACGCCGATGATGAAGGTTTAGTGGCCTTCGAAAACGGCTGGCTGTTCCGTTCAACTATGTGTTGTTAGTCAGAATATTTACAACATACTTTGGTGTTATTTGTTCATTAATAATTATCACATTTAATTTGGCTTAAAAAGCGATACGAACTTTAGCCCGTTCAAATCACAAATATAGAAACAAATGAAGTTCGAATAATAATTAAAATTAACTAAGAACTAAAAAATGTTTTTTTATTATCGAAACAATATTGCCTCTAAGATAGATCCTTGAGACAAAAAAGATATAACCCTATTGATGGTGTGGAGATTGGTCGTCCTCGTTTTTTAAATTTACCAACCAAATAAAATTGAACATTTCTGTTGGTGTATCGAGTCCTTAATAAGGTCAGGAAGGTTTGTGTCGCGTTGAAATGGAAAATTTTCATTTGCACAAGTAGGCAAACTAATTGCCTTCCAAATTAGAGGTCTTGGTCTTTAAATAGATTTTTTATGTTATGGAAATAATAAAACTTTCACATGTATATATGTAAGTTAGTTATTTACTATTAGTGCATCAAAGGCCATATACAAATGTACATATGTATGTAAGTTAATTGTTTACTTTTAGTGCATGAAAATCAATATTTAGCCTCGTCAGTTTTTTACAAAAAATTATGCATAAAATACTTACTTTCCAGATAAGTTACATATATTTTTATTCGAAAAATAACTTCACTTTCTATATGAATATACATATGTATGTATATATACATATATATATTTTTTTGTTATGTTTTTGTCAGTAATTTTTTAGCAAAATTGTACACAAATCATTTCGAAATTGACTTTTGATCCCACACTTGAAGCACTTACAAAACTAACGGAAACAGTAGCTAAAGTACATAATATTCAGCTTTACATATGAGAAGAAAACAAAGCATAGAAGATAACAAATATTATTCTCTTTAAATTAATTCCCGTTTTAATAAAAATATAATGCTACGAACACAACTGGGAGGAACGACGAATTTTTCGGTACGAACTTTCGTCATAAAAATAAAACACATTTGTTCATATGAAAATGAACACAACACCGCCGTAGAACGAAATTCGTCGTGCGAGTTACATATAACAATAATATAGATACTATTGATGACTTTTTAAACAAAATAGGTATCTGAACTTTATTTGTCCTTACTAAAGAATATTACCAACAAACTGTTACACTTATATTTTTTAAACATTTTTTGCAATACTTTATTTCCTGTTTACTTTTGCATTTCGAAACTTTAAAGTTCATTTACTTAATAAATTTATCAAAATCAGCAAATTATTGTAAAGAACTAATTTTTATTTTAATAAGAAATATAAAAAGTAAAATAATAAATAAAAAAAAACTTATTTTTTACCTTTTTTAAAAACTTATTTCACTTTTTTTAGCATTTTTTAATCTAAATTGCGTATTCTCTAAAAATGTATTAAGGACATACGTGGTTTAGCTTAATTTTATTTTAAAATCTGGTCACACTGTTTATTGTGTATGTAAAGAAAGTGAGAGAAAATTGTTTTTTTGTTGTTCGTCGGCGTACAAAATAGAAATAAATCTATCTCAGAGTTCGTCACGCAGGACGAATTTCGTTCTACGGCGGTGTTGTGTTCATTTTCTATGAACAAATGTGATTTATTTTTTATGATGAAAATTCGCACCGAAAAATTCGTCGTTCGTCCCAGTTGTGTTCCTAGCATCAGTAAGAGTTTTCTGTATAGCCAGATGGCTTAAGGATTGTCACCTCCGTATATGTAGAACAACTGCTTATGCTAGCTTCTTGTCACAAAGACCAGAAACATGACGCAAAACATATTTTGTGCCATATAAAATATAGACGGCACAGAGTTAACATAAACATGAATTTTATTCTGACATATTCTCGACAAGTTTTGACTAATCACTTCATCAGCTTCGAGTTAGCTAAAACTTAGTTTTGAATTAGCTTAAAGTTAGTTCAATACTTATCGGGAAGAAGACAGTTGTAAAAAAAGCAACAGATTCACATTTGTATTATTTATGAGTTAGTTCAGAAGCTAGTTATAAATGAGTTAGCAAAAGGTCGCCTATAGTTTGAACTAGCTAATAAAAATACGACAGGGATACTATGTAGTTGCACTCTTACTTACAGTGGATATGCTATTGATGATATCTTATCTCATACTCAAGAGAACGTCGTTCTCTTGCTTCTGTTTCAAACTCAAATAAGTGTTCACACGCTTCCATTGCAAATTTTTTCATGCGGTCCAAAAAGCAATAAGTTGCAGTTGTTTCCGAACAATAAAATATTAAAATGCAACAAAAGGTCAGAAGTTTATTGTTCATATGAAATATACAAATAGAAACTAAAAAAACATAAAAAATGTTGAGCAGACTTATTTATAAACGTTTAAATAACACAATATTTCAACAACAACAAAATTAAATTAAAAAATAACATCAGGGGTCTAATCGACACTGTCAATGCGAATACTATCGAACAAACAAATTTTTCAATGTTATTGTTGTTTGCAATGCAAGTTGTCGATCGAAGAATTTCTGGTGACATCGTGGTACATGCCGTTTCTTTTCTTTTTCACATAAAACCCTCTCTATATCTGTCGTTTATTTTACAGACCGAGGCACATATAATCCGTCCTACGTTATACTTCGCCTTTTTCAACTGACATTAAGGCAACGACGGGAAACATGACACAATGAGTACTTTAGTGTTCTCAATTTTATTTATTAAACTACCCCCATCTGCAAAAAAAGTAATGTTTTAACGTACACTTGAAGCAAACTTTATTTTTTTGCATGTGCGGGCTAGTGTTTTTTTATTTTGTTTATTTGGTTTATTGTATTTTTGCTGCCACAAAAGACAATAACCTAAATCAAAACATACTGAAACAAAAACAAGTAATATCTGTCAAACTACTCGACGTACGCTAAAAGTTGCCCAGCTTTAAGGCTCAGTTAGCCGACTGTAATGTAATGTAACTGTAACGTAGAAAACAGCTGATTGATATTTTTATATGAAAAATAGGTTACGTTACATTACATCTCTATAACCATTTTAATTACTTTTTACATAAAAAAATCGGTCAGCTGTTTCTTACTGTTGCAGTTACTTTACATTACAGTCGGCTAACTGAGCCGTAACTGTAACGTAGAAAACAGCTGATCGATATTTTTATATGAAAAGTAAGTTACGTCACATTACATCTCTATAACCATTTTCATTACTTTTCACATAACAATATCGATCAGCTGTTTTCTACTGTTGCAGTTACTTTACATTACAGTCGGCTAACTGAGCCTTGCGCCTTTATACTTTGGGTTGACGAAGACATAATGAAAGTGGCAGAGTTCATAAGAAACCCTGATTTTCAAGTTGGCTGTCAGTTGAATAAGGCGAAGTTTAAAGTATAACGGATTCTATGTGAGTCGCCCTTTATAAAAAATGAATCAAGAATTATTGATGACCTATTGGTCTTTGGAATCTGATTTGGTGAGAATTGGACAATGGATGCGCGATAAAAACGACGCGCGTAACAAATCTGTTTTGAAACAAATTAAATTTGTTTAAATATTTATATTGTCAAAAGATGCATTCAAATATGCTCTCTCCAATAACACAAATTCGTGATAGCAAAATTCTGTGTGTCTTAAATTTATATTTTAACTCTGGTCCTGAAAAATAAAAATGTTTCATGTGTCAACGATCGCTATTTGAATAAAAATATTAAACTCGATTAATGGCTCGATATCAAGAGTCATCAACTCAAATTTTGTTTATAATCTGAAATTCAAATATGACTCAAATCAAAACTCAGATATGACTCGATATGAACAGAGGCGATTAGTCCACTTTTACATATAAGCAATGACGTTTCACAGACGGCAGTATTTTTAAGCCGCACAGTTTTCGTTCTTTCCAGAATACACGAGACTCATTCATCTGGCATAAAAATGTATACGTGTACACAGCTTTGTGTGTGTTTGTGTTTTTTGTATTCATTTAACATTTGCTGTTTTTTTATGCTTTGTGTTGTAGCTGGTTGAAAAATTATGCCAACTAAAACCACTCTCTTCGCCTCCCTCACCAACAAAGTGACATGTTATGCCAGCACAATTATGCTCGTGTGTGAAAGTCCAATGGAAAGACAGACATGTTTCAAGGAAATGAATGGGAACGTAAAATATATGCACAATTGAATAAAGATGCTTGTTTTGTAAAGATTTTTATTTGCGGTTTTCAAAATTATTATGTTTGTTTATTGTGATTCTCAATATAGTATTAAGAGTCTTACTATAAACATACGGAGTTTGTTAGCTAAATTCAAAAATTTGTTGGGTTGAAGTCTACTAACGAGTTCCACAAGTGGTAACGAAATGCATATAGACAATTGCTTCACCATAAAAACAAGCCAATTTTTGAAATGAAAAAAATTATTTTTGGTTATTTTTTTTAACCAAAATTTTTTTTCAATTTCCAACCGTGGAACCATCATTTTAATTTTTCTAGTTCTTAAAACTACATATTTTTCCTTTTAATGGGATCAGCACTCAGGGGATAACCCCTACTCATGCAATGCATTGTGCTAGAACTGGAAAAATAAGTATGTTATAGGGGAGGAGGATAGAGGGAGTAGTGTCTGTGGAATTCGATTTAAACTTTCTCACGCTGGTAGTGACAGAAAAGACCTCCGCAGGTAGTGGGTTCCACATACGAACAGTGAGGCCAAAAACGGAATTTTCTCTGTAATGTGTAGTGCGATTTATTGGCCAATCGACCACAAAGGGATGTGCTCTGAATGAGGTAAGTGTTGTGTGTATAAATGTGCAGTTTTCAGGAACAAGTTCCCTAATTTCATTAGATCACATTCCGTTGTAATAACGATAGAACAAGGAAATGCACTCCACATTGCGCCGATGCTCCAATGAATCAATATAGTTCGATACCCTACTATCGAGCAGCCCCAAATAGACTTTGAGGGCTGACCCAAACATGAGAGTTGTATTCCATTTTCGGTTGGATATAAGTAGTATAAATAGTAAGGAGATCAGGTAAGGTCGCATATCGTTTGCACTGTTTCAAAACTCCGAAGCACTTGAATGCTTCTTTTGTAACTTGAAAAATGTGTTCAGTCCATCAAACATCGCACTGGATTTTCATGCCAAGAATATTAAGAGCTTCCGATTCCTTAATATTTATACTCCCCATAGTCACAGAGGCAGCAGCAATTTCGGTCATGCGTCTTTGAGTAACCATACAACATTGGGTCTTATGGGCGTTAAAATCGACTCTGTTCGCATGACTCCATTCAGAAATCTTTGCTAAATCATAGTTTAAAGTATCATTTATTGTTTGTCGCATAGTCTCAACCTGCGGCAAATGCTGCTGTCGTTCGCGAAAAAGTTTATAGGATTGAAAGTTTTACATAGAAGGTCATTTTGAAAGATAAGGAATAGATTTGGTGAAAGAACGGAAACGGTACCCCTGAATTTAACTTAAACTCATTGTAAGAGATCCCATCTATAACAACTCTTATAGTACGATCCTTGAGGAAACTCGATATGAACGAGGGAAGTTATCACCGACACCAAGAGCAATACATTTTGACAAAAGTGCACCACGCCTCCGGTGACCATTCGTCCTTTTTTTAAGATAGTCCTTTTTTAACACGACATCCTTTTAATTTTTTTAAAGTGTCCTTTTTTAATTAAAGATAATTTTTAGTCAGGCTTAAGTTCAGTAATTTCAATTCTTTATTGAATGAAATATTTTTATTAATTAATGTGATTTTCTAAAGAAGAGAAGAAAAATTAAGTTAGACTTTTTAAGGTGGGGGAACGCACTTCATCAGCACCCTAGTCTATCTACTTGGGTAGAGATTGTTATTAACATCAGCTATTTAACGTAAATTCTAATGAAACGGAATGTGAGAAATGATTGTTGTGTACAATTATTGATTTACCTTTGGTAAATACATATGTAAGTATCATCATTCACTTCCCATATTTTTCCATTTTTTCATTTCTCTATTTAGGTTAGCACGAAGTTATATTACTCTACCTACGTATGTTTCACTATTCTTGCTTATCTTTTACGATCATCACATTAATTGTGATTTACTTATTCGATGTACCGTCGGTACATACATGTAAGTATTATAGTAGTGGATATTTTGTTACTTTGTTTTTGCTTTCTACAGTTGATTTGGCTTTCCATGAGCATTAGAGCCCCTTTGTCCCCTTTTCCTAAAGTTCAAAATATTACGAGCAAGCGGATTAAGGTGTGACTAGAGTTTTGTTAGTTATTTGAATGAGTATTTTGCGATTTCTTCAGTCACTTTGGGCATATTTAAATCACGATTTAAATTTGAGTTTTTTATGTACCATGGAACCAATGTTATTAGCCGTTTTACATTTCTAAATGTCCCTTATTTCTTGTTGAAAAATATGGTCACAATAACTATGCCACACTCTATCAAACGCCTTGGAGATATCTGGAGCCACCACCTTACTTTCGACAAAATTGTGGATTGAATTACACCATTTCTCCGAGAGGAGGGCAATTAGGTCTCCCGTAGAGCGGTCTCTACAAAATCCCATACTGCCGGTCGTTGAGCAAGCTGTTGGACTCTAGCTACTTTACAATATGGAAATTCACCATACTTTCTTCCCATCACTTTGGAAAGTGCAGAACATAGTTAGTATTTACTAGCTTCTCCTTTTTTAGGGATTAGCGTAACATTCGTAATCTTCCAACACACAGGGAACTCACCAACATGTTAAGGTAATGAACGTACTAGCGTCGAGGACCACCACTTCGAGACCAGGGGCCTAATTCTCGCATTCGATTGCGAGCGAGTTATTACTCGAATGTGAGAGTTTTTTAACTTTTGGGATTTTCTCATTCGATTTCGAATAACTTGTGCCGAGTTTACATTGGGATATTTCAAATGTTGTAATTTTGTGGAGTAATTTTCATATGTGTGCAGTGCCATTCCCATAAAATTTTTCGATGACACACAATTTTGTTGTGGCTTTGTGACAAAAAAGAGTGCGATCCCTAAATAATGGCAATACGCTATCGTTGTCTACATCAAGAACTCATTTTGACATAATTACATTTAATGTCGTTTGATATATCATTGTGAGATTTTATTTTCGTATTGTTTGTTAATTAATATTTATACAAATGGATAATCGCAAAATTATTCAATTGGCTAGTGCTACCGTGTGTTTATCAATAATAAGAAACAAATTAAGAAAATCTAAAAAACCGCAAAGAAAGTAGTGGAAAAGACCAGGGCTTAATATGCGTGCTACCAATGGATTCTATTGTACTCTGCATTCCAGTTTACGGAAGACCTAACTCCACCGAAATTTCTGCCCTTTTTTGCATTTTTATCCCTATAAGTGCTACACATACATACATACATACATATATATGTATTTTGCATACAGCCTCACGAACCTCCACCAGCAGAATTAGCTGTGTCGTCATGTCATGCGTCCAGGGCGCTTGAATTTCTCTCACACTCTCCTATGATTTTCAACTTTCTTTTTCGTTTTCCATAATTTTAAATTTTTATACCCGCACACATTTAAAATTCTTTTGGTATTTTCTCAATGTCAAAATGTCAACACGCTGACATTTTCTTTTTGTATTTGCAATGCAGAGAACTTATTCTCAGAACTGTTTACATCAGATACGTAAACATTTATTTTTAGTAATGCCACACAACGAAAAATATCGGAAATGACAAACGTTGCCACTAGTTCCCACTGTTATGTTTGCTATATTTGTTACAAAATGCCACAGTGTGTACTCGGCCTCATATCGAAATTTCTAATGACAGCATTCGATAACGTGCATACATTCGAATGCAACCGTTCGTGTTTTTACTCGCAAGCAAAAACGCATTCGAAATAACGTTTAGCATAGAAAAAGCGAAGAGAAAGAAAATGTATTTATGTTCAATATTTTACTTATTTATTTATAAATGAGGTAGTTTACACGGGAATAATTATGCTGACACAAGATGCCAGTTTGTTGGCAAATTCGGCGAAGAGAGTGGTTTTTCGGTTGGCATAATTTTTCAACCAGCTTCAACCCCGCATTAGCAGCACAAAACCAATACATGCACACTTGCGACAGGTTCGGTGTTTTTTTACAGAGCTTTTATAGTTTTTAGAGTCCAACCTAAATTAGAGCGTAAAGCCAGAGAATACACAGAAGTGAAGAAAGTGACAGGTCAAAAAAGCTCCAATCAGGTTTTTGTTAAAATTCGTAGCAAAAAGAGAAAAGCATAGTGTATTTGATACTGTAGTGTATTACTACTTACCAATTAACACAGCTAATAAAAATTTATTGCACTAGAAAGACGTAACAAAACAAAAACGACGACAAAATTAGAGGGAAAACGAGACAAACTGAAAACTACCCGTATCTTCGGTCTCGTGACACTTCTGTATGTTTTGTGGTCAAGTGTTGCGTTAGCAGCAACGTATTTTCAATACATTTAAACATATAAAATATTATTTAAATGTACTGAAAATACGTACCCTGCTGACAACGCATCGCTTGACGCTCTAATTTAGGTTGGACTCTTAGTTGGCCATCGTCGTGGAAACATGAATTAAAAGGGGGTTGGTCACGCCAACAAATTTTAAACTCATAAGTGAATTTAAAGAACGCGAGTTTTTATATCACATGCAGACTATTTGAAAGCTTACAAAAAAAAAAGAAGCACTGGGAGAAATTGCTGCGGCCATTCAGGAGTTAAAACCTAATGTAACTGCTGAAGAAAAAAAAAATAAGAGCAGCAGAAGAAATATTCTGAAGAAGTTAACCGAAGGTTTACAATAACAAAAATTAAAAATATAAATAAAATAATTAAATAAATTAATAATAATATAATATAAAAATTAAGTAATATAATTATATATTAATCGTTCAAAGTTTGAAAAAATCCAAATTTTTGGCAAGAAAGCTGACATATGGAGCCATAACTCCAGCACGGTAAGTAATAGAAACACGCGTAATATCTCTAATACGGAATTTACACTATGACTTTTTACCGTGACTTTCCTAGAGTTTATTGACAAAAGGGGTACAAAGGTGATCAAAGGGGTAGCAACATAAAAGAGAATTCAAGAAAAATGCAGGGGAAAAAGTCATCGTGTAAATCCCGTATAAAGAAAGCTTATGTTGTTCTTCAAAATTTATATTTTGGACATAATTGTTGTTAAATTAAGTCAAACCGAGTTACAACAGCCTTTAGCCCCAAAAACGAGACCTGATACCACTAGGAGTATACTTTGTATATTTTGTTAGTAAGTGATAAATTTTCCATTTTTTAAGCCCCGACCAAAAAAGGGGTGTTATAAGTTTGTAGTGTGTGTCTGTACACCGGCTGAACCGATTTAAAATTAGTTTTTTATGTTTGAAAGTTGACTTGATCGCGAGTGTTATTAGCTATGTTTAAAGAAAATCGGTCCAGCCGTTTAGAAGATATAAAGTATTTTTTAAAATTTTTAATTTTTGTTATATTGTATATTTTTTAGTTTAAGGTAGAAATATAATTAAAAAACAAGTAATACTGATAAGTCTAATGACATGTTTTATTTTCTTCAGTGTCTTCTACTTCTTTGAACTTGTCTTCATTATCCGTCTCTAAGAAACCATACAAGAAAAATAAAAAATTATCGTTTTAGCAGAATAGTAATAATACATAGGTACTAAGTTACCTATTTTTAATTATCAATAGGTATTATTTAAAAAATATAAACTCAATTATAGCTTACGCAATGCTGGTGTTTCGAAGTAGACTTGAATCGAACTCTTTCAGTAGCGCGTTTTTGACAGAAACCTATGATCAAACCCATTTAAATTACATGGGTTTGATGACTGGTTTGTGTGAAAAACGAGCTACTGAATGAGTTCGATAGAAGTCTACTTCGAAGGGACGGTTGGTCCCTCACCACTTAACAATTCTTAGTGGTGAGTATCAATATACTATACCATTTTTGCACATGCTGCAATGAAAGACCATTTGCACAAGTTTGTGAATGGGGCTAATGTATTGTTTGTGGACGGTGACGGCTGTTAGCCGGCTTACAGCCAATCGGCTGACTTCTCTGGTTTGTGCTCATTAGAGTGACCGGATCTCATAGAGGGGGGGATCTCATAGGGGGGGGAATCTAGTTCGTCTGCACTCCACAAAACGATTCACTTTTCCAGATATTTAGATAGCCGAAATTTTAGCTCGATTAAACGACGTTAACTCATGCCGTTCGTCGTTCAACATTTGAAAAAATCAAAATTTTTGGCAAAAAAGCTGACATATGGAGCCATAACTCCAGAACGGTAAATAATAGAAAAACGCTCAATATCTCTAAAGAAAGCTTATCTTGTTCTTCTTTATATTATGGACATAATTGTTGTTATATTAAGTCAAACCGAGTTAAAATAGTCTTTAGCCCCCAAAAACGTGATCTGGTGCCACTAGGAGCAGTGAATAACAATATATGTCGCTTGAAAGATTTTCAACTTAAAAATGGATGCAGCAGCAACAATAAGCAAAAAATTATCGAAAAATAGATTTTTTTTGGAAGGAAACTAACGAAAATATTTTCATTGATCTGCCGATAAAAAAGTTTTGTTTTGTGATGCATTTGTGCATTTTTAATATACAACAACTTGATTTCCAAGCACTTCTTCACTTTATATTACTAGTTCCATAATTTAAAAAGTGTTTATTTACAAAATATAAAATAATTTTAATTTTACAACGCATTGTAAAATTTCCGAGTTTTTCATACAAACAGAAACAGTTTTTGCACATTTTGTCAGATGTGTTATAAAAAGCAAAAAAAAAAATACAACGAAAAATACATGCATTTCTGCAGGAGATTTATTTTATTTTTAAGCAAAGTTATTAGACAGTATGTGGGTTAAAACCTGTTTTTTCCTGGTTTTTCCGTTAAAACCATATTTTAACTTTCAGTAGGAAAACACTACAATACAAGTTGGCGATCGAATGCTTGCTGGTGACATAAAGGGGCAGACCTTTAATATATTACCTCATATTTTTCGAAAATCCAAATTGCAAAACTAGTCTTTGCTACAATTTTTGAGATTTTTTTCGATGATTTTGAATGAAGTTCTCTTTCAAAAACTACAAAAATAAACGATTTTTGCTAAGTAATAAAGAAGTTATATACTAACGATTAAAAAAACCCTAGTCAAAAATTAAAAAAAAAATCAACTCAAATAACTTGGAAACTGTAAGAGATAAAATGGTCCTCTAATCGGTCGATATTTACAAGTTCCAAAAAAATTGCGACACACACAGTTTCCAACTTTGACGTCTTTGGAGCTACCCTGTCGCACAACAGGGTGCCTCCAAATATACTGCCTCAAAAAAAACTTTTTATTTTCAAAACATTTTCTTTCATTGAAATCGATTGACTACTCCAAAAGTTGCGAACTTTTTACAAGTTTTTCTATTTCACGTCACTGTGTGACATTTTCTGTTGTAAATTTATAACCAGCTATATGTCACAGACGGCTCAAAGTGATATTTTATTACACGAGTCTCTGAGTTAGCATACGAATTTGTTAATGGTTCACAATGATATTGTCTGCTAGAACTTACTAACAAGAGTACGCCTAATGAAAAAAAAATCAACTTTAGTCGTATATGACATTTTGGACATTTACTTCAAAAAATTCATATATGACACCAAAGAAAATTCAGCAGGTTTCATCGATGAACTTAGATTGTTAGCGTTTGTCACGATGAATCATTATGACTTTCGAAACATACATACATAAAGTATGAAGTTTAAATGGAATTTATTTATAAAAGTGCTAGATACATTGTATGTATAGTACGTATTTGAAATATTTAAAAAGTAACAGTTCTTTGTCGCTGAAAATAATTTCAAATATTTTTATAAAACACGTTCCTTGCAAGATATCAAAGACAAAGTATTTTTTGGTAAATCATACTGTTTGTTAAAATGTTGCATATTTATTGTTCTTATAATTAATTTATACATAAAGCTTTTATAAAAAAAGTTAGAGTTAAATTAAGAAGAAAACACAAAATTAATTCTAATATGAGCACTACAAGTTTTTATGAACTGATGAATGCATTAGAAGATAGTACGTTTATACGCAGGGCTTATTTGCAAATAAGACGGTAAATTGTATCCATCTTATTGTTTTTATTGCGACTAACTAATTCAGAAAAGTATTCACTATTAAAGGCTCAGTTAGCCGACTGTAATGTAATATAACTGCAACGTAGGAAACAGCTGATCGATATTTTTATATGAAAAGTAATGTTATGTTACATTACATCTCTATAACCATTTTCATTACTTTTCACATAACAATATCGATCAGCTGTTTTCTACAGTTGCAGTTGCATTCCATTAAGGCTCAGTTAGCCGACTCTAATGTAAAGTAACTGTAAAGCAGGAAACAGCTGATTGACATTTTTGTATGAAAAGTTGGTCACATAACAATATCGATCAGCTGTTTCCTACTGTTGCAGTTACATTACATTACAGTCGGCTAACTGAGCCTTCACAGTCGGTTAACTGAGCCTTAACGCACTATTTGCAAATAAAATGCTTGAGGTTGCCACGTTTACAAATGTTTGATAACAAAAAATAATAAATGGTTTAATATTGTACAAAAACATTAATAGAAGCAAATACTGACAATTAAAACAAATAGTTATTTGATATTTGGTACATTTACACTATTTTTTTTTTTAAACATACATTAGTTTTCCATAGAAGTGCTACAAAGTTTGTGTTCTTTTGATATGTCGTATAGAGAGTGAGTTAATTTATTTGTGAATATTTTTATTTGCAAATAGTGCGCGTATAAACGTAGTAAGAGATGATACAACAACGACGACTGTTGGTTGGGCTGTGGTGTTGTGCCGATAACGATGATTTGGTGTCAATGGCAAATGGAATTTGCATACTAATACTGGTTGAGTTATACTTAAGTCATTTCTAAATTATAATACCTACTGATAATATATATCTTATAGCTGTACATAAAATAATTTTTTATTACTTTATGGTAATAAGGTACGTGCAGGACAAGTCTTTCTTTCTATAATTTGCATAAATTTTATAATTTGGCAGTTTTAATTTAAGCAGTTTATACATATATACATACTTAATTGGACTAATTAGATAAATTAACTTATATGGCGGTGGGTAACGATCAACAGAAAAAATCTTCTTCGCACTTGTGGTAGCAACAATAGGAAATGTTGTTGCTGTAATTGTGAAAACTATCTTCGCGTTTGTTGCGCAACTTTTTTTCGTGCATAATATGAGCCATCTTCTTGGCCTTGTAACGTGGACTCACATCCAATAGGGTCAATTTCTTATAATGATCTTTCCCCACTTTCAAATAACCGCCAACTGGATAAATGCTGCGTCTTATATTTAGCGAATATTTCGATACTGCAAAAAGAGAAATAAACAAATAAATGGTTGTAAATAAAAAATTTAATTTTTGTTAAATAAAGAGAAAGAGTTTATTTATTTAATTTTCGGCCATGCATTATTACCGTGGTTTCTCAGCACTCAATTAATTTACTTGTAAATAGTTTTGCACGTACACAGGGTCAATGTATGTCTTGAGGACAAATTTGTAGTATTTACTAAATTAAATGCATAATAATGCATTTATTGTTCATTTTAAATAATAAACAAAATACATATGTGCGAGCCATTATGAATGTGGATATAATTTAAATAATTTCCGGTTATTTTCAAAATTAACAAAAATAAATAAGCAACAAACAAAATTTACTGTTTCAAAGTTACGACAATAAATCTATATAAAGTTTAACAAAAACCAAACAGAAAAAAAATGTATAGAGAATTGTGTGCTTTTTAATTTTGCATTACAAAGTGTTTACTAATGCCGCACAGTGGGGATTTAAAAAGAAAGTGTAAATAATTCTACAGTTTCTAAGCGAGCCGTCTGATTGTTATGAAATTTCATACAAAAGGTGTTACCGAGCTTAAGTCTGGAATTTGGATTATATACATATCATTAAAGGGGGCGGTCAAAAGTTATACGCAATTTAAATTAAATATTTGAAAAGAGTCGATTTTTTGCCGTTTTTGCAGAAAAAAGTGGGTTACACTACAACAGCATGCTCGCGCAATCAAGCGATTGAGCATTCATGCTCGAACCACAAAACATACCACCAAGCTGGTGCAATATTCATTTCTTAAGCGTATTATTCACGGTCAAAATGCATGACCTGCATTATGATAATATTAGTTAAATTTTGTTTGTATGAGTCACACCGACGATGCTTGAAGCAAAATCTAAATTTTTTGATTTTTGCACATGCATGTATACAATACAAACATATCAAGATAAACTAATAAAAGCAGTGAGGTTTCAAAGAAATGTCAAATTCTATACGTAAAAGGTTTTTGTACGTAGTTTGACAATTAGCTTGTAACAAGATGCTATCAATTTATCATGCAATGCATGCACGTGTTCTTCATGCACACGTATACGATGCTTGTGTCATGCATTTTGACCGTGAATACTGCGCTTTACAAAACTGCGGGAAAGGTGGTTATGAATAGTGACAAAATTTTTACTAAAGCGCTAAAATTCTGTTTCCCATTGAAACAAATTATGTTTCAACAAATTATATTTATTAAATAGATGTTTACCCCATGACGACTTTGCTCAACTGGGGTAATTTCACTATATACCACACCAGCAAGCTGGTACGATCAGCAAAATATGAAACTATACTTGACATCGCTACAGCAAACCGTACAATCGCACAAAACGCCCATACATGACCAAACCGCTGGCACAAACACGTGATTGTGCATGAATGCTGTTGTAGTGTATGGGCCTCTCAAGCTTAAATTAGACGTGACATAGCCATAACCAAACCAAATTTCAATTGGTTTCTATGGCAATGGCTATGGTTATGTCACGTCTGATTGAGCCTTTAAGCCGTATACCCATTGTCAAATATCCATATTGCCACATCAACAATTTCACACATTCATTGTCAAATGGGGAAAAATCGATCAAATGTGTGAACTGTGTTTTAAAAAATTAAACTGTTTTAATTTAACTTGCAACAAGTGGCACCCAAAAATAAATTAAAATAAAGAAACTTAAAACAATTTTTGTTAAGGATAAAAAGTATGCATAATTACGCAAGGGCTTTGATTTATGATAAATAAAGATCCAAAAAACCACAACTCGTGCAAAATTTTGTGAAGAATCACCCAAATGTCATTGGGTTGATTGTAATTATTTTTAGGTCTTTCAAAAATACCAACATACCCGGAATAAGTGTTCTACCCATGGCACAATTATACTAGGTACATGCACGACTACAACAGAATTACAACGCAAAAAACACATTCATTTTGTTGGTATAAACAAAAGTATAATTATCAGAAACAGATGCCTTTTGTTTTTAAAAATAACAATTACAGGGTAACTAAAGTACAATTGCAGACGCGGCATTCATGAATGATTATAGTTATTTAGTGTTGCCAATAGGTGTGTAATTACACAGAGTGTGCAAATACTCTCATGTGTAGGCCATGTAATTACATTCATGTATAATCTATGTGTAATTCTACTTTATGTTCTATTTTTATTTATTTTTGTTTTCATTTTAACTTACAAAAAACATTTGCAGTGTAATTTTCTTCAATATGTAATTGGAAACACAGCCATGTGTAATTTCATTAGCAACTCTGTAATCATGTTATATACAACACCAAGGCATATCAAACAGGTACACGTATAAGGCATATTGCTCATCCGCTGATTTTTTGTTTACAAGTTTATAACGAAGAATTCGTTTGACAATTACTTTTGTGCCTTGTTTGAAGCATACAAATTTTTGACAAATACTTTGTAAAACTATGTCAGAAGCACAGAGTTGCCACAGGGTTGTGCCCAATGCACGTACCTGTATTAAATGTGTCTTGATACAACCTATACACTAACATTTTTGTAGCTTCTAAACAAAGTTTGACAACTGTATTTATTGTATACCTTAACAGGCTGGGCTTGTGCATGTGCCTGTTATAATTGTATCATGGTTCTACCTATCCGGCCTTTGGGCGGGTGCAATAATTTTCTCTTCTGTGCATACCCTCTAGTCAGCCTAGAACCACATGTCTATATGTCAATACTCTTTCTCCAACGACAATTGCACTAGTTGAAATGTCGACAACTTTCCTTTTTTGCGCGAGTAGAGATACGTTAGAGACAATAGTTCTAGTGTATATCTGGTGATATTGTCAACGAACGCGTCAATAATTTGTTTTTCTTTCTTATTATGTTGTGCAATAATATTAAATAAATATATGTAGACGAGGGTCACTAAAATCTACTAGTGAATCTTTGGTTCAAATATATACGTATGGTCGTAAAAGAACTACCTTCTCAAAGCGGTAAAGTCTACTGGTAGATTTTCAATGACAACCGTATGTTATATGTCAATAGGCAATTACATTGGCTGAAGTACACCTAATCGGTAGTGCTACCGACAATGTTACTAGAAAATCACTATAATTTTACTATTGACAACGAGCGAGGTAATATCGATATTGTAGACTATAGCCCTTAAAGTTTTCTAGTGAATCTTTTGTGTCAATGTCTCCATGTGGTCCCAAAAGAACTACTTAGTCAGTAGTGCTACAGTCTAGTGGTGGATTTTCAATGACAAGCTAATGTTAAATGTCAATAGATAATTACATTGGCTGGGTTACACCTGATCAGTAGTAAAACTGACAATGTCACAAGTAAATCACTACAATTTCACTATTCGCACTTTCTGCAGGGTACATGCATACTCGTACATACGTATGTCTGTAAGTACGTATGTATGCGCAACGGCAGCTTCGTAGAGTAGACGTATATTTTTTGTTTAGCTGGCCTTTGTTCGATCTTAACCCTCTACTGCATGGATATATTTAAAATAAGGAAAAAAATAAAACATCGTATATATATGTTAATTAAGAAAAATTTAATAAGTAATTAACAACATAAACTGGGCATTTTGGAAGAAAAAAAATTAAGCCATATATGGTCTTACATGCATTTAGAGTTATTTTGGGGAAAAATTATGCGGTGTGAAGACTTATAAGACAATTATGATTTAAATAGGCTAAAGTTCGTATCGCTTTTTAAGCCAAATTAAATGTGATAATTATTAATGAACAAATAACACCAAAGTTAGTTGTAAATATTCTGACAACACATAGTTGAACCGAACAGCTAGCCGTCTTCGAAGGCCACTAAACCTTCATCATCAGCGTTCTTCTGTGTTTGGTCCACTGTGTTTAGTGTCAGTAGATGTAGATTTCTGCTTTATATACAAAACTTTTTTGCAAATGGTGTTATTTGTTCATTAATAATTATCACATATAATTTTGGCTTAAAAAGCGATACGAACTTTAGCCTATTCAAATCATAAATATAGAAATAAATGAAGTTCGAAAAATAATAACTAAATTAACTAAATTAATAGTCATTGGCTTGTGGCAAAAATTAAATAAATATACTTAACAGTAACAAACCAAAAAAGTTTGTCTTAAGTAGAACAAAAATAAGCAAATTAACTAACATGTGTATAATTAGTAAAGAACAAATGACAATGGTAAGACTGTTGTAAATTTAGAGATGGTAAGGTGAGCTTTTCATTACAAAACATCTTTCAGCAAATTTAAATACGATGAATCAAAACAATTCACATATTCCATTTACAAAACAGTTTTGTATATAAAGCAGAAATCTACATCTACTGACAGCACACACAGTGGACCAAACACAGAAGAACGCTGATGATGAAGGTTTAGTTGCCTTCGAAAACGGCTAGCTGTTCCGTTCAACTATGTGTTGTCAGAATATTTACAACTAACTTTCGTGTTATTTGTTCATTAATAATTATCACATGTAATTTGGCTTTAAAAGCGATACGAACTTTAGCCCATTCAAATCACAAATATAGAAACAAATGGAGTTCGAATAATAATTAAAATTAACTAAAAATTAATAGCCATGGGCCTGTGGCAAAACTTAAATAAAAATATACTTAATAGTAACAAACCAAAAAAGTTTGTCTTAAGTAGAGCAAAAAATAAGCAAATTAAGTAACATGTGTATAATTAGTAAAAAGAACAAAACGACAATGGTAAGACTGATGTAAATATAGTGGTGGTAAAATTGAGCTTACAATACAAAAAAGCTTTCAACAAATTGAAATACGATGAATCAAAACAATTCACATATTCCATTTGCAATAAAATGCTAAGTATATAAAGCAGAAAAGTAGATTAGTAATGGGGACGGACGACATGTTTTGGGAATTCAAAACCGGGAAAAAATAAAAACGATGGCAACCCTGTTACAAATGGGGGATTTTGGGGATTTTCATGCTGAGAGTTTCTTGGCTATGTGTGTGTGTGTGTTTGAGTTTGATTCTTTGTTTATGTGTATGTATGTATACTTGTGTTCACAGCTTTTGTTGTTATTGTAGAGAACCGTTGTGCTTACAGTGGATGGATGTATGTATGTGTGGGATGTTTGTGTGTATGTATGTGTGTGTGTATATGTGTGCGTTTTTGTATTTAATTGTATGTTTGTCGGTCTCAGATACTTTTGTCGTAGTGGCAGACAATCATTATACCCAGTAGGAAATGTCGATGGTGAAAATGTACTGAGTCGCTTTTGACTTTGTCACCAGTACTGCTATATAATTATATCCCATTCAATAATTTTCACTATAGACATTTAGCATATGCTTGTCATTTAAAATCTACTAGTAACACTAAAACAATTGAATAGGTATGACTACGTGGTTCTTATTGGAACGTAGAGACATACCAACCAGACATTTAGTTACTGTTATATTTCTATAATCTATGTACATACAAAAAGGTATGTATATTGACAAGTTGTTGCAAAATCTTTCCTTTTTACTGACAGATAGAATAAAACGTATTATACTATAATGGTCACTGTTTAGTGTTGACACAAAGACACTTGATCCCTGTCTGACTGCAGGGTAGTGACAACGAATTCGTGTGTATGTAGAATCATTATTTTTGTTGTTGTGAGTTGTCGTTGCTATGCATATGTATGGTTATTGTGCTCGTATGTATGCATGCATTTTTTTATTTCTGGGGAAATATTCTAGTAGCTGCAGATAGTGCCAACCCTGATATCTACTGAAAATGGAAGTGGAGAGGGAATGTATTTGATAATGTATGTACATATATGTTTTTGGAGTAATGTACGTGATCGTATGGTGGGAGACGAAGGTGATGTTATGATGTTATTTATTTAAGAAATATTGTTTCGTATTTCATGACAGAGGAGTTTGAATTGCATAATATTATAAAATTTCATTATGTATGTATGTTTGTGTATTACGTGATCACTTCTTTGTGTATGTGTGTGTGTGCCAGTATGTAAATGATTTTCTCGTGCTGATATTTATATGTAGGTAGAAATAAATTGTTTTCAATATCGACATTTGGTACTAAAAAAATACTATCATACATATATCTGAACTTCCCTAATCGTATTATGTTTTTATACATTAACGAAGGTTTATTCATATTGAAATTTCTTATTTCAATACGGAAAAATATTAATTTACAGTATTCATTTATTAAACTCATTAGTTTTTAGGTATTTCAATATACATTTTCTATTATATTGAAAATTATTGAATTAATGTGAAGCATTCTTATTTTTAAGCTGCACATTTTCCCTGAGTGTATTGATTGCTTATCTATACATTGTGTTTTGACTAAACGAGGCTTCATATATTTTCATGATGTAGATATGTAAGTGTGATTGTTAAGATCTAATAAATACTTCAGCATTCCATGCAAATAATATTGGAGTATGCGGTCCAATCTAGATGAAACAGTCTAGTTACATCATAGTCTCATGTAATGCAGTCATGGATCATATCGTTTTCATACAACCATTCAATGCTGCACGATAAATGTTCGTGTTTAAACGAATATGATCGTTCTTCTTAGGCATTCACAAATTGTATGCGAGTAGTCTATAACTATTCCATATGGGGTAGTTGTTGGGGTTAGTCCGATGTAATGCAACGTTGTACCATGTGATCCAACCCTAGGACATCGCAATGTTAAATCGACCACCTTTTTTTTTCATATATTTGGAGTAGTTTTGGAGTACTCCAACTCCTCTTTGGACTAGTCCTTACATACATGTATGGACTAGTCGCATTATCTGCAGGGTTGATAAGAAATTTGATATGTATACATACAAATTGATTTTATGTGTGTATGTATGTATGTATTTATGTATGTATGTATGTATGTACGTACATACAAATAAGAGTACAACTCAATCTTTGAATTCATTTTTTTTTGTCATGTGATATCTTTTTGTTGTGTATTATCTGAAATTAAAAACGTTGTTTTATCTGCATTTACTTAAAAGTTTGTGAAGATTTTCTGTTTTAAGTAAAACTGAATTCCTGAAGATACATACTCTATAGTAACACTTACTATAATAGAAATATTTCTTATACTTAATTTACATTTTTTTAAAGTTGGCGCAACGTTAGTTAGTCAACGTTTTACATTTTTGGGGGTATGCATTTTTTTCTAACTATAGCATTTTTCTTCACTTTCTACATTTATTTTTGGAAATCTTGCATTGCTTTTTTATAAAATTTATAAACATTTTTAAATGAAACTGATCCGGCACTCCAGCTTAGATACTGATAGTGTTTTTTTTTTCTTTTGTTTTTTGGTACTCAACTTACTGTTTATTTTTTACTGATAAACATTCAAAATCAAAAGGGAGTTTTATATTGAAATTATTATTTTCATAATTGTTGAAAACAATCGCTACTTCTTTTGCGATGAAATCATTTGAATTACTTTTGAAACCTTACATGTTTATAAAAATTATGTTATTTTCTATATTGCTTAACTTATAAGACTTTTAGAATTTGTACTTTGGTGGTTATATTTTCAATTATACGATTATGAATAAGACTGCAGTAAGCTGATGTCTTTGCTTACTGTTTCAAATTAAAATTTTATTCAACTGAATAAAAGGAGATTTTTTCTTAAACTCTAATGCAGTTAGAAGCGCTGGAGATTCTTTCATATAACAGCTTTTTTGGAATTTTTGATACATAGTATAATATAGAATTGGATAACATTTATTTTTAATTTAAGAAGTACGGATATGAGATTGAATTTAAATGTACTTTTAAATTAGTTAAATCATAATGAACAAACATATTTTCTTCTTTAATAGCGATCAACAGAAAACGAACTCGTTTTCATATAATTTAGGTATATCCTATCGACGGCTCCTCTAGGATACAAGATGACTTTGTATGACGAAATTTCTGTTGCTTTATACTGATAATATGTTTACATTAATAAGGTACATATACATATGTTTATTTTATGAAGGGTGAGCACCTATGGCTTTTATTTAATGTTCTATATGTTTTTTTTTTTCATTTTATTAAAGTTCAGCGTATTGTATATATATTTCTGAAATGTTTAAGTGTGTTATGTGTGCCCATCGGGCAGAGTGCACGTATTAGTTGGTCAGTCAGTCTCTGTTTTTATTTTTTTTTCTTCTAATGTGCCACTCCTTTTTTCAGATTTTACTACTTGGAATAGAGAATTTTTGTATAATTTTTTGCTGGGTATATACACTAGGTATGTAGAAATTAGTTTAGATACAAAGAATTGCATGTTTAATAAACAACTATTGTATCAAATCGATCTCAAATAACTCAGTTACGTCTACCAGCAATTCACCGTTGGTTTTTTCATAAAGTGTTAGAAACAATGAAATATCTATGTTTTGAGAGAATTGTTCCCCTCAAGTATTTCTACATGAGGTTTGAGGGGTAAATCACTGTCGCATTCATATGTAATGATTATTCACTTAAAAAAGGTCATCATCACCATCAATCATCTCCGTATACATTAAATTCATGAGTTGGGTTGATCCAGATACAATTGCTGTCTCATCACCTTCTAACAGCTTTATATATTTTGCTAGTATGCATGCCTTAGCATGCTTCTATCGATAGTGACGTAAGAGTCCGAGGTGTAGAGTGTTACAATTAAAAATCTTTACTATTAGAATTTACCAGTTCGCTCTTTTGAATTTTTACAAAGTAGATACATATGTATGTATTTCATTGACCACAAAATCATAAAATTTCTTTGCTTACAAAATTGTATGACGTGACATTTATTTTTTTCTGGTAATGAAGCTTAATACATTTCAATTATGATATTTGCTGATGTTGCATGTGGAAAGCAGAATAATATACATACATATGTACGTGTACGTGTATATTTTTGTATGGAGCGACAGAAGAATGATGACTCATTCTACTTGTGCCAAACATAAGCATAATTCTTAATACATGCATACATACATACATACAGACAAAGTTAAAAATATAAATAAACAAGAAGCAAAACTATAACGACGTCAGCTCAAAATTATTTTAAGTATGGGTGCATTTAATTTATAAGATTTGTTGATTTATGCAAGTTAAAAAACGTTTTTAAGCTAATATTCTATTATGGATATAATTTTAGCGAATTTTGCTCAAACAACATTTGAAATGCTGTTTAAAATTTTTATGAATATGGCTATAAGCATTTAATAAGAGACAATGCAAATGTAATTATAATGTTTAAGTAAGATGAGAAAAATATGAAGCATGTTTACATGGTTCATGTTGGCAGTAATATGAATTTTGACAAGTTTTAAAAAATTTGTAGAGTGTTGGAAGGATAAATATGGATTTTTGATTATAAGCAAATATATTGAATTAAACGATTTTCGTTATAGAAAAAAAATACTGCTAATAAAAGATAGACTTTAGTTATTTCATCTGATCTGCAAACCAGACCAGGTCCTGATAAGCTGATCTGAAAACCAGATCAGGTCCTGAAAAGCTAATCTGCAAACCAGACCAGGTCCTGATAAGCTGATCTGAAAACCAGATCAGGTCCTGAAAAGCTAATCTGAAAACCAGACCAGGTCCTGAAAAGCTGATCAGAAAACCAAACCAGGTCCTGATAAGCTGATCTGAAAACCAGACCAGGTCCTGAAAAGCTGATCTGAAAACCAGACCAGCTCCTAATAAGCTGACCTGAAAATCAGACCAGGTCCTGATAGCCTGATCTGAAAACCAGACCAGGTCCTGATAAGCTGATCTGAAAACCAGACCAGGTCCTGAAAAGCTGAACTGAAAACCAGACCAGGTCCTGAAAAGCTGATCTGAAAACCAGACCAGGTCCTGATAAGCTGATCTGAAAACCAGACCAGGTCCTGGAAAGCTGATCTGAAAACCAGATCAGGTCCTGAAAAGCTGATCTGAAAACCAGACCAGGTCCTGAAAAGCTGATCTGAAAACCAGACCAGGTCCTGAAAAGCTGATCTGAAAACCAGATCAGGTCCTGAAAAGCTAATCTGAAAACCAGACCAGGTCCTGAAAAGCTGATCAGAAAACCAGACCAGGTCCTGAAAAGCTGATCTGAAAACCAGACCAGGTCCTGAAAAGCTGATCTGATTGCTGATACCTGTTATTTTCCCTTAGCAAACATGGATGAGAAAATTTTAAAACAGTTGGTGTTGACAAGAAATGTGTTGAAGAAAAAGCTTCGTAGTATAAAAACTGGTGAAATAGATACAAGTGAACAACTAAAAAATACATTTAAACCTATAACAGAGGAATTCATAAATAGTTCTAAAAATACTAAATGAATTCTTATGAAAGAAGAAAGTAAAATCAAGACAGAAGTTGAAAATATACAAGTTTAAAGCCTGAGAAACCTTCACTCAAGATATAGACAAGTACCCCAAAAAACTAGTAGAAGGAACAATATTTGATAATACCATCATATTTAATGATGCTAATACTGAGAATGATGATGACGATGATTTTACTCATAGACTTCCAATTCTGAAGACATTTATACTGACATATCAGTATTGGAAAGGCATAAATGAATTAGATACAAACTATTGTTGATAGTTACCTCAAACTGAATGAAGATAAAATACAAGACAAATTAATAATATAGCTTAAAGCATTAATATTCAAGAATATATTTAAATGCAAATTGAGGAACTAAAACGTGAAATAAAATTAGAGAAAGAAGACAGTTATAAAATTGAAAAAACAATTCTAAAAATTAAATAATTAAAAACAAATTGAAGAGTTTACGGTTAAATATATAGATTAGAAAATTAACTACATGTTAGTATAAATAGCTGAAAGTGCAAGATGTAGATCACAACACTTTCGAAAAAATCTGTGAAACAACTCAATGTCTTTAAAAAGGAATTTAGTAAACGAACTCCATATTAAATCTCAACAACTGTTTGTGCTTGTAGAGATGTAATGACAGGAATATATGATGTTTTATGGAGCTAAGTTAGGTGAAATGTAGAACTATTCTACAGAAAATAGAAATTGTTGATTTTTGAAGACTTTAATTGACACATTCTCAAAGTACAGCTGAAAATAAAAACTGCACTCTAAAAACCAAGGCACTGAAAAATATTTTTAAGTGGTACGGGTATCAAAAAACTTACAAACAGATGATTCTAAAGAATTTTTTAATAAATACTTGGCAAAACTCATACATAAATAGAAGATTAAACATTACTTAAAATGAAAGCATCAATATTAGAATGATTTAATAGATCATTGAAAGGAATGATGTGAAAAGAATTAGCTTTAATGGTTCATATAAGTGGATTGGTATATATAAAGATTTACTTAGTGCATAAAATAGAAAAATTCATCTCACCATTAAAATGTTTACGATTAAACATTCCACAAATGAGAAAAAGCTACTTAATATAGTATAAAGTAATTTGAAGAATGAATGTTGAATTTAATAAAAATAAAATTAAAACGAAAAATCTAGTTTGTGTTGTTTTTTGTAGGATTGATTAGGAATGATGGGTCTTAAGAAAAATAATTAACTAAATGTAGTGGAATTCTCTAAACTTGTTGGTCTGAATGAAATATTGCTAAAACTTCAGTGCAATATTCAGCAGCACATCATATTATCACTTTTTATAAAGTTGTATGTATATTTTCCCATCGAAAGCGCTAGCACGCAAAATTTTACAATATGAAAATGGGATTATTATAAAAGATCTTCACTCTATTTATTTCTTTAGCTATCAGATCTTTAGAAAATATAGATAAACTACGGAAATTGGACTTTGATATCCAATCTTTAAGAATGTACATGTGTATGAATAAGTATCAAACAAACTTAGTGAACGAATATACGCTTCAACTAGAATCATGCTGAAGCATGCATAAATTTTAAAATATACAGTAAACAGATATTACTTTATATCTGTATCTGTATGAGTATTACATAAATTTATAGAAAAAAATGAAAGCATGCCGAAGCATGTATAATTTCAACAAAAAAAAATTCTCACGTCATACAATTTTGTAAGCAAAGAAATTTTATGATTTTGTGGTAAATGAAATACATACATATGTATCTACTTTGTAAAAATTCAAAAGAGCGAACTGGTAAGTTCTAATAGTAAAGATTTTTAATTGTAACACTCTACATCTCGGACTCATACGTCACTATCGATAGAAGCATGCTAAGACATGCATACTAGCAAAATATATAAAGCTGTTAGAAGGTGATGAGACAGCAATTGTATCTGGATCAACCCAACTCATTAATGTATTATATACGGAGATGATTGATGGTGATGATGACCTTTTTTAAGTGAATAATCATTACATATGAATGCGACAGTGGTTGACCCCTCAAACCTCATGTAGAAATACTTGAGGGGAACAATTCTCTCAAAACATAGATATTTCATTGTTTCTAACACTTTATGAAAAAATGGTAACTGAGTTATTTGAGATCGATTTGATACAATAGTTGCTTATTAAACATGCATTTCTTTGTATCTAAACTAATTTCTACATACCTAATGTATATACCCAGCAAAAAATTATACAAAAATTCTCTATTCCAAGTAGTAAAATCTGAAAAAAGTAGTGGCACATTAGAAGAAAAAAAAAATTAAAATAAATAAAAATAGAGACTGACTGACCAACTAATACGTACACTCTTCCCGATGGGCACACATAACACACTTAAACATTTCAGAAATATATATACAATACGCTGAACTTTAATAAAGTGAAAAAAAATTATATAGAAAATTAAATAAAAGCCATAGGTGCTCACCCTTCATAAAATAAACATATGTATATGTACCTTATTAATGTAAACATATTATCAGTATAAAGCAACAGAAATTTCGTCATAAAAAGTCATCTTGTATCCTAGAGGAGCCGTCGAAAGGGTATACCTAAATTATATGAAAACGAGTTCGTTTTCTGTTGATCGCTATTAAAGAAGAAAATATGTTTGTTCATTATGATTTAACTAATTTAAAAGTACATTTAAATTCAGTCTCATCTCCGTACTTCTTAACATAAAAATTAAAAATAAATGTTATCCAATTCTATATTATACTATGTATCAAAAATTCCAAAAAGCTGTTATATGAAAGAATCTCCAGCGCTTCTAACTGCATTAGAGTTTAAGAAAAAATCTCCTTTTATTCAGTTGAATAAAATTTTAATTTGAAACAGTAAGCAGAGACAGCTTACTGCATTCTAATTCATAATCGTATAATAGAAAATATAACCACCAAAGTACAAATTCTAAAAGTCTTATAAATTAAGCAATATAGAAAATAACATAATTTTTATAAACATGTAAGGTTTCAAAAGTAATTCAAATGATTTCATCGCAAAAGGAGTAGCGATTGTTTTCAACAATTATGAAAATAATAATTTCAATATAAAACTCCATTTTGATTTTAAATGTTTATCTATAAAAAATAAACAGTAAGTTGAGTAACAAAAAACAAAAGAAAAAAACACTATCAGTATCTAAGCTGGAGTGCCGGATCAGTTTCATTTAAAAATGTTTATAAATTTTATAAAAAAGCAATGCAAGATTTCCAAAAATAAATGTAGAAAGTGAAGAAAAAAGGCTATAGTTAGAAAAAATTGCATACCCCCCAAAAATGTCAAACGTTGACTAACTAACGTGCGTCAACTTTAAAAAAATGTAAATTAAGTATAAGAAATATTTCTATTATAGTTACTATTACTATAGAGTATGTATCTTCAGGAATTCAGTTTTACTTAAAACAGAAAATCTTCACAAACTTTTAAGTAAATGCACAACGTTTTTAATTTCAGATAATACACAACAAAAAGATATCACATGACAAAAATAAAATGAATTCAAAGATTGAGTTGTACTCTTATTTGTATGTACGTATATACATACATACATACACACATAAAACAATTTGTATGTATACATATCAAATTTCTTATCAACCCTGCAGATAATGCGACTAGTCCATACATGCATGTAAGGACTAGTCCAAAGAGGAGTTGGAGTACTCCAAAACTACTCCAAATATATGAAAAAAAAGGTGGTTGATTTAACATTGCGATGTCCTAGGGTTGGACCACATGGTACAACGTTGCATTACATCGGACTAACCCCAAAAACTACCCCATATGGAATAGTTATAGACTACTCGCATACAATTTGTGAGTGAATAAGAAGAACGATCATATTCGTTTAAACACGAATATTTATCGTGCAGCTTGAATGGTTGTATTGAAACGATATGATCCATGACTGCATTACATGAGACTATGATGTAACTAGACTGTTTCATCTAGATTGGACCACATACTCCAATATTATTTGCATGGAATGCTCAAGTATTTATTAGATCTTAACAATCACACTTACATATCTACATCATGAAAATATATGAAGCGTCGTTTAGTCAAAGCACAATGTATAGATAATCAATCAATACACTGAGGGAAAATGTGCAGCTTAAAAATAAGAATGCTTCACATTAATTCAATAATTTTCAATATAATAGAAAATGTATATTGAAATACCTAAGAACTAATGAGTTTAATAAATGAATACTGTAAATTAATATTTTTCCGTATTGAAATAAGAAATTTCAATATGAATAAACCTTCGTTAATGTATAAAAACATACTAGGATTAGGGAAGTTCAGATATATGATAGTATTTTACAGTACCAAATGTCGATATTGAAAACAATTTATTTCTACCTACATATAAATATCAGCGCGAAAAAATCATTTACATACTGGCACACACACACATACACAAAGAAGTGATCACGTAATACACAAACATACATACATAATGAAATTTTATAATATTATGCAATTCAAACTCCTCTGTCATGAAATACGAAACAATATTTCTTAAATAAATAAACGAAGATTTCATAACATCACCTTCGTCTCCCACCATACGATCACGTACATTACTCAAAAAACATATATGTACATACATTATCAAATACATTCCCTCTCCACTTCCATTTTCAGCAGATATCAGGGTTGCCACTATCTGCAGCTACTAGAATACTTCCCCAGAAATAAAAAAATGCATGCATACATACGAGCACAATAACCATACATATGCATAGCAACGACAACTCACAACAACAAAAATAATGATTCTACATACACACGAATTCGTTGTCACTACCCTGCAGTCAGACAGGGATCAAGTGTCTTTGTGTCAACACTAAAATTCTAGTGACCATTATAGTATAATACGTTTTATTCTATCTGTCAGTAAAAAGGAAAGATTTTGCAACAACTTGTCAATATACATACCTTTTTGTATGTACATAAATTATAGAAATATAACAGTAACTAACTGTCTGGTTGGTATGTCTCTACGTTCCAATAAGAACCACGTAGTCATACCTATTCAATTGTTTTAGTGTTACTAGTAGATTTTAAATGACAAGCATATGCTAAATGTCTATAGTGAAAATTATTGAATGGGATATAATTATATAGTAGTGCTGGTGACAAAGTCAAAAGCGAGTCAGTACATTTTCACCATCGATATTTCCTACTGGGTATAATGATTGTCTGCCACTACGACAAAAGTATCTAAGACCGACAAACATACAATTAAATACAAAAACGCACACATACATATACACACACAAACATCCCACACATACATACACTGTATGTATACATCCACTGTAAGCACAACGTTTCTCTACAATAACAACAAAACCTGTACACACAAGTGTACATACATTCCCATACACAGAAAGAATCAAACTCACACACATACACATATACAACACCCACATATACATACATCCATGCACTGTAAGCACAACGTTTCTCTACAATAACAACAAAAGCTGGGCACACAAGTATACATACACATAAACAAAGAATCAAACTCACACACACACACACATACACATAGCCAAGAAACTCTCAGCATAAAAATCCTCAAAATCCCCCATTTGTAACAGGGTTGCCATCGTTTTTATTTTTTCCCGGTTTTGAATTCCCAAAACATGTCGTCCGTCCCCATTACTAATCTACTCAGAAATCTACATCAACTGACACCACACACAGTGGACCAAACACAAAAGAACGCTGATGATGAAGGTTTAGTGGCCTTCGAAAACGGCTGGCTGTTCCGTTCAACTATGTGTTGTTAGTCAGAATATTTACAACATACTTTGGTGTTATATGTTCATTAATAATTATCACATTTAATTTGGCTTAAAAAGCGATACGAACTTTAGCCCGTTCAAATCACAAATATAGAAACAAATGAAGTTCGAATAATAATTAAAATTAACTAAGAACTAAAAAATGTTTTTTATTATCGAAACAATATTGCCTCTAAGATAGATCCTTGAGACAAAAAAGATATAAACCTATTGATGGTGTGGAGATGGGTCGTCCTCGTTTTTTAAATTTACCAACCAAATAAAATTGAACATTTCTGTTGGTGTATCGAGTCCTTGATAAGGTCAGGAAGGTTTGTGTCGCGTTGAAATGGAAAATTTTCATTCGAACAAGTAGGCAAACTAATTGCCTTCTAAATTAGAGGTCTTGGTCTTTAAATAGATTTTTTATGTTATGGAAATAATAAAACTTTCACATGTATATATGTAAGTTAGTTATTTACTATTAGTGCATCAAAGGCCATATACAAATGTACATATGTATGTAAGTTAATTGTTTACTTTTAGTGCATGAAAATCAATATTTGGCCTCGTCAGTTTTTTACAAAAAATTATGCATAAAATACCTACTTTCCAGATAAGTTACATATATTTTTATTCGAAAAATAACTTCACTTTCTATATGAATATACATATGTATGTATATATACATATATATATATATATATTTTTTTTTTGTTATGTTTTTGTCAGTAATTTTTTAGCAAAATTGTACACAAATCATTTCGAAATTGACTTTTGATCCCACACTTGAAGCACTTACAAAACTAACGGAAACAGTAGCTAAAGTACATAATATTCAGCTTTACATATGAGAAGAAAACAAAGCATAGAAGATAACAAATATTATTCTCTTTTAATTAATTCCCGTTTTAATAAAAATATAATGCTAGGAACACAACTGGGAGGAACGACGAATTTTTCGGTACGAACTTTCGTCATAAAAAATAAAACACATTTGTTCATATGAAAATGAACACAACACCGCCGTAGAACGAAATTCGTCGTGCGAGTTACATATAACAATAATATAGATACTATTGATGACTTTTTAAACAAAATAGGTAACTGAACTTTATTTGTCCTTACTAAAGAATATTACCAACAAACTGTTGCACTTATATTTTTTAAACATTTTTTGCAATACTTTATTTCCTTTTTACTTTTGCAATTCGAAACTTTAAAGTTCATTTACTTAATAAATTTAACAAAATCAGCAAATTATTGTAAAGAACTAATTTTTATTTTAATAAGAAATATAAAAAGTAAAATAATAAATAAAAATAGCTTATTTTTTACCTTTTTTAAAAACTTATTTCACTTTTTTTTAGCATTTTTTAATATAAATTGCGTATTCTCTAAAAATGTATTAATGACATACGTGGTTTAGGTTAATTTTATTTTAAAATCTGGTCACACTGTTTATTGTGTATGTAAAGAAAGTGAGAGAAAATTGTTTTTTTGTCGTTCGTCGGCGTACAAAATAGAAATAAATCTATCTCAGAGTTCGTCACGCAGGACGAATTTCGTTCTACGGCGGTGTTGTGTTCATTTTCATATGAACAAATGTGATTTATTTTTTATGACGAAAATTCGCACCGAAAAATTCGTCGTTCGTCCCAGTTGTGTTCCTAGCATCAGTAAGAGTTTTGTGTATAGCCAGATGGCTTAAGGATTGTCACCCAAGAATGATAAACTGCAAGATTACGCCATGGCAAAAAAATAGTAGACGTGTGACGTCACGCACACTGCGTTTCTATTGGCCGATAATTTGGTTAATTTTTTTTATACAACTCTTTAAAGTTATTTTCACTGCAGGATTGCCAACCGCTATACAAGTACTGGTTTTGCTAAGTTCGGTGAAGAAAATTGGACATATAATAATCCCACTTTTTTTACTTTTGAAGTTATTTACGAACAAGAAGACAATATTGTTTTGTTGTAGGTATTTACCATTTTATAATATTATCCGCAATTACATAGATAATTGATTTTTAACCGATATACAAAAGTAGATTGTTAATGGCGGTCTGAGACATGTTTTGGGAATTCAAAACCGGGAAAAAATATAAACGATGGCAACACTGTAACAAATGGGGGGATTTTGGGGATATTCATGATGAGAGTTTCTTGGCTATGTGTGTGTGTGTGTTTGAGTTTGATTCTTTGTTTATGTGTATGTATGTATACTTGTGTTCACAGCTTTTGTTGTTATTGTAGAGAACCGTTGTGCTTACAGTGGATGGATGTATGTATGTGTGGGATGTTTGTGTGTATGTATGTGTGTGTGTATATGTGTGCGTTTTTGTATTTAATTGTATGTTTGTCGGTCTCAGATACTTTTGTCGTAGTGGCAGACAATCATTATACCCAGTAGGAAATGTCGATGGTGAAAATGTACTGAGTCGCTTTTGACTTTGTCACCAGTACTGCTATATAATTATATCCCATTCAATAATTTTCACTATAGACATTTAGCATATGCTTGTCATTTAAAATCTACTAGTAACACTAAAACAATTGAATAGGTATGACTACGTGGTTCTTATTGGAACGTAGAGACATACCAACCAGACATTTAGTTACTGTTATATTTCTATAATCTATGTACATACAAAAAGGTATGTATATTGACAAGTTGTTGCAAAATCTTTCCTTTTTACTGACAGATAGAATAAAACGTATTATACTATAATGGTCACTGTTTAGTGTTGACACAAAGACACTTGATCCCTGTCTAACTGCAGGGTAGTGACAACGAATTCGTGTGTATGTAGAATCATTATTTTTATTGTTGTGAGTTGTCGTTGCTATGCATATGTATGGTTATTGTGCTCGTATGTATGCATGCATTTTTTTATTTCTGGAGAAATATTCTAGTAGCTGCAGATAGTGCCAACCCTGATATCTACTGAAAATGGAAGTGGAGAGGGAATGTATTTGATAATGTATGTACATATATGTTTTTGGAGTAATGTACGTGATCGTATGGTGGGAGACGAAGGTGATGTTATGATGTTATTTATTTAAGAAATATTGTTTCGTATTTCATGACAGAGGAGTTTGAATTGCATAATATTATAAAATTTCATTATGTATGTATGTTTGTGTATTACGTGATCACTTCTTTGTGTATGTGTGTGTGTGCCAGTATGTAAATGATTTTCTCGTGCTGATATTTATATGTAGGTAGAAATAAATTGTTTTCAATATCGACATTTGGTACTAAAAAAATACTATCATACATATATCTGAACTTCCCTAATCGTATTATGTTTTTATACATTAACGAAGGTTTATTCATATTGAAATTTCTTATTTCAATACGGAAAAATATTAATTTACAGTATTCATTTATTAAACTCATTAGTTTTTAGGTATTTCAATATACATTTTCTATTATATTGAAAATTATTGAATTAATGTGAAGCATTCTTATTTTTAAGCTGCACATTTTCCCTGAGTGTATTGATTGCTTATCTATACATTGTGTTTTGACTAAACGAGGCTTCATATATTTTCATGATGTAGATATGTAAGTGTGATTGTTAAGATCTAATAAATACTTCAGCATTCCATGCAAATAATATTGGAGTATGCGGTCCAATCTAGATGAAACAGTCTAGTTACATCATAGTCTCATGTAATGCAGTCATGGATCATATCGTTTTCATACAACCATTCAATGCTGCACGATAAATGTTCGTGTTTAAACGAATATGATCGTTCTTCTTAGGCACTCACAAATTGTATGCGAGTAGTCTATAACTATTCCATATGGGGTAGTTGTTGGGGTTAGTCCGATGTAATGCAACGTTGTACCATGTGATCCAACCCTAGGACATCGCAATGTTAAATCGACCACCTTTTTTTTCATATATTTGGAGTAGTTTTGGAGTACTCCAACTCCTCTTTGGACTAGTCCTTACATACATGTATGGACTAGTCGCATTATCTGCAGGGTTGATAAGAAATTTGATATGTATACATACAAATTGTTTTATGTGTGTATGTATGTATGTATATACGTACATACAAATAAGAGTACAACTCAATCTTTGAATTCATTTTATTTTTGTCATGTGATATCTTTTTGTTGTGTATTATCTGAAATTAAAAACGTTGTTTTATCTGCATTTACTTAAAAGTTTGTGAAGATTTTCTGTTTTAAGTAAAACTGAATTCCTGAAGATACATACTCTATAGTAACACTTACTATAATAGAAATATTTCTTATACTTAATTTACATTTTTTTAAAGTTGACGCAACGTTAGTTAGTGAACGTTTTACATTTTTGGGGGTATGCATTTTTTTCTAACTATAGCATTTTTCTTCACTTTCTACATTTATTTTTGGAAATCTTGCATTGCTTTTTTATAAAATTTATAAACATTTTTAAATGAAACTGATCCGGCACTCCAGCTTAGATACTGATAGTGTTTTTTTTTTCTTTTGTTTTTTGGTACTCAACTTACTGTTTATTTTTTATTGATAAACATTCAAAATCAAAAGGGAGTTTTATATTGAAATTATTATTTTCATAATTGTTGAAAACAATCGCTACTTCTTTTGCGATGAAATCATTTGAATTACTTTTGAAACCTTACATGTTTATAAAAATTATGTTATTTTCTATATTGCTTAACTTATAAGACTTTTAGAATTTGTACTTTGGTGGTTATATTTTCAATTATACGATTATGAATAAGACTGCAGTAAGCTGATGTCTTTGCTTACTGTTTCAAATTAAAATTTTATTCAACTGAATAAAAGGAGATTTTTTCTTAAACTCTAATGCAGTTAGAAGCGCTGGAGATTCTTTCATATAACAGCTTTTTTGGAATTTTTGATACATAGTATAATATAGAATTGGATAACATTTATTTTTAATTTAAGAAGTACGGATATGAGATTGAATTTAAATGTACTTTTAAATTAGTTAAATCATAATGAACAAACATATTTTCTTCTTTAATAGCGATCAACAGAAAACGAACTCGTTTTCATATAATTTAGGTATACCCTATCGACGGCTCCTCTAGGATACAAGATGACTTTGTATGACGAAATTTCTGTTGCTTTATACTGATAATATGTTTACATTAATAAGGTACATATACATATGTTTATTTTATGAAGGGTGAGCACCTATGGCTTTTATTTAATGTTCTATATGTTTTTTTTTTCATTTTATTAAAGTTCAGCGTATTGTATATATATTTCTGAAATGTTTAAGTGTGTTATGTGTGCCCATCGGGCAGAGTGCACGTATTAGTTGGTCAGTCAGTCTCTGTTTTTATTTTTTTTTTCTTCTAATGTGCCACTCCTTTTTTCAGATTTTACTACTTGGAATAGAGAATTTTTGTATAATTTTTTGCTGGGTATATACACTAGGTATGTAGAAATTAGTTTAGATACAAAGAAATGCATGTTTAATAAACAACTATTGTATCAAATCGATCTCAAATAACTCAGTTACGTCTACCAGCAATTCACCGTTGGTTTTTTCATAAAGTGTTAGAAACAATGAAATATCTATGTTTTGAGAGAATTGTTCCCCTCAAGTATTTCTACATGAGGTTTGAGGGGTAAATCACTGTCGCATTCATATGTAATGATTATTCACTTAAAAAACGTCATCATCACCATCAATCATCTCCGTATACATTAAATTCATGAGTTGGGTTGATCCAGATACAATTGCTGTCTCATCACCTTCTAACAGCTTTATATATTTTGCTAGTATGCAAGCCTTAGCATGCTTCTATCGATAGTGACGTAAGAGTCCGAGGTGTAGAGTGTTACAATTAAAAATCTTTACTATTAGAATTTACCAGTTCGCTCTTTTGAATTTTTACAAAGTAGATACATATGTATGTATTTCATTGACCACAAAATCATAAAATTTCTTTGCTTACAAAATTGTATGACGTGAGGATTTTTTTTTTTAAATTATACATGCTTCGGCAGGCTTTCATTTTTTTTTCTATAAATTTATGTAATACTCATACAGATACAGATATAAAGTAAGATCTGTTTACTGTATATTTTAAAATTTATGCATGCTTCAGCATGATTCTAGTTGAAGCGTATATTCATTCAGTAAGTTTGTTTGATACTTATTCATACACATGTACATTCTTAAAGATTGGATATCAAAGTCCAATTTCCGTAGTTTATCTATATTTTCTAAAGATCTGATAGCTAAAGAAATAAATAGAGTGAAGATCTTCTATAATAATCCCATTTTCATATTGTAAAATTTTGCGTGCTAGCGCTTTCGATGGGAAAATATACATACAACTTTATAAAAAGTGATAATATGATGTGCTGCTGAATATTGCACTGAAGTTTTAGCAATATTTCATTCAGACCAACAAGTTTAGAGAATTCCACTACATTTAGTTAATTATCTTTCTTAAGACCCATCATTCCTAATCAATCCTACAAAAAACAACACAAACTAGATTTTTCGTTTTAATTTTATTTTTATTAAATTCAACATTCATTCTTCAAATTACTTTATACTATATTAAGTAGCTTTTTCTCATTTGTGTACTGTTTAATCGTAAACATTTTAATGGTGAGATGAATTTTTCTATTTTATGCACTAAGTAAATCTTTATATATACCAATCCACTTATATGAACCATTAAAGCTAATTCTTTTCACATCATTCCTTTCAATGATCTATTAAATCATTCTAATATTGATGCTTTCATATTAAGTAATGTTAAATCTTATATTTATGTATGAGTTTTCCCAAGTATTTTGTATTAAAAAATTCTTTAGAATCATCTGTTTGTAAGTTTTTTGGTACCCGTACCGCTTCAAAAATATTTTCCATTGCCTTGCTTTTTAGAGTGCAGCTTTTATTTTCAGTTGTACTTTGAGAATGTGTCAATTACAGTCTTCAAAAATCAACAATTTCTATTTTCTGTAGAATAGTTCTACATTTTACCTAACTTAGCTCCATAAAACATCGTATATTCCTGTCATTACATCTCTACAAGCACAAACAGTTGTTGAGATTTAATATGGAGTTCGTTTACTAAATTCCTTTTTAAAGACATTGAGTTGTTTCACAGATTTTTTCGAAAGTGTTGTGATCTACATTTTGCACTTTCAGCTATTTATACTAACATGTAGTTAATTTTCTAATCTATATATTTAACCGTAAACTCTTCAATTTGTTTTTAATTATTTAATTTTTAGAATTGTTTTTTCAATTTTATAACTGTCTTCTTTCTCTAATTTTATTTCACGTTTTAATTCCTCAATTTGCATTTAAATATATTCTTGAATATTAATGCTTTAAGCTATATTATTAATTTGTCTTGTATTTTATCTTCATTCAGTTTGAGGTAACTATCAACAATAGTTTGTATCTAATTCATTTATGCCTTTCCAATACTGATATGTCAGTATAAATGTCTTCAGAATTGGAAGTCTATGAGTAAAATCATCGTCATCATCATTCTCAGTATTAGCATCATTAAATATGATGGTATTATCAAATATTGTTCCTTCTACTAGTTTTTTGGGGTACTTGTCTATATCTTGAGTGAAGGTTTCTCAGGCTTTAAACTTGTATATTTTCAACTTCTGTCTTGATTTTACTTTCTTCTTTCATAAGAATTCATTTAGTATTTTTAGAACTATTTATGAATTCCTCTGTTATAGGTTTAAATGTATTTTTTAGTTGTTCACTTGTATCTATTTCACCAGTTTTTATACTACGAAGCTTTTTCTTCAACACATTTCTTGTCAACACCAACTGTTTTAAAATTTTCTCATCCATGTTTGCTAAGGGAAAATAACAGGTATCAGCAATCAGATCAGCTTTTCAGGACCTGGTCTGGTTTTCAGATCAGCTTTTCAGGACCTGGTCTGGTTTTCTGATCAGCTTTTCAGGACCTGGTCTGGTTTTCAGATTAGCTTTTCAGGACCTGATCTGGTTTTCAGATCAGCTTTTCAGGACCTGGTCTGGTTTTCAGATCAGCTTTTCAGGACCTGGTCTGGTTTTCAGATCAGCTTTTCAGGACCTGATCTGGTTTTCAGATCAGCTTTCCAGGACCTGGTCTGGTTTTCAGATCAGCTTATCAGGACCTGGTCTGGTTTTCAGATCAGCTTTTCAGGACCTGGTCTGGTTTTCAGTTCAGCTTTTCAGGACCTGGTCTGGTTTTCAGATCAGCTTATCAGGACCTGGTCTGGTTTTCAGATCAGGCTATCAGGACCTGGTCTGATTTTCAGGTCAGCTTATTAGGAGCTGGTCTGGTTTTCAGATCAGCTTTTCAGGACCTGGTCTGGTTTTCAGATCAGCTTATCAGGACCTGGTCTGGTTTGCAGATCAGATGAAATAACTAAAGTCTATCTTTTATTAGCAGTATTTTTTTTCTATAACGAAAATCGTTTAATTCAATATATTTGCTTATAATCAAAAATTCATATTTATCCTAACACTCTACAAATTTTTTAAAACTTGTCAAAATTCATATTACTGCCAACATGAACCATGTAAACATGCTTCATATTTTTCTCATCTTACTTAAACATTATAATTACATTTGCATTGTCTCTTATTAAATGCTTATAGCCATATTCATAAAAATTTTAAACAGCATTTCAAATGTTGTTTGAGCAAAATTCGCTAAAATTGTATCCATAATAGAATATTAGCTTAAAAACGTTTTTTAACTTGCATAAATCAACAAATCTTATAAATTAAATGCACCCATACTTAAAATAATTTTGAGCTGACGTCGTTATAGTTTTGCTTCTTGTTTATTTATATTTTTAACTTTGTCTGTATGTATGTATGTATGCATGTATTAAGAATTATGCTTATGTTTGGCACAAGTAGAATGAGTCATCATTCTTCTGTCGCTCCATACAAAAATATACACGTACACGTACATATGTATGTATATTATTCTGCTTTCCACATGCAACATCAGCAAATATCATAATTGAAATGTATTAAGCTTCATTACCAGAAAAAAATAAATGTCACGTCATACAATTTTGTAAGCAAAGAAATTTTATGATTTTGTGGTCAATGAAATACATACATATGTATCTACTTTGTAAAAATTCAAAAGAGCGAACTGGTAAATTCTAATAGTAAAGATTTTTAATTGTAACACTCTACACCTCGGACTCTTACGTCACTATCGATAGAAGCATGCTAAGGCATGCATACTAGCAAAATATATAAAGCTGTTAGAAGGTGATGAGACAGCAATTGTATCTGGATCAACCCAACTCATGAATTTAATGTATACGGAGATGATTGATGGTGATGATGACCTTTTTTAAGTGAATAATCATTACATATGAATGCGACAGTGATTTACCCCTCAAACCTCATGTAGAAATACTTGAGGGGAACAATTCTCTCAAAACATAGATATTTGATTGTTTCTAACACTTTATGAAAAAACCAACGGTGAATTGCTGGTAGACGTAACTGAGTTATTTGAGATCGATTTGATACAATAGTTGTTTATTAAACATGCATTTCTTTGTATCTAAACTAATTTCTACATACCTAGTGTATATACCCAGCAAAAAATTATACAAAAATTTTCTATTCCAAGTAGTAAAATCTGAAAAAAGGAGTGGCACATTAGAAGAAAAAAAAAATAAAAACAGAGACTGACTGACCAACTAATACGTGCACTCTGCCCGATGGGCACACATAACACACTTAAACATTTCAGAAATATATATACAATACGCTGAACTTTAATAAAATGAAAAAAAAAACATATAGAACATTAAATAAAAGCCATAGGTGCTCACCCTTCATAAAATAAACATATGTATATGTACCTTATTAATGTAAACATATTATCAGTATAAAGCAACAGAAATTTCGTCATACAAAGTCATCTTGTATCCTAGAGGAGCCGTCGATAGGATATACCTAAATTATATGAAAACGAGTTCGTTTTCTGTTGATCGCTATTAAAGAAGAAAATATGTTTGTTCATTATGATTTAACTAATTTAAAAGTACATTTAAATTCAATCTCATATCCGTACTTCTTAAATTAAAAATAAATGTTATCCAATTCTATATTATACTATGTATCAAAAATTCCAAAAAAGCTGTTATATGAAAGAATCTCCAGCGCTTCTAACTGCATTAGAGTTTAAGAAAAAATCTCCTTTTATTCAGTTGAATAAAATTTTAATTTGAAACAGTAAGCAAAGACATCAGCTTACTGCAGTCTTATTCATAATCGTATAATAGAAAATATAACCACCAAAGTACAAATTCTAAAAGTCTTATAAATTAAGCAATATAGAAAATAACATAATTTTTATAAACATGTAAGGTTTCAAAAGTAATTCAAATGATTTCATCGCAAAAGAAGTAGCGATTGTTTTCAACAATCATGAAAATAATAATTTCAATATAAAACTCCCTTTTGATTTTGAATGTTTATCAATAAAAAATAAACAGTAAGTTGAGTAACAAAAAACAAAAGAAAAAAAAACACTATCAGTATCTAAGCTGGAGTGCCGGATCAGTTTCATTTAAAAATGTTTATAAATTTTATAAAAAAGTAATGCAAGATTTCCAAAAATAAATGTAGAAAGTGAAGAAAAAATGCTATAGTTAGAAAAAAAAATGCATACCCCCAAAAATGTAAAACGTTGACTAACTAACGTTGCGTCAACTTTAAAAAAATTTAAATTAATCATAAGAAATATTTCTATTATAGTAAGTGTTACTATAGAGTATGTATCTTCAGGAATTCAGTTTTACTTAAAACAGAAAATCTTCACAAACTTTTAAGTAAATGCAGATAAAACAACGTTTTTAATTTCAGATAATACACAACAAAAAGATATCACATGACAAAAAAAAATGAATTCAAAGATTGAGTTGTACTCTTATTTGTATGTACGTACGTACATACATACATACATACATACATACATACATACATACATACACCCATAAAATCAATTTGTATGTATACATATCAAATTTCTTATCAACCCTGCAGATAATGCGACTAGTCCATACATGCATGTAAGGACTAGTCCAAAGAGGAGTTGGAGTACTCCAAAACTACTCCAAATATATGAAAAAAAGGTGGTCGATTTAACATTGCGATGTCCTAGGGTTGGACCACATGGTACAACGTTGCATTACATCGGACTAACCCCAACAACTACCCCATATGGAATAGTTATAGACTACTCGCATACAATTTGTGAGTGCCTAAGAAGAACGATCATATTCGTTTAAACACGAACATTTATCGTGCAGCATTGAATCGTTGTATGAAAACGATATGATCCATGACTGCATTACATGAGACTATAATGTAACTAGACTGTTTCATCTAGATTGGACAACATACTCCAATATTATTTGCATGGAATGCTCAAGTATTTATTAGATCTTAACAATCACACTTACATATCTACATCATGAAAATATATGAAGCCTCGTTTAGTCAAAACACAATGTATAGATAAGCAATCAATACACTCAGGGAAAATGTGCAGCTTAAAAATAAGAATGCTTCACATTAATTCAATAATTTTCAATATAATAGAAAATGTATATTGAAATACCTAAAAACTAATGAGTTTAATAAATGAATACTGTAAATTAATATTTTTCCGTATTGAAATAAGAAATTTCAATATGAATAAACCTTCGTTAATGTATAAAAACATAATACGATTAGGGAAGTTCAGATATATGTATGATAGTATTTTTATAGTACCAAATGTCGATATTGAAAACAATTTATTTCTACCTACATATAAATATCAGCACGAGAAAATCATTTACATACTGGCACACACACACATACACAAAGAAGTGATCACGTAATACACAAACATACATACATAATGAAATTTTATAATATTATGCAATTCAAACTCCTCTGTCATGAAATACGAAACAATATTTCTTAAATAAATAACATCATAACATCACCTTCGTCTCCCACCATACGATCACGTACATTACTCCAAAAACATATATGTACATACATTATCAAATACATTCCCTCTCCAATTCCATTTTCAGTAGATATCAGGGTTGCCACTATCTGCAGCTACTAGAATATTTCCTCAGAAATAAAAAAATGCATGCATACATACGAGCACAATAACCATACATATGCATAGCAACGACAACTCACAACAACAAAAATAATGATTCTACATACACACGAATTCGTTGTCACTACCCTGCAGTCAGACAGGGATCAAGTGTCTTTGTGTCAACACTAAACAGTGACCATTATAGTATAATACGTTTTATTCTATCTGTCAGTAAAAAGGAAAGATTTTGCAACAACTTGTCAATATACATACCTTTTTGTATGTACATAGATTATAGAAATATAACAGTAACTAAATGTCTGGTTGGTATGTCTCTACGTTCCAATAAGAACCACGTAGTCATACCTATTCAATTGTTTTAGTGTTACTAGTAGATTTTAAATGACAAGCATATGCTAAATGTCTATAGTGAAAATTATTGAATGGGATATAATTATATAGCAGTACTGGTGACAAAGTCAAAAGCGACTCAGTACATTTTCACCATCGACATTTCCTACTGGGTATAATGATTGTCTGCCACTACGACAAAAGTATCTGAGACCGACAAACATACAATTAAATACAAAAACGCACACATATACACACACACATACATACACACAAACATCCCACACATACATACATCCATCCACTGTAAGCACAACGGTTCTCTACAATAACAACAAAAGCTGTGAACACAAGTATACATACATACACATAAACAAAGAATCAAACTCAAACACACACACACACATAGCCAAGAAACTCTCATCATGAATATCCCCAAAATCCCCCATTTGTTACAGTGTTGCCATCGTTTATATTTTTTCCCGATTTTGAATTCCCAAAACATGTCTCAGACCGCCATTAACAATCTACTTACAAAGTCTTAAAATGTTTATTTTTGTAGTTTTTTTGCATATTTTTTCCCAAGACAACATTTAACAAAAAAAGATCATCGGAAAGAGTTTTTCAAGCCGCACCCAATGGTCCATTAAACTTTACCATTCATAACATCAGCAATACGTTAAAAATTAAGCTTTTTTAAGCGTTTTTATAGCAAAGAATATAGAGCATATTCTCACAAAAGTGCAACCACTTCTCAATACAGACTTATGTACATAGACACATATTTTTTTGAATGTATATATACATATAAATATGTCATTCCTTTTGTAATTCGTATAATGTACCTGCTAGAAGGGGTGTTATGCCAACAAAATATTAGTACCGTTCACACTGAATTTGTTATTTGTTTACTTGGTAAGACTATATACCATTTTTGATGTTTTAAAATTTTACTTTGTAATATTTTAAACAAAAATATTATTAAAAAAATATTACTAAATAAACAAATAACAAATTCAGTGTGAACTATATAGAAAATAGCTATTTAAAAATGTATCATAGTTAGAGTCTTTAGTTTTGGTATGTTTCGATTTGGTGCTATATATTAACACAGAAAATATTAAATAACTAATAAAATTTAAAATTAAGCGCTTTGTTAAGATTAATAAAACAAGCTCGATTTCAAAAATTAAAAGAAACTCAATAACAAATAAGAAAAATTTTTGTAAAGAAAATAAAATAATATAATAGAATTTGTTTGTTGCGATTTCTTTGTTTAAATTTCTTAGTTTCCCATACTTATGCTTTAAGTCTTTCATTTGATTTTTCCCAGCCTTTATGGGAACTCTTACAATAGACGTGTGACGTCACGTCTAACGGTAAACTCTCAGATTGGCGTAATCTTGTAGTTTATCATTCTTGATTGTCACCTCCGTGTATGTAGAACAACTGCTTATGCTAGCTTCTTGTGAGTTTTCTCTTATATTTACATACATAAGTCCGATAGTTTCGAACCAACTTTCATTATAAGTAGCAGAAGTGGTGCTATGCAGAAAATCTTTACTCATCGAAGCTGTTGTCGAATACACATATGTACATGCATACCTGGAGGAGAGTATCACAAAAACCAGAAACATGACGCAAAACATCTTTTGTGCCATATAAAATATAGACGGAGTTAACATAAACATGAATTTTATTCTGACATACTCTCGACAAGTTTTGACTAATCACTTCATCAGCGAGTTAGCTAAAACTTAGTTTTGAGTTAGCTTAAAGTTAGTTCAATACTTATCGGGAAGAAGACAGTTGTAAAAAAAGCAACAGATTCACATTTGTATTATTTATGAGTTAGTTCAGAAGCTAGTTATAAATGAGTTAGCAAAAGGTCACCTATAGTTTAAACTAGCTAATAAAAATACGACAGGGATATTATGTAGTTGCACTCTTACTTACAGTGGATATGCTCTTGATGATTTCTTATTCCATACTCAAGAGAACGTCTTTCTCTTGCTTCTGTTTCAAACTCAAATAAGTGTTCACACGCTTCCATTGCAAATTTTTTCATGCGGTCCAGAGAGCAATAAGTCGCAGTTGCTTCCGAACAATAAAATATTAAAATGCAACAAATGGTCAAAAGTGGCGTTAATGCAATATTCTAAAATTAAAAAACAATTAAGAAACATTATTTTATTGTTCATATGAAATATACAAATAGAAACTAAAAAAACATAAAAAATGTTGACATGGTGACATCGTGGTACATGCCGTTTCTTTTCCTTTTCACATAAAACCCTCTCTATATCTGTCGTTTATTTTACAGACCGAGGCACATATAATCCGTCCTACGTTATACTTCGCCTTTTTCAATTGACATTAACGCAACGACAGGAAACATGACACAATGAGTACTTTAGTGTTCTCAATTTTATTTATTAAACTACCCCCATATGCAAAAAAGTAATGTTTTAACGTACACTTGAATCAAACTTTATTTTTTTGCATATGCGGGCTAGTGTTTTTTTATTTTGTTTATTTGCTTTATTGTATTTTTGCTGCCACAAAACACAATAACCTAAATCAAAACATACTTAAACAAAAACAAGTAATATCTGTCAAACTACCCGACGTACGCTAAAAGTTGCCCAGCTTTAAGGCTCAGTTAGCCGACTGTAATACAATGTAACTGTAACGTAGAAAACAGCTGATCGACATTTTTATATGAAAATTAGGTTACGTTACATTACATCTCTATAACCATTTTCATTTTTTTTCACATAACAAAATCGATCAGCTGTTTCTTACTGTTGCAGTTACTTTACATTACAGTCGGCTAACTGAGCCTTGAGCCTTTATACTTTGCGTTGACGAAGACATAATGAAAGTGACAGAGTTCATAAGAAACCCTGAATTTCAAGTTGGCTGTCAGTTGAATAAGGCGAAGTTTAACGTATAACGGATTCTATGTGAGTCGCCCTTTATAAAAAATGAATCAAGAATTATTGATGATGAATTGGACAATGGATGCGCGATAAAAACGACGCGCGTAACAAATCTGTTTTGAAACAAATTAAATTTGTTTAAATATTTATATTGTCAAAAGATGCATTCAAATATGCTCTCTCCAATAACACAAATTCGTGATAGCAAAATTCTGTGTGTCTTAAATTTATATTTTAACTCTGGTCCTGAAAAATAAAAATGTTTCATGTGTCAACGATCGCTATTTGAATAAAAATATTAAACTCGATTAATGGCTCGATATCAAGAGTCATCAACTCAAATTTTGTTTATAATCTGAAATTCAAATATGACTCAAATCAAAACTCAGATATGACTCGATATGAACAGAGGCGATTAGTCCACTTTTACATATAAGCAATGACGTTTCACAGACGGCAGTATTTTTAAGCCGCACAGTTTTCGTTCTTTCCAGAATACACGAGACTCATTCATCTGGCATAAAAATGTATACGTGTACACAGCTTTGTGTGTGTTTGTGTTTTTTGTATTCATTTAACATTTGCTGTTTTTTTATGCTTTGTGTTGTAGCTGGTTGAAAAATTATGCCAACTTAAACCACTCTCTTCGCCTCCCTCACCAACAAAGTGACATGTTATGCCAGCACAATTATGCTCGTGTGTGAAAGTCCAATGGAAAGACAGACATGTTTCAGGGAAATGAATGGGAACGTAAAATATATGCACAATTGAATAAAGATGCTTGTTTTGTAAAGATTTTTATTTGCGGTTTTCAAAATTATTATGTTTGTATATTGTGATTCTCAATATAGTATTAAGAGTCTTACTATAAACATACGGAGTTTGTTAGCTAAATTCAAAAATTTGTTGGGTTGAAGTCTACCAACGAGTTCCACAAGTGGTAACGAAATGCATATAGACAATTGCTTCACCATAAAAACAAGCCAATTTTTGAAATGAAAAAAATTATTTTTGGTTATTTTTTTTAACCAAAATTTTTTTTCAATTTCCAACCGTGGAACCATCATTTTAATTTTTCTAGTTCTTAAAACTACATATTTTTCCTTTTAATGGGATCAGCACTCAGGGGATAACCCCTACTCATGCAATGCATTGTGCTAGAACTGGAAAAATAAGTATGTTATAGGGGAGGAGGATAGAGGGAGTAGTGTCTGTGGAATTCGATTTAAACTTTCTCACGCTGGTAGTGACAGAAAAGACCTCCGCAGGTAGTGGGTTCCACATACGAACAGTGAGGCCAAAAACGGAATTTTCTCTGTAATGTGTAGTGCGATTTATTGGCCAATCGACCACAAAGGGATGTGCTCTGAATGAGGTAAGTGTTGTGTGTATAAATGTGCAGTTTTCAGGAACAACTTCCCTTATTTCATTAGATCACATTCCGTTGTAATAACGATAGAACAAGGAAATGCACTCTACATTGCGCCGATGCTCCAATGAATCAATATAGTTCGATACCCTACTATCGAGCAGCCCCAAATAGACTTTGAGGGCTGGCCCAAACATGAGAGTTGTATTCCATTTTCGGTTGGATATAAGTAGTATAAATAGTAAGGAGATGAGGTGGGGTCAAATATCGTTTGCACTGTTTCAAAAATCCGAAGCACTTGAATGCTTCTTTTGTAACTTGAAAAATGTGTTCAGTACATCAAACATCGCACTGGATTTTCATGCCAAGAATATTAAGAGCTTCCGATTCCTTAATATTTATACTCCCCATAGTCACAGAGGCAGCAGCAATTTCGGTCATGCGTCTTTGAGTAACCATACAACATTGGGTCTTATGGGCGTTAAAATCGACTCTGTTCGCATGACTCCATTCAGAAATCTTTGCTAAATCATAGTTTAAAGTATCATTTATTGTTTGTCGCATAGTCTCAACCTGCGGCAAATGCTGCTGTCGTTCGCGAAAAAGTTTATAGGATTGAAAGTTTTACATAGAAGGTCATTTTGAAAGATAAGGAATAGATTTGGTGAAAGAACGGAAACGGTACCCCTGAATTTAACTTAAACTCATATCCTTTTAATTTTTTTTAAAGTGTCCTTTTTTAATTAAAGATAATTTTTAGTCAGGCTTAAGTTCAGTAATTTCAATTCTTTATTGAATGAAATATTTTTATTAATTAATGTGAGTTTCTAAAGAAGAAAAGAAAAATTAAGTTAGACTTTTTAAGGTGGGGGAACGCACTTCATCAGCACCCTAGTCTATCTACTTGGGTAGAGATTGTTATTAACATCAGCTATTTAACGTAAATTCTAATGAAACGGAATGTGAGAAATGATTGTTGTGTACAATTATTGATTTACCTTTGGTAAATACATATGTAAGTATCACTATTCATTTCCCCTGTTTTTCCATTTTTTCATTTCTCTATTTAGGTTAGCACGAAGTTATATTACTCTACCTACGTATGTTTCACTATTCTTGCTTATCTGTTACGATCATCACATTAATTGTCATTTACTTATTCGATGTACCGTCGGTACATACATGTAAGTATTATAAAGGGTGTTTTTTATTGGGGTATAGAACCTTAAGTTGGCATCACTTTTTTAACTGGCGGCCATTTTGTCAGCTATCAAGTGATTAATATTTAGTTTGGTTTGCCATTTCATCATGAACAGGTTGACAAAAGAACAACGCTTGCAAATCGTGCAAATTTATTTCGAAAATAATGGTTCAGTTCGCGAAGTTTACCGCAAGCTCCGTCCATTTTATGGTCGACATAATCGTCCATCAGAGCAATTAATTCGGTTAACCATGGATCGTTTTCGCACTACGTTTACTCTATGTGATAATACGCATCCGCAGAGACGTCGAACAGTGCGCACCGAAGAAACAATTGCCGCTGTAGAGCAAAGTGTTGAAGAGGACCCGAATGAATCGATTCGCCACCGTGCACAGCAATTGGAGCCGACTAACCGACTATTTTGTTCCCGAATTGGATGGTATGAATGTGGATGAGTTGTGGTTCCAACAAGACGGCGCTACATGCCACACAGCGCACGTCACAATCGATTTATTGAAGGAAACATTCGATGAGCGCATAATTTCGCGGAATGGACCTGTCAATTGGCCACCAAGATCGTGTGATTTGACACCATTGGATTATTTTCTTTGGGGATATGTGAAGTCGCTCGTCTACGCCAACAAACCAGAAACGTTAGGGGACTTGGAAGACTTGGACCTGTAGAATTGGCTTTATTCGAGCCAGCCGCGGCGGCGACATGCCCGAAATCATATTTAAACATTAATGGCATAAAATTATCCTTCCAATAAAGTCAAATTGATGGACATTAAAACGATTTTTTTGTGTTTTATTTCATTTCAAAGTTTTATACCTCTTAAAAAAACACCCTATAGTAGTGGATATTATGTTACTTTGTTTTTACTTTCTACAGTTGATTTGTCTTTCTAGCATTTCTCTTCTTTAGAAACTCACATTAATTAATAAAAATATTTCATTCAATAAAGAATTGAAATTACTGAACTTAATTAAGCCTGGCTAAAAATTATCTCTGCTTAAAAATTCACTATAGTTCAATTAAAATCTAAAAATGGCTCACTTAATTCATCATGTTTACGTGACAAAAATATGTTCACTTGGCAATCACTGTTCTCTTGGCAATCACAGGTTCACAAATGCTGGAAAGCCATATCAACTGTAGAAAGCAAAAACAAAGTAACAGATTTTAATTTTTCTTCTCTTCTGTAGAAACTCACATTAATTAATAAAAATCTTTCATTCAATAAAGAACTGAAATTACTGAACTTAAGCCTGACTAAAAATTATCTCTAATTAAAAATTCACTATAGTTCAATTAAAATCTAAAAATGTCTCACCGTTTTAATTAATTGTTCTTTATTGTCCTTTTATTTTGATTACTATTTTTTTTAAACTATAAAATTATAATTTTTATTTAATCAAAACCCGAAAATGTCCACATCAATACAAGTAGGGTTTACATAGCGATTACCATCGTCATCGCGATTACAATCGTCATCGCGATTAATCGCACCTTTTAATCGTAATCATAATCGAACCCATTAATCGCTCGATTACGAATAAAATCTTTTTTCCTTTTTTAAGCAAAGAGTTTTTGCCAAATTTGCAAAGAGGGCAAATTCAACTCACAAAAAATTTAAAATTTAATGTTTAATACAAAATATATACATTTGGATTAAACATGTCTATCGGACTGTCCCACGATGTCACCAGCAAACGTTCGATCGACAACTTGTATTGCAAAAAACAACATTAGAAAATTTGTTTGCATTTCATTGGCACTTTAACGAATCATCAGTAGACTTCAACCATACTTTCAGAAATCTTTTGAGAAATTACATAAGCTTTTTGGAAATTGTAATAGAATAAGCAAGTAGGCTCAGAAACTTATACAAAACCCAAGAAACGATTTACAATCGATGTGCATATATTTTATTTTCTTACACCTTAATACAACAGAAGTATTATAAGATAAAACGATAATTAAAATCCAAATTAAGCTCTTATGAAATTTATTATTTATTATGTTCTCCCAATTTTATTTCAAAAACGTCCTATCTCAAAAATTTCATTACGATTGATAGAAATATTTTTTATTCGGTTGGCAGACAGGTGCAGTTTGTTTTATCTTGGGACCTCGTATTATTACAAAAAACATAGAAATACTAAAAAAAAAGAATATGTGACCTTCTCCGAGAAAAGGGACCCAGTGTGTCAAAAAATGGGTTTGGACTTAAGAGTGGATTCTGGTACCTAAAAGGGTGTAGAATAAGATAAAATGAGTTAGATTTCTGATTTCATAACTAACCATACCAAATCGCATCTCCCAATTGACGGTGTGTTCAAAGTGATAATGCGTTATAAAACTTTAAATGCGTTTTTCTCAAAACTTCATTTTCACACACTAGGTCCCTTTTCTCGGAGAAGGTCACATATAGTTATAAGTGAGTGTCTGCAAGTGATGAATTTATATGAATGAACAACTTCGTATAAAAAATACTATTTTTATGTGAACTTGTTCATTCATTATGATATAAATTCTAGAAATGTGCACGTAAGTGTTTTTTGACTCACGACACGCACGCTCACGCAGATAAATATTTTACTCACGCACTTTCACGCACGAATGATTTTGAAAATTTTCACGATCACGCACGCTCACGAAAAAGTATGTAATCCAATTTGTATCTTTTTTTTGGTTGAAAAATAGGTTTTACACATACATATGTATGTATGTATGCACGTGTGTATGCAAAATTTACATTGCGCGGTGGGGACTTTTACAAAGTAAATGACAATAATTTCCCAAGATGTGTTTCCGTATCTCTCATAAGATATTTTACTTAAGACAAAATTTTTTTTTTTTTTTTTGGCTTGATCTTTTTTAGTATTTCGCCTATTACTTTTTAGTTCATTGTTAGATTTTAAGTTAAAAGACAGAATTAAATTTTTAACAAAATTTTAAATAAAAATAGGAAAAAAATTTATTAACATATCCATTCGTGAAATCGGGAAAAGACTAAAAAAAAAAATTTTAAAATTTCCCTGAAAAAAGCATGTGTTTTTTTATGTAAAATTTAGTTTTGCCTTAATTTTTATTACATTTCTAAATGTCTTTTATTTGTTGAAAAATATGGTCACCATAACCATCCCACACTCTATCAAACGCCTTGGAGATATCTGGAGCCACCACCTTACTTTCGACAAAATAGTGGATTGAATTACACCATTTCTCCGAGAGGAGGGCAATTAGGTCGAGTAAGCTGTTGGACATATGGAAATTCACCATACTTTCTTTCCATCACTTTGGAAAGTGCAGAACATAGTTATTATTTAGTAGCTTCTCCTTTTTTAGGGATTAGCGTAACATTAGTAATCTTCCAACATGTTAAGGTAATGAACGTACTAGCGTCGAGGACCACCACTTCGAGACCAGGGGCCTAATTCTCGCATTCGATTGCGAGCGAGTTATTACTCGAATGTGCGAGTTTTTTAACTTTTGGGATTTTCTCATTCGATTTCGAATAACTTTTGCCAAGTTTACATTGGGCATTTCAAATATTGTCATTTTGTGGTGTCATTTTCATATGTGTGCTGTGCCATTCCCATAAAATTTTTCAATGACACACAATTTTCTTGTGCCTTTGTGACATAAAAGAGTGCCATCCCTAAATAATGGAAATAAGCTATCGTTGTCTACATCTAGAACTCTTTTTGACATAATTACATTTAATGTCGTTTGATATTAGAGCTGCAAAACTATCGATAGTACTATCGATAGTATCGATAGTTTTGTTGTAAATGAAATATCGATAGTTTTTTCCACTATCGATACTATCGGCAAAAAAAAACAAGTAATTAAAAGAGTAAAAATAATCGAAGTCAGTAACCAGTAGCCGGCAGCTTTGAAGCAAATTATCCGTAGTTGATTTAAGCTTTTTTATAGCGATGGAAAAGTTGGTACAATTGTATAATTTTAGCGCTATTTGAATGCCAAAAGTACCGTAGCACCGCAATGACCCATTTAGCACTACTGGAATCTCTTTATATTATATTACATGCCAAAATTGCATTAAAATATATTAACCCCCTTATGCAAAAAATAGTGCGTGCTTGAGGTGTACATTAAAAAAAATTTCCATAGAAAAACCGGTTTTAACGTTCACTTTTTTTTTGCACAAGGGGTTAATCTTTAGCTCGAAGGTATTAGAAAATTAAGTAAATCAAAAGATGTTTCCCGGTACTTAAAGAATTGCTGGAGGAATGTTATTTATTCCAAATTCATCTGCAAATGTGGAAATTTTATTTTCGTACCAAGGAGAGAAGCCGACTATTTGCATCGACTGTGAACAATCGATTAAAAAAAGGTTATAAACGTAGTATATCGTAAATGTTACTTTTATATTCAGATCCCAGCAACTAATATTCTTTGTGCGCCTTCTGGCGTTTTGTTAATTGATTTTTAGTTAATTAAAAAGTACAAGTATTAAAAAAATATAAATAAAGAATTAGGTACAATCGTACTGAAAAAAATAAATTTTTTTTTGAAAGTTAGTACAATTTGTAAATATGACATCGCATCCCTGCTTCTGTATACACAAGTACTTAAATACATATGTATGTACTATGAATTTATTTATAAATCCAAGTGTTATTCGAGAAATAGTAGTCACAAGTATCTTTATAAATTCAACATCGTCGACACAAAGATAAATTTTGGTGGTACTGATATCGCGACGGCCGCCAATCGTCTCTTACGATAAAACTTTACAGTTAGTGTCTTAAAAGTTATCAATTTTCGCATTTTGATAATTCTAAACCATGGGTAGGCCCATAAAATTTTAAGCTCAATAAAAAAGTATATTTTCGATAATATGATCCGCTTACGATAAAATCGAAAAAAAGCTTGATATATTTTTATATACTAATGAAAATGTTGAGGACTCTGGATTTTTTTTCGAGTCAAATGTAGTTTATGTGGCCACTTTTATAAAACTATTCAATACTATCGATAGTATCGATAGTTTTACATAAAACTATCGAAACTATCGAGTGGAGCGACTATCGATAGCTTTGCAGCTATATTTGATGTAGCATTGTGAGATTTTGATTTTCGTATGGTTTCTTAATTAATATTTATACAAATGGATAATCGCAAAATTATTCAATTGGCTAGTGCTACCGTGTGTTTATCAATAATAAGAAACAAATTAAGAAAATCTAAAAAACGGCAAATAAAGTAGTGGAAAAGACCAGGGCTTAATATGCGTGCTACCAATGGATTCTATTGTACTCTGCATTCCAGTTTACGGAAGCAGGATGCCAGTTGGTTTAAAAATTTTATGTGCATGAAGACCTAACTCCACCGAAATTTCTGCCCTTTTTTGCACTTGTATCCCTATAAGTGCTACACATACATACATAAATACATATATATGTATTTTCCATATAGCCTCACGAACCTCCACCAGCAGAATTAGCTGTGTCGTCATGTCATGCGTCCAGGGCGCTTGAATTTCTCTCACAATCTCCTATGATTTTCAACTTTCTTTTTCGTTTTCCATAATTTTAAATTTTTATACCCGCACACATTTAAAATTCTTTCGGTATTTTCTCAATGTCAACACGCTAACATTTTCTTTTTGTATTTGCAATGCAGCGAAGTTATTCTCAGAACTGTTTACATCAGATACGTAAACAGTTATTTTTAGTAATGCCACACAACGAAAAATATCGGAAATGACAAACGTTGCCACTAGTTCCCACTGTTATGTTTGCTATATTTGTCACAAAATGCCACAGTGTGTACTCGGCCTCATATCGAAATTTCTAATGACAGCATTCGATAACGTGCATACATTCGAATGCAACCGTTCGTGTTTTTACTCGCAAGCAAAAACGCATTCGAAATAACGTTTAGCATAGAAAAAGCGAAGAGAAAGAAAATGTATTTATGTTCAATATTTTACTTATTTATTTATAAATGAGGTAGTTTACACGGGAATAATTATGCTGACACAAGATGCCAGTTTGTTGGCAAATTCGGTGAAGAGAGTGGTTTTTCGGTTGGCATAATTTTTCAACCAGCTTCAACCCCGCATTAGCAGCACAAAACCAATACATGCATACTTGCGACAGGTTCGGTGTTTTTTTTACAGAACTTTTTTTGTTTTTAGAGTCCAACCTAAATTAGAGCGTCAAGCGTTGAGTTAGCAGCAGGGTACGTATTTTCAGTACATTTAAACATATAAAATATTATTTAAATGTACTGAAAATACGTACCATGCTGACAACGCAACGCTTGACGCTCTAATTTAGTTTGGACTCTTAGTTGGCCAACGTCGTGGAAACATGAATTAAAAGAGGGTTGGTCACGCCAACAAATTTTAAAATCATAGTTGAATTTAAAGAACGCGAGTTTTTATATCACATCCAGACTATTTGAAAGCTTACAAAAAAAAAAGAAGCACTGGGAGAAATTGCTGCGGCCATTCAGGAGTTAAAACCTAATGTAACTGCTGCTGACATAAAAAAGTAAGGTGTTGCAGCAGCAAATTTCTCAAGAAAAAAAAAATAAGAGCAGCAGAAGAAATATTCTGAAGAAGTTAACCGAAGGTTTACAATAACAAAAATTAAAAATTTAAAAAACCCCCGACTTTTTTCAGAAAAGATTTTATATCTTCTAAACGTCTCGTTCGATGTTCTTCAAGCATATCTAAGAATCCTCTCGATCAAATCATCTTTCAAACAGAAAAAACTAAATGAAAATCGGTCCAGCCTTTTGGCCTGTACGTGGACACAGACAGAGACACAGATACACAGATATACAGACACGCACTTCAAACTTATAACACCCCTTTTTTTAATCGGGGGTTAAAAAATAAAGAGCTATTAAATAAAATATAAACAAACCTAAGGCTCAAAAAAAATAGTTTAAGAAGACAGTTCTACAAAAAACAAATGACTCACAACTGTATTATTTATGAGTTAGTTCAGAAGCTAGTTTTAAATGAGTTAGCAAAAAGTCACCTATATTATGCCATATTAATTAGTCTCGTGTAATTTCGAAAAGAATAAAAACTGTGTTATAAATAAAAATTGTTCTCATGTAAACTACCTCAATGAATGTAACCACAAATGTACGTTTAAAAAATACAAATAAAGAGGGCAATTATGATTAAAATTCCGCGAGAAATTTTTCCCGGGGAATAATTCCAACTAATAGTAAATAATAGGGAAAACAAAAATTCTAATTGGAAAAGGGAGAAATTTCCCGCGGAATTTTATTCATAATTGCCCTGAAAAAGAATTTCTAGTTGTCTTCAAATATAAAGTTCTGCAGTCAGATTGGGGCCAAGTGTCTCTATGTCAACACTAAAATTCTAGTAGTAGTTACATTGTCTACAATTTCTATTTTATTCGTCAGTATAAAAGAAAGAGAGAAAATAGATGTGGTGTATTTATGGTGGATTTTGCAACAACTTGTCAATATATATAAATTTGTATGTACGTAAGGTATAGAAATGTACCAGTAAATGTGTGGGTGGTATGTCTCCATGTTCCCATAAGAACTATGAATTCACTAAATAGTCAATTGTTTTAGTGTTACTAGTAGATTTTCAATGACAAGCACATGCTAAATGTCTATAGCATAAAGTATTGTATGGGGAATAATTGTGGAGTAGTACTGGTGACAAAGTCAAAAGCGACTTAGTACATTTTCACTATTCGCACTTTCTGCAGGGAAACACACTGTTTTGGCAACAGTTAACAGGGAAAATAAAAAAATCAACTAACTATGGAAGCATCTAAATAAGAAATTAACTGCCAACGTATAAAAGAATCGGCAATGTGTCTAGTGCTCTATTCTCTAACTTTACACTAATTAATTATTATTAAGTTATTAACAAGGAAACCGCAAATATGCAATTGCATGTTTTTTCCATTGGCGTATAAATGAGGATATAAGATATTTATCCGTTTCAGAACTTTTTATGAATTATGACATCGATTTCTTGGAGCATATTTTTGCATATTTTACCCTTTAAAGCATGTTTTGCATATTTCAGTCGTACATGCATATTTTTAGCATATTTTCTAATTTTTAGAGCATAATTTACACTTTAAGGGCATATTTAATACTATATAGAATATTTTTATTTTAATATTAAGCCAAAATTTTTCATTTTATTTTTCGCCATCCAAATCTCATTTCCAGTGTTCCTTGTGTTGTATAAATTTTTCTTTTATATTAATCAGTTATTACGTACGTTAGCAGCGTTGTCAACTTTGAAATTTAAAAACGCGCCATTTGCAAAAAAAGCACCAAGCTTAGAATTTATTTTTAATTTTAGTTTAAAATGTTTATTATATTAATTTTGCATAAAGTAATTTTTTTTTTGTTTTAAAAATTTTACACTAAAACAGCCTTTTACAGTTCAGGGTTAAAAAAATAAAACCTAAAAAGATTGGCAAATTTTTTACTATAAATTCCTTTGTACTACATAAATAATAATATTTTTTTTTAATTTCATAAATTCTCTACCAAACTTTTCAAAGAGATCAACGATTAATAGAAAGGATTCAAAACTAATAAAAGTTCATTATTTATCATTATAATCAAATATTTTTAAAATTTTTTTATTAGAAGCTTAATATATCCATATTAATAACAAAAATTAAAACTTTTAAAAACCCCCGAATATTTTTAGAAAACTTGTGATATCTTCTAAGCGGCTGGACCGATTTTATTAAAACATAGCTAACAACTTTACAGATCAAGTCACCTTTCAAACAGAAAAAACTAAATGACTTTTTTTGTCGGGGGTTAAAAATATTTTTTAAGACGTTTTTTATTTATTGTATCTTCAAATATGAACTAACAATAATTATTCAAATCTTAATCTTAAGTATAATTATTAGGCCCAACCAATGTCGGACATAAACTAAGTGATAGTTATTACTAATACATAAGTAGTAATAAGCACAAAAAAAGCAATGTGAGTCCGATCACAGAAGAGATGTGTAAACATCTAGTAATGAAAAATGTTCCCTATTTGGAAGTACTATGGTTTTAGTAATATTTTTTAATTAATCAATTAAAAGTATCAAAACTTTCAATATTGTAAATACATAGGAATTTGCTGGTTTTTGTTTGTTTTATTTAACTTATTTGGTTAGTAAATGGGCACACTGCTGTTTAATGAAATGTAATGCATGTAGTTATTTTACAGCAATGGTTTTCGAACATACAGCGCTAGCACAATTATATGTTAGTGAAAATTAGTAGCTACTATTGCACACAAGATGGTGTTTATATGAAGTGTTAAGTTTCTCTGTACTTCTTGTTGTCCGTGTGAATGACAATCTCAAAAACGATGAAGACTTTTAGTTTGACAAGTTAAGGTTTTTGTTTTCCTTATTTTCCTTTGTTTTAGTAAATTTCTTATTAAAAGTGCAAAAAATCTTTTTAAAAGTTATTAAAATTAAATGTTTTTGTATTCATTTTATTTATTTGTTTTTATTTGCCTATGATAACTTAATGTACGACAATTAGTAATAAATTCAGTAAAGTGCGACTTTGACCCGCGCACGAAGGGTTCCGTGCGGACACTTTAGCCTATATAAGAAATAGTTTTGGCTTTTTTTTCGTTTATTGCGTTTTTTCGGTTTTTGGCGCTTTTTTTATTATTTTTACTGAAATTTTAGTGGTACTGCAGTGCTCATCTATGGTAAATGCTTTTACTTTTACTTTTTACTTTTTAATTCCTGTTGTTCATCGTTTAGTTGTTGCTGTTCTTGTTGTTGTGTACGCATTGCAATTAAAATAAATTCAGTAAAGTGCACGAAGGGTTCCGTACATTCGGTTTTGAGCATTTTTTTGATGTATCTTTTTTCCTTTTTAAGTTTTTCCAGTTTAAACGATTTTTCAGCTTTGTCGCTTTTTTCTCTTTTTGGCTGTTTTTTCTCTTTTTGGGTTCTTTTAATTTTCGAAATTTTTTCATTTTGGCGACTTTTTCTGTTTTTGGGGTTTTCTCATTTTGGCGTTTTTTGTTTGTTTTTGGGGTTTTTTATTTAGGCGATTTTTTCATTTTGGCGATTTTTTGTTTAAGGGTTTTTTTTTAATTTTTGCTATTTTTTTATTTTGGCGATTTTTTTCATTTTGGCGATTATTTTTCTGTTTTTGGATTTTTTTTTCACTTTGGCAATTTTTTTCATTTTGACGATTTTTCCGGTTTTTCGCGATTTATTTTAGTCCTAGAATTTTTTTTAATTTGGTGCTTTTTTCGGTTTTGGCGTTTTTTTTCGGCGATTTTTTTTAGATTTGGCGATTTTATAATTTTTTAGTTTTACCGTGTTTGAAAATTTTAAGGGTTTTGCTCTTACGGTTTCCAAGATACAGCAAGTTGTCAAAGTTACAAAGTCAAAATTGCATTAACTGATGGAACACCCTTTAATTTAAATTTTTTAAATTTACTGTTAATTGTTGTAGTCTGTATAAAAATACACTAACTTTACAAAATTCAAGTGTATGTATATTACTTGGGATTTTAATATTTTTCGTTGCTCGTTTTAGAACATCCTTTAATTTTTAACTCTCATATATTTGCTGTTGTAGCGGACAAATGTCTTCACACTGTGTCCGAATTTCAGGTCCGTAGCTCCTACGGTTCTCGAGAAAATACCCTCTAACAGAGGAACGGACAACGTAGCGAAAACAATAGGGTTAATTTTCACGTTTGGTATACGGAACCCTAATAAAGCAATTATTATTTTCACCTTTGGTGTACGGAACCCTAATAAAGCAAAAAATCTAACGACCCTAACAAACAAAAACCAGCAAATTCCTATGTATTTACAATATTTTAAACAAGTTTGTATTGCTTCTTTCAAACACTAATACACTCATACATAGCTCACACCGATTTGACAACGCTGTGTGCATCTCAGCAAAGAAATCTCAGCAAAGAAATTTCAGTGAAAAAGATTTTTACTCCCTAGCGTATAGATGTTTACACATCAAAAATATTTTTAAGCAGCTGCATCTGGAGTGTTGTTTATTATTGCTCTTGTATCTTTTTTTTTTAAGCGGTTGTGTCCAGTAAAGTTCAAAATATTACGAGCAAGCGGATTAGGATGTGACTCGAGTTTTGTTAGATATTTGCCTGCGTATTTTGCAATTTCTTCAGTCACTAGTGGCATATTCAAATCACGATATATATTTGAATTTTTGATGTACCATGGAGCCGACGTTATCATTTGTTTTGCCTTCGTTGGATTTTCTCAACATTTGAAGCTGAAGCAGTGCCCCATAGCTGAGTTCCGTAGCACCATATTGACTTTAAAAGCGACTTGTATATTAAAAGTTTGCAGTCTAGGCTGAGTGTTGAATTTCTATCAATCAGCCAATGTACCTGAGTTAATTTAAGTTTCATTTGTGATAGCTTAGAATCAATGTGGTGTTTCCATGTAAGTCGTCGATCAAGGTGTATACCAAGATATTTCACATGTGAATGTTGAGGAACAACTTGATTGTCAATCCGAATGGGGAAACAAGTAGCTCTTCGTAAGGTAAATTTTACTTGAACACACTTTTGTTCATTTACCTTAATTTTCCATAAGTTTAACCATAGCTCCATCTTGTTAATGTGTTCCTGGAGTTTGCGGGATGCCTCATCAGGGTTTTCGTGCATACTAAGGCAGGCTGTATCGTTGGCAAATGTGGAAGTATGGATACTAGTGCTTACAGGCATATCACAAGTATAAGTCAAATATAAAACTGGCCCCAGTATACTCCCCTTGGGGTTAAAAATATAACAATAAAAACAAACAGCCTTTTACAATATATGCACATAATTAAAAAAAAACTTAACCAAAAAAATTTAAGAAATTCATTATGCGACATATTGTCATAAGCAGGGAAACCGCAAATATGCTATTGCATGTTTATTCTCGTGTTACGTATAAATGCGTATATAAGATATTTATCCATTTCAGAACTTTTAATGAATTTTGGCATGGATTTGTTAGTGCATATTTTACCCTTTAAAGCATATTTTTGCAGATTTATTTTTCGCCATATAAATATCATATTCAATATTCCATGTAGTGTATAGATTTTTCTTATGTATTAAGCAGATATTACAGACGTTAGTTTCAATAAAAGTTTAGTTTTACATTTGTGACGGGATCTACCCCGAGTAGACATTGAAGGAACATTGTCAATTTATAAAAGTTTTATTTAGATGTGACAGGCAACAATTTTTAATTGAACGTCTAGTTCAATATTTTGTTGTTTATTGCAATAAAAATTATAATTAACAATCTTGTCTTATTTATCCAAAATGCAGTTCCAAAGTTTTAATTCTGATATCGATATCTGCTTTGAAGTTGAATTAAATTTTTACGAGAGTATCAAACAAAAAATTAATTCACTATATGTTTTGGTCAAAATTTGCTGTCTTATTTTATATGCAAACGTCGTTGAATATTTGAATTAAAAATAAATTTTCATTCAAAACTGAACCAATTTATTTTATTTTTAAAAGCATATTTTTGAGTTTTTAGTGCGTATTTTCAAGTTTATAGTGTATATTGAATGCGCATAAAACACTTTTTTTACAGCATATTTTTGGTTTCCCTGTTCATAACATTACATTAAAAGAGGTACTGTCGAAGAATGTAAGCTTGTTATTTTGCACCTTGTACGTTTGAGTGTGTGTGTAATATGTATGTACATGGTAAGCTATTATGTCCCTCTAGTCAACCTAGAACCATATGTCTCTATGTCAATACTCTTTCTTTAGCGACAATTGCACTAGTTAAAATGTCGACAACTTTCCTTTTATGCGTGAGTAGAGATACGTTAGAGACGACAGTTCAAGTGTAGTTCTGGTGATATTGTCAATGATCGCGTCAATAGTTTGTTTTTCTTTTTTATTATGTAGTGCAATAATATTAAATAAATATATGTAGACGAGGGTCACTAAAATCTACGAGTGAATCTTCGGTTCAAATATCTCCATATGGTCGTAAAAGAACTACCTTCTCAATAGTGCTAAAGTCTACTGATAGATTTTGAATGACAACCCTATGTTATTTGTCAATAGGCATTTGCATTGGCTGGGGTACACATAGTCAGTAGCACTATTGACAATGTCACTAGAAAATCACTATAAGTTTACTATTGACAACGAGAAGATATATCGATATTGTAGACTAGAGCCCCTCAAATTTACTAGTGAATATTTGGTGCCAATGTCTCCATGTGGTCCCGAAACAACTACTAAGTCAGTAGCGCTATAGTCTAGTGGTGGATTTTCAATGACAAGCTAATGTTAAATGTCAATAGATGATACCATTGGCTGGGGTACACATGGTCAGTAGTGCTACTGACAACGTCACTAGTAAATCACCACAATTTCACTATTCGCACTTTCTGCAGGGGTGTTATAGCATTGCACAGATACATCTGTTTGCACCAGTTTTACGTGTTTTTGGTTCTGGTATGAACAAACATGTTATTTAGCGTTTTCTGTTACTAGTTGTTAATGTTGACTTTTTAAAATAATTATTGTATGGTTGGGCAATGAGCAAATGAAAACAACACATTTAGTTTCTTTGTTTTTCTAAAACAAACAAGATACATAAAACTGCTTTTACCGTAAGTGCCTTATGATGTGTTGAGAAAAAATATACATGGCTCCGGGCTCCGTTACCCGACTGTAGAAATTGCAGTTGTAATGTAAATGTAAACGTTTGAGCGCTTATAGAATGCTTAAAAACGTGTCATGTGTTTTCGATACAAACAAAAAAACTTCTTTGTGCACACATACATACTAGAGTGGACCCTCAATGTATGGGAAAATTTTAAACTTATCTGTTTCAAAATCGTAGCCCATTTTTGTGTTAGGTTAGGCTAAAATAAAATTTGGTAAAAGTTTGAGCTCGATCGGGTGAAAATTGCCGTGCCGCACGAGCATTGAATTCTGTGAGAATGAAATTCGGGCAAAATGGAGAGAAAAACGTCGGTAACTACTGATGAGTCACCTCTAGAGATGTAAACTGTAAGAGCAACCAACATTATTTTTGTATCCCCAATATTTCTCTAGAACAAACTTATCGCCCATCTCCAACCCTTCACATAGTCCCCATAAAAAAAATTTAATTTTCCCAAAAATTTACTAACTAAATTTTTAATAAAACTGGTGTTGTCGCCAAATGGCTCTTATTCTATTTATTTAATCTTGGTTCAGTTTATTTGCATATCTAATTTGCTTTATTTAATATGATTTACTTTTTGAATTGTATTTGTATCACACAATGTGAATTACCTTAAAGTAATTTTATTTGTCTTATATTCTTAAATTCTTGTTATGCTTATGTACAATTTGTTGTTGTTATATACATTGATCTCACTGCAGTTCGAAGTTTCGTTGAGTTATCCCGTTAGTTTAAATGTATGTAAAAAAAAATCAAAAATTGTTCGTACATAAATCAATAGTTGTCCAACAAAATATTTTAACAATACTGTTAGTTGTTAAAGGAAAAAACTGGAGTAAGCGATGAGATCGTTGCTTCGAAATTAATATTTGCATCAGATGACACCATTACTTTTTGCAAGGCCCAACTACAGAAAATACAACGCCGCAACGACTATAAGGAACTGTTGGAACTAGTTGTTATATTCCTTGGCGTTGATTTGGCTGAATATAAGTTCAAAGAACTCATACCCATTCACCACGCTCGATGGATGTCCAAGGCAATTTATTCTTTAGAAATATTTATGTTCAGAGATCAATTTAAATTGGAAAAATCAGAATTAGATGGAATTCGAGATGTCTGCGTGTTTGTTGTTCGTCTATACGTAAAAGTCTGGTATAACTGTACTGAAGCTGTTAAAGCTCCGAATCAGGACTTTAACTTTTTGAAAGCACTTCATTCATACGCAGACTTGGATCAGAAATTGTCGAAAACATTGGTAACAAAGTTTATCAGACATTTGTGGTATCTGGCGGATGAGGCTATAGCCCTCGCTTTCTTCGACTCAGATGTTTCGTGTGACATAAAACGAAAAATTTTGGCTATTATTAACGCAGATAATGGAGAAGAAGTCCTTGCAGAAAGTGAAGAAAAATCTGTAGAAGGAACTGAAGAAGAAGATGATCACGACTATAGTACCGATGGATCTGACGATGTTGAAAATGCTATTCGTAGAAAGAAAAAAATTGACGTTAATTTTGCAGAAGTAAATGAGCAATTTTTCTCGAATGGCGTGAGTGCTTTCGTAACGTCTAAAACAAAAAAAATTTTCGAACGCTTCAACTTGCCGCATGAATTTATACGATACCCACCGGAAACGTGGTCACAGCGAGCAGATTATCAGCGAGCATTGAAAGTTGTCGAGAAAATTCAAGTTGTTAACGACACCGCCGAAAGAGGCGTGAAAATGATGGAGGACTACAATAAAATATTGTGCAGAAACGAAGAGGAGAAGCAATATTTGATTCAAGTTGTCGCTAATTATCGAAAAAATATCCGAATTTTGAAAAAATGAATTTGATATAAATCGGTGATAATTAGCAATTAATAAAATTAATAAAGCCATTTTAATTAATTGTAATAATTGTCTATTTTTTCTTCATTTTGGTAAATGTTTGGGAAAATTAAATTAAATTAATTAAGGGTTGGAGATGGGCGATAAGTTTGTTCTAGAGAAATATTGGGGATACAAAAATAATGGGGGTTGCTCTTACATTTTACATCTCTAGAGGTGACTCATCAGTAGTTACGGACGTTTTTCTCTCCATTTTGCCCGAATTCCATTCTCACAGACTTCAATGCTCGTGCGGCACGGCAATTTTCAACCGATCGAGCTCAAATTTTTACCAAATTTTATTTTATCCCAACCTAACACAAAAATGGGCTACGATTTTGGAAAATCGAAAAAAAAATTAAGGACCACATTAATACATACACGCTAATTGCTTTGTGCCCAGCAAATACGCATTTTTGTTTTTAAATTGCGAGTTATTTGAAGTCAAACCCGAAAGTTTATATATATATAATATTTAAATTCATGAAATTAATTTTTATTGAAATGTACATACATATGTATACGGACATACATACGAGCATGTATGCATTAGAACTTATAAATAAATAATATACATATAAAATAGTAATGTTTTAATTAATCCAAGATTTTTTTAATAATTTCGCTGAAAGCATTTTAATTTACTTTCTTTTGATGGTAAGTCTTAGCCTCCCAGCTAAAAAAAAATTATATATGGTCCATATATTTTTAATATATGAATGTATATAACTATATATAAGTATGTATGAATTCATGTATGGAAATATATGGGATTATACATGGCAAAACTATTATATATGAACTAATATATGGACTAATATATGAAATGTATTACAATATATGAGCTCATATATGGAAATTTAATTATGAAGCTATTCATATGTGAATCCATTTATAGAAATAAGATGCAATATATGGCGCCATATAAAAATACATGCATACATAATATCTCACATAAGATCGCATTTGCAATCAAAAAAGCTTGAATTTTATTAATTCGATCTTTTTCCATCTTTTTTATCACTGGTGAATTGGAAGTCTGTTAGAAAATACATACGCATAAGCAAAGTTTATATGCGTAGAGCCTCAAGGTTTAAAATATAAAAACTAGTGTTACAAAAAAAAAATCTTTTTTGTTGATTTTATATATTGTGGGTCTATTTAATAAATCAAATAATCACAAAGATAATGCAGCCATTAAACAAAATTCATATAACTGCCAAAAATAATATTGAAAACTAGTGTTAGTATAAAAACGGTTTATTTTTTCTTTTATAATTGGCATTAGTTTTTAATCTGGCTTCAAATCGTTACATACGTGATCGTATCGGCAATCGTACGAAAACAAATTAAATGATACGTCACTCGTATAAACTGAATGGGATTTCAATACGTTCACGCATGTCATAATCCGATTCGACCCCTGATTTTAATCGATTCACATTTTCTCTTAAAATGTCGAATGAAATGTCTTTTAGTTCGTTTTGAATTATTTTGTTCGAACAAATGTTTCATTAAACACAACCTTTCTCCACAAAATCTTACAAAAAAAGTATTTTAATAATTTAATTTATTGCACAGCAGTGCGCTTTTTGAATCAATATGAACTTTGCATTCTATATAGGGAATACACATTCATTTATGAAAATGTATGAATATATATTATCATATATGTCCATATACCCTAATTTTTCGGATCCGAACCATGTATGGGATATCATACATATATGCTCCATACATATTTTTTAGCTGGGCTGTTGGAAAAAACTAATTGAGTTTTTGAAATAACACAAATTTTAGAACGAAAATGCGCCCCAACGTAATATTTGTCATTGTACATTACCAGAACGGATTTTGAGCAACTTCATCTGAAAGACGAAGTATTTAGCTCTTTAATTTCCAAGAATGTGTATGCTTGCAGTAGCACCTCAATAAAATCTTTACTTTCTCGTTTTATCCTTTTCTTATTAATGTTCGTACCTACTCATAATAATTTAGTTTTATTTACAAACAATATACATATGCATATTTTTTAACAAAAATACATACACATGTACATATACAGGACTTTTTGTTTGCTGGGTGTTCATCAGTATAAAAAAATCAAATAAAATGGAAAACAGCTGTTCGAAACATTGATGAAACTTCAGCATCTTCACATTATTTTTGATTGTGTGGAAAAAGCACCAAAATTATTTAAATGTTATCAAATAATTATTTTATACTTAAAAACATCGTAATGACCTTGACATATAGTGAAATTACAATTTAAGCTTCATACTCGTATATATATATGCACACTTACATTACAACGAATTACAATTCTAAAAAATATTTATATTTTTATTATCATTATAATTATTATGATTATACGTACCTACTTTTATTTTTATTGGTATTATTTTTAAATAAAAATTGTTTTTTGTATGTTTGAACGCACATATGTATGTATATTTTACATATTCACACATATGTATATGTATATTAACGAAAAATAAACACATACGATTTGCAGGCAGTCTTTGGTTAGATTTTATAAAACTAAACTAAAGAAAACTAATTTTAATTTTTAATCACCCAAAAGCTTAAATTATTAAAAGAAACAAAAGTACCAAATCAGGGCTATTGTGCCACACTCTCATTCAATATACATTCATCCCATCACTGCCTACAAATGTCACGTAACGTCGTCATGAAATTCTATTTTCTGCAGGTTCAGACGTTACATTTACAGGTAAGCAATTGCATAGCTTTTCATGCAACAGATTCGATCAGCTGACACATATACATTTACAGTTCTACATTTACAGTCGGGTAATTCTGCCTTCATGAATGAATGAATCAAGGCGCATTTATTATGTGGCAGCACTACACCAGGTGACTAGTGTCATTATACCAATCTAAATGTCAAATTTGGAATGTGCAGGTATAAGCCTAAAAGCATGCTTTTGTTTGGGTATCCATAAACACTTTTCGAATATTCAGTTTTGTATGGTGTTTGACATTTCCTATAAGAAACATGCAATCTGACGATGCTACCCTGTTTTGAAAAGTAAGAACGTAATTTATACCAACAAAGTACATGTGGTTGTTGTAGTATCGCGGGTACCTGATTGATGTGCCTTGGAATGAATAAAAGCAAAATTTCACATACATATGTAAGTAGATGATACATGTACATGAAACAACTGAGCTGCAAATACAAAACAATGACACACGATATGCATGCAGTGTTGTTAGATAACTTTTTCTAAAAATCGTCAAATTTTAAAAATAAAATCGTCGGACAGTGTGTAATTTCTACTCACATGTGTAGGCCATGTAATTAAATTCTTGTATAATCTGTATGTAATTCTACTTTGAATTCTATTTTTATTTATTTTTGTTTTAATTTTAACCTACACAAAAGATGTGTAGTGTAATTTTCTTCGATGTGTAATTGGAGACACAGCGATGTGTAAATTCATTGGCAACACTGTAATAATTTTATTCACACACATACACTTACATTTTCGCAGCTTGTGTAAACAAAGTTTGCCAACTATTTGCAATGTATAAATTAACAGGCTGGGCTTGTGCATGTACCTGTTATAATTGTATCATGGCAGTGTTGTTTGTTTGTTTTAGAAGATTTCGCTGCGGTAAACCATTTGAAAAATCCTTCATGTCTTAAGGCCGAGGCACAATGAATCCGTCATACGTTATACTTCGCCTTTATGCAACTGTCATTATCGCAACGAAGGTTGGCACAATGAGTACTTTATTGACGGAAGCATTTGAACAGCTTCAATAGGTTGATTCTCCATTTTATGTGTTAAATTCAATTTTTTTTTATTTATTTCGTTTATTTCTTTTGTTTAATTTTATTTTTGCTGCCACAAAACACAAAAACCTAATTCAGAACATACAAAAAAAAGCAACCAATATCTGTCAAACTACTCAACGTACGCAAAAAGTTAAAAGTTGACCAGTTTTTGTACTTTGCGTTGACGGACACGTACTGAATGTAACAGCCCTCATAAGAAACCATGTATTTCAACTTAGCTGTCAGTTGAAAAAAACGAAGTTTAAAGTATGACGGATTCATTGCGCCCCGGCCTTTAAAAGTTCTTGTAAGGGGTTTTGTGCACGACTTTAATTGATGAGTAGTAATTTCGAGTATACACGATACTAAAAATCGTACGATAAATCGTACAAGTATGAAATTAGAAACTTGTACTTATGAAGTATACTTTGTAGTATGAAAATCAAAAATTTTCGATTTTTGTTAACGCAGCTTCGATAAGTACGATAATAAGTATAGTGTATCACGCTGTTGCACAGCAAAATTAGTTTTATGAGGAAATGATTTAGAAAACGCAGTGTTTCTGCGACTCAATTTTAAAGTTAGCTTAATGTAGCGGATATTTTATTTAAAAAAAGAAGATAAAGCTTTATTATAACCATTCTCTAGAAAGTTTCTCTTTTCTTTTTGCATTATTTTTTTTATTATTATTTTCAACTGCAGTGCACTTGTTATTAATAAATCCTTCACAATATTCTTTTATCCGCCTATGTATTGCCCTTAAAATTCTTCTTTCAAATGAATTAGTACGAAATGTAGTAACGTGTATATTAAAAACCGTACTACAACTCATACTACGCTAAGTACGAAATTAAGTAAGGTGTATACCCTGCATAAGACACTACAATATCGAATACACTATACATATTTTTTTTTCACGAATTTTAATTTTCTTCACTACCGTGTATTCTGTGTGGGCAGGTAAAGTTTGTATATTAAATGCTTTTTTATAAAACCATGTACTATAATTTTTAATTGTAATTTTTTATTTGAAAAATTTTTGTTTTCTGAATGCTCTAACAACCTTTCTTTAAATCTTTCTTTTCATATTGTTCGCCAGATATTTATTATTTTTGGCTTTGTGTGTATGATAATACAAGATCAAATTTATGTATGTATACTTAAGCTTTGGCAGTGTTTTATTCAAAATTCCCTTTTACAATCTCAAAAAGTGTCATTTGTCAAACATTATTTTTTTTTTTAATTTAAGTCTGGGGGCAAACCACGGCTTTTTATATCGAACAAATTTTCTCACAATTTTAGTTATGTTTGTATGGAAATTGCGATCGACGTCGAACACCGTAATTTGCCCTCTGATTGAATTTGAATTGCTCGATTTAAAAAAGTATTGTTAATAATGTTTGAAGGCAGATGATAGAAGCAATGTAGACCATTGTGCAATATATTTTGTTTGCTGGGTATTAATATGCGGATGATTGTGTGCACATTTTGGACAATAAGTTTGAAAATATGTATGTATAACGCAATGAACACACACAGTGAATGAATGCAATCGCCGTTTTTAAATACGGAAATGCATTAATATTACAAAAATTGGTATATTATTTTTAGTTAATATATATGTGTACATTTATCAAAAGTTCGATTAAAAGAATAAAAAACCCCATTATTGCAAAAAAATATAATTGGAATGAGAAATCGTTAACTTACCTTTGGATACATTTTGATTTATGTATGTATGTATATTTTAGCACACTTCACTTTAAACTTGAATTAAACTTTCAAACAGTTTGTATATAAATTATACAAACATAAATACATACATATGTATGTATGTACATACATACATATATATATGTTTTCTTTCTTAATTTATTAAATAGTTGCACGTTTTATTTTATACATCTTAGTTAAAGTTTTTCTATTTTTTTATCGTAATTTTGTTTTCTATACACAATTACTAAACAACACACAATATTTGGATACAGCGAATGCAGTTACGAATTTATGACGAGAATAAAACGTTTCAAAACAACAACAAGTGTGACAAAAAGTAATTTATAAATTAAATGTATACAGAAATCTGGCTGATGTTGTTTCATAAATTAATATTTACAGCAAATGAAAGCATTAATTTCAGGTGAGAGCTTTTTATATTAATTAACATGGCCAACAGCAGGATCATTTTGCTGATCGGTAATCAAAATACTCGAACTACAATGAACAAAAAACAAAACAATTACCCAGTGAGAGCAAATTTAACGGCAAAACAACAACTGCTGCCAAAACACAGAATCAAATTAAGTAAAAAATTATTAATAACTCATGATGACGATGGATGTGATGACGTCTGGCACTCGTATATTTGATATTATTTAATTTCACAAATCCTCCAACATATTTAAGCGAGTCAATAGTAATAAAAAGTACGCTTTAAACATTTGAAAATACAGAGCAGATTCGGTTAACGCAACCCTCCATAAGGGTAGCACCTCGGTATTCGCAACACCCAAATTTATTAAAATTGGTGACTCTGTTAACGCAACTTTTCAAAAAGAAGACCTCAATTAAAGCAACTTAAATTAAGATTCTCTCTTTCATTTTGTTTTTTTATTTTAGTTTTCTTATAAATAAATTCAAAGCTACAAACCTTTGTGCATCAAATCTTCTGCTTACGTACAAAAATTATTTTGATTACCGCTTTTAGGAATGACAAAGAATTTTTGAGTGGTGCGTCTGTTTCTGAAACCAATTTACTTTAGAAATTCTTTGCTTGTCAGTGCTCGTTCGAGTAAGATAAACAAAATGACAGTAGTGACAAAATTTTTTTAAATAATAATAATAATAAAATATTATTCAGGTATGTGATGAAAAACGATTTAGACACAGAAACGATTTAAAAACAATAGCAGGTGTGATGGGTTTTTTAAAATCGTTTTGTAATTTCAATTTCTAATTCCATTTTGTTTCATAAAAAAAAATTAAAATTTTTTTATTTTATGAAAAACAATTATATCAGTTTTTAGTCGCGTTCAAACTAACATGGCTTCACAAGTCTTTTCTAAATTTTTAATTAAAAATATTGAAATTAAAGTAAGTATGATTTTGATTGTAAACATTTTTAAGAACTTAAGCAAAAGGGGAAAACATAAAAATTCTCGACAGGACGATGCATTAGTTGAGTTTATGCAAACTCATTCGGATATAGCCAGAGGTTTCGCAAAAGGTGGTAGGACTGATGTTGGGAATCAATGGAAGGACTTAGTTACTGAACTGAATAGCTTGGGTTTGTATTGTATTTAAAATTTGCATACATATACATACATATGTACATATGTATGTGTCTCATACGAATATTTTAAAGTATGGGCTTGCTGGAAAACAGCAATAAAGAAGAACATTTTTACAAATAAAAAGAAGCTCTTACAACATGTGGAGCCCATACAAACAATTGTATATACTAAACAAGAGGAGGTCGTAGGAAGAATATCTGGGCTGTATGCAAATGTGGATGGTATTATAAGTAGTGTTTCTCCAGGTTATAAAAGCAACAGTTCTGAATCGTCACCATCAGAAAAAAGTTTTAACGCCCAGCCAAATACACCGAAAAGGGTTAGTTAAGAGTTAAAGCTGAAGATCCAAGTTCTAAGTTCAAGTAACATGTTATATGTAGCGTAAATATTATTAAAAATAAAAACAGTTCTGGTAAAAATGGAAAGTGAATTTGTGATTTTAAATGAATTCATGGAATTCATTGAGTTTATATACATACTTACATAATATTAAAAGGGCATACGAAAAACTTCAAAAGACCACGAGACGATTTTGGGTGCGTTCCTTGTATTTAGAAAGTGAAGTGAGTTGGTTTTTTGCAGCGACTTTCCAAAAATTAAAAACCAGTGACCATGAATAGTTTCGTATAGCGACGAGAATCTATCTTCGACTGTTTATTCACTCTTCTAAGGGATAACCTTTTGAAGAGCTATTCCAGCAGACTGCCGGCTATTCCTACTTTAATCTAAATTTAAAATACGTTAAATAGGTGATGTTAATAAAAATCTCTACCCAAGTAGACAGACTAGGGTGCTGATGAAGTGTGTGGCTGCACAGAAAAATATCGGTACTTCCCCCAGCTAACAGAACGAAAAAGGAAAAACTAGCCACACATACTGATTTTCAACTCAACAGAAACAAAACAGCTGATTCAGAACAGAACAGCACGTACAAACTAATTCTGCCTTAAATAAGCCTTAAGAATTGGAATCAGTGATGGTAATTGGAAATTTTCATTTCGTGCCCTATCTCTTTCTAAATAGTGCCAAAATGACTTGAACAGTGCCAAAGATTTTTTATATAATTTAAATGTTGGTACTAAATGTTCATTTATAGTGTGTATGTATGTCTTATCTAACGAACATATATTTCTACGTAAAGACTATAATTCTAAACTAATTTAAAAAACAAATAACTTTTCTAATCAGATGTATATGTTAAGTCACAAATATATATTGTTCTTCCTTTGTTATATGGTTAATATATGTACATATATACTGCTGAGTTATTTAAATTCGTACACGCTAAAAGTAATAATAATTGTAAGCTATTTATTTTAATCCAACAAAGATTCTATCGGTATAACAGAATTTATGTTATTTTTATGTTTAGCATTTTATATGCATTGCTTTTATAAAAAATATATATTATTAGACTTCAAATAGTCTTTAGCATGTATTGAAGATGCTAAATTTCTAATACGTCTATTTCTAATTTTACTTTTGGCCAAATTTCGAACTAAAAATATTGTTTTCACATTTGATGAAGGGTGCAGAAAAGAAAGAATACATTGAACGATTCGATGAATATTACTAATAACTTGTTCATTAAAACAATTTTTGCAATATCGGAGAATCTTTCCAAAATTCACTCACACTTAGGTTCAAAGTATGTTTATATGAAGTACTCGTAGATGTAGCTGAAATTTATTATAATTATAATACCGATAGAATCCTGATGACTCTCATTGGCCTTATGTTGATAAACCTTGCATAAGTTCCTGACCATTATTACAACTTAAAGTTAGTTAAGAGTAGAATTTTATCGGACGTATAAAAAGTTTATCATTTGCAAAATTTTACTTTAACCTAAAGTAAGAGTTAAGTTACAGGCAAGTTTATCCTACCTGGTAAGTTAAATCCAATTTGCAATTATTAAAAGCTTTCTATACGTCCGATAAAATCATACTTTTAACTAACTTTAAGTTGTAATAATGGCCCTAAGTCTGATAGGATCTGTATTCACTTTAAATTTTTTTAACGTATTTTGTTTTGTTTTGAAACATTTGTGTAACAAAAGGAACAATATTATTCGTGTCTCCACTTACATAGAACATGTTCGGGTGCAAACTCTTAAAACCAATTCCAATAATAGTCCTTGAAGTTATACTTAGTTTTCAAATATGACATAAAATAAATGTAAAGATACTTTATTTTATTTTCGAATTCTACAACTTTATGTTGGAAAACTGAGTTTTTAGTCAATAATAGTTAAATTTCAACACCGCAATAAATTTCTTCCGTTGCAAGATAGTGTGAATTTAGATCTATATTATCAACTCAATCATTAATGTATTTTTTGTTTAAAAAATGTCGACACAAATGACGAATAAAAAATAAAACCTCCTTAAAATTAAGTGCACTCTTACACCGTCAGATTGCGTTTAACAAACATACATCTTACTTATATCATCCATCAAACTATTTCATATAAATAAAGTTTCATCATTGCATCCCACTGTTCAAGGACTCTATATGCAACAGCTTGTTGCGACCACCAACGTTTTCGGGAATACTTAAAATTAAAATGAAATGCTGAGTTGATATATTTCCGAAAATGTATAAAACCATCTTTTGGACATGAGCTGGTGAGAAAAATTCATTTATTCCTTTTAAGAAATCGTGAATGCCTCTAGACAAACATTCCAAATCATAACCGAACAGTTGGCAGCCCCAAATCCTACTAAGCTTTCAATACTTAAAAATGTAAAAATACAAGAAGATTAGTTATTATTGGAGTACAAAAAGTTTCCACATTAATGGACAAAAAATGCCAGAATAGATACGAAAGTGCCACAGTGCCAGCCAGCATCCAATAGTGCCAAAAATGGCAGAATTGTGCCACATCTCCCATCACTGATTGGAATTACTGAACTTAAGCCCGAATAAGAAATTATTTTTATTAAAATTTACTACAGTTCAATTAAATCTAAAAAATTTCTCATATAAAATTGTTTATGTACAGTCTTTAATAAAGCAACAAAGTTTTTTCCATGTAGTTACTTAGCGCATTGTACTAGTAGGCAATATCTCTCGTTAACATTTACGATGTCGGTTACCGTTAGGGTTGCCAGTTGTGCTTGTTTTGGCTGGATTATACCGCTTTCTAAGTACCTGTCCAGTTTCAAGCTAAAATAAAATTTGTCCAGCTTAACCAATTTTCCACAAAGTGTTGTTAATATTTATTGCCTTAAATTTCTAACGATAAACTATACATCGAGTATTGTTGTCTTCGCGTAGTTTATAACCAATTATCAAAAGATTTATAAAATGACAAAATATGGCCCTACTTTTTAATGAAAATTGAAAGCAATGAATTAGAAAATTTACGAAAAGTTGCATGTTTCGTCCCTTCAATAGCATTTTGTTAAAGAGTTTTTAGTATCATAAGCAATTTATACAAAAAAGAAAGAAATCGAATGTCTTCCGATCTTATGAGACCTGAAATATTAATAAATTTAAAGGAATCTTGCAAAGATTTTCGAAGATTTCTTCAAATACCTAAAGGTTTAGAATTAGCAAAATCCGTAAGCGCAAATCGTCACCTACAATCCAAAAGGCCGTAAGTAAACTTTTTACTATTTTACAGAAGCAAAAAACTTCATAAATTTAATACTATTTATATGTTAGGTGCCAAATTGAATAATGAATAAAATCGGAATTTTTGAACATATGTGAGTAAACTTTTAGGAAAATATGTATTTTGGTTAATCACATCATAATCAATCAAAAAGTCTATTTTGAATTTTTTGGTTGTTACGGCCTTTTGGATTTTAGGTGACGAAATACAAAATAAATGTGGCAGAAAAAATTAGATTGGGCTGTTGAGCTCAACAGTTGTGAAACTGTTGGGCAACCATTGGTCCCAATAGTTACGTCTTAGAAACGTCTTGATGGATATAATTTAATTTTATATCTTTATTTCGTTACTTTATAGCATTAATAATGTAAAATTTAACAAATATCTGCTCCTGCCACCTAACAAAGCATATAAACGGTATAACTCTATTCGATCAGCTGTTCAGGCTGAGCACAACATGTTGACTATAGGTAGCGAAACAATTTTATGATCGAAAATTACTCAACTGTTGAGTGGAGCGGAACTACTCAACTATGCGTTTCTAAGGCAAATACTCAACGGTCGCGCAGCAGCTATGTCTTATGAATGAATGCACCCATTTTTATTAAATTTTTAAAATTTTTTTTCACCAATGTACAGACAAACGAAAACGTTTTTTTTTTGTTTTGTTTTGTTTTGTTCGTGTCTTTTTAGTATGATTTTTTTCGTTATTTAATTTTAATACGTACAGTTATGATCGAAATAATATCAGCACGAAATAATATGGACACCTAACGTTAAAATTCAAAAGTGCTTATCTTGAAAACTAAATCGAACATTACTAAAAAATAAATTGTTTTATAGACAATTTATGTAATTTATAGTATCATCTTTTCTATAACAAATTGTATTTATAATTAATGAATATGCTACGATGGTCGAACTGGAAAATCAAATTATTTTAATACATTTTTAAGATAGCGGTTTGTCAATTTTTTTATATCTCGCTTTTTTTAAATAAATAATTATGTATTTTTAGTACTAATCTAGTTGATCACCCGTTTTTCAGTCCTTTTAATTTTTGACCTTCAATTTTTTATTAGCTAAGGAAATATTTTTTTGCTTATTTTTTATTATTCTAAACAAAAGAAAATTTATTATTTGACATATTGTCAGTAGTGTACATAAAATAATTGAAATTTATTTGCTGGTAGTTTAGCATGTCTATATACGTATTTCATTGGCGCTTGAACCAAATCATCAGTAGACTTTAACCACAAATTTTAAACAGTCACAAACCTCTTACTTTATGCATAGACTTTCAAAAACTATATGAGAATTCATAAAACAATAATACTTTTGAAAATCACAAAAGAAAAAATAAGCTTAGTAGGCTTTGAAACTGTACAAAACCCAGCAAATAATTTATATCCAGGTGAACTCATTTTATTTTTCTACATCCTTATACATTTAGAAATCCATTGGATAGCAATAAAAGTATTTACAAGGCTAAATGAAAAATAAAACATTAATTGAACTTTAAAGAAAATTTATTATTTGACATATTGTCAGTAGTGTACATAAAATAATTGAAATTTATTTGCTGGTAGTAAATACTTTTATTGCTATCCAATGGATTTCTAAGTGTATAAGGATGTATAAAAATAAAATGAGTTCACCTGGATATAAATTATTTGCTGGGTTTTGTACAGTTTCAAAGCCTACTAAGCTTATTTTTTCTTTTGTGATTTTCAAAAGTATTATTGTTTTATGAATTCTCATATAGTTTTTGAAAGTTTATGCATAAAGTAAGAGGTTTGTGACTGTTTAAAATTTGTGGTTAAAGTCTACTGATGATTTGGTTCAAGCGCCAATGAAATACGTATATAGACATGCTAAACTACCAGCAAATAAATTTCTATTATTTTATTCTAAACAAAGATATAACAAAATTAATAAAAAATAAAATACTTCCTTAGTTATTAAAAATATTGAAGTTCAAAATTAAATGGACTGAAAAACGGGTTTCTATAAAAAACTAATAAAACAGAAACTAAAAAATAGTTGATAGGTAGTTATAGCTCTTATTCACAATTCATAACTAGCGCAACTACTGCTTTCAGCTGGTAAATGAAATGCAACCTTACATATTGTTATGTAGAGAGCATAAAATGTCGATAATATTATGAACGATAAATTCTGCGATTAATTAAATAAAAAAGCTTATGAAGCTATTAAAAAACAGTTTTATTTACTTAAACAAATTTACAAATTCTAAAAAAGTAATTTTTTAGTCAGAGTCTGTATATAAATCAATTGAAATAAGGGCCTGTAAAAATAAAGTTATTCAATAAAATTTTGTTGACCAAAAACACATCTCTAATTTATTTGATTGCTTTATATGGATATTTTTTTGGAAGCAATAGAAATAAATGCAAGAAGTAAAGATAATAAGGTAAACTTATTATATAGGAAATTGTTAGAAAATAAAGAGTATTTGTTGTTTTGTGCATTTTAAAGAGCCACAAATTGATTTTACTTTTCAAATAAATTGTTAATGAAATCAACGAGCTGTTCTTTGAATGTCTTAGTTAGTTGGTATTTAGTTACAGCTTTACCCTTAATTAAGTCTTAACTTTTACTGTTGAAAGTAATCAACTATGAATAACTTAAATAGGTACTTAAAAAGTTAACACTTAGTGATAATTTCTGAATATGCGCCATATTTTTTAATAAAATTGTTTGTATAATAAAAAAATAACTATTCGTTCGTGAAAATTTTATTTCAAAATATCCAGATTTTACGTAATAATCCCGCTTTTTTAATTCAAATGTCCAGCTTTTTGTTAATCTCAATCTGGCAAGCCTAATTACGATGGTAAAACGAATTGTTTTGGAAACTTGGGAGATAATATGGAAGGAATTAATTGGACTTTACTTATCTTTGCCAAATACACATGAATGGGAGCGAATAGCACAGGATTTCAAGAATATGTGGGATTTGCTGAATTGTGTCGGAGCCATCGACGGAAAACACGTCACCATTATATGCCCACCGCATTTTGGCTCAAATAACTATAATTATAAAGACATTTTTAAAAAATATCCTACCAAATAATTTTTAACTAACCTTTTCCTATAACTTGTTAGGGACATATAGCATTGTGTCCGGACTGTTATTGAGTGAAAAGAAACAAAACTGTGATAAAAGATTATCTAGAGCACGCAGAACTGTAGAAAATACTTTTGGTATTTTGACAGCAAGAACAATTTTTTGAAGATGCACGATGAAACTTATTGCCTAGCAGATTTTGTAGACCGAGAGCAAAAGGGTTCTGCTATAGAAGGATTATGGAGACGAGAAACACAGCCATTAAAAAAGGCCGTAATTTTTTTCCAAACAATTCGTCCAGAAATTAATTTCAGCAAATGGATATTTTATGTGACTACCTTTTTATAAATAAAATATAACTTAAACTGTCAGTTTAAATTCGAGTTTTCTTTTTATTTAATTCAGCCTTTTTTATTTTACAAGGATAGCTCGGTGGTCTAAATTAGATCACTTAACACCTACGGCCCTATGTATAATCAAAAATTGACATGAAGTTGGCATAGGTGGCAAAATTGAAGACGATCTTAACGTGTTTGCAATATAATTTTACATTAAAAATCATGCTAGGATATAATCGTATATTAAAACTACATTATTCGGTGATCTTTAATGGCAAATTGTATAGAGAAACTCGTCAACACGTAGTTAAATTTTGTCACTTATTTAAATGTGCTTGAAAAAATACGACTTTCTTCTTTTGTTTATTTTCTGTACACATGTGATTGTAATAAATAAAGACAAGATAATGGGTATTAAGTGGTCTAATTTAGACCACCGGGCGATCCTAGTTAATATAAAGTAAGAAGAGATTGATATTGGTTTTTATTTTTTCAAATTTGCTAAAATTGTACTTTTGTTGTAGTTTGGTGAAAATTTTTGATTTTGTGAAAATGCTCGATGACTTGAATCAAATAATTTTGCTCGCTGTTTTCCATCACGAGTGTGGTGTTGACTGCTTTTAGAAGGCCAATTGAGCGCCCAGCAGGGTCGTTAACTACTGTTAAGTTTATTGCAAACTGTTACATTTTTTTGCTTCATTAAAAAAAACACTTATAAAGAAACAAATTTTGCCAGTGCCTTGGAATATTTAAAGTGGATGTCATTTCATCCAAAGTGTTTATTGAATGTCTTGGATCAAAAAAAAGATAAGCCAATCGCCATTTCACTCAAATACCATAAGTTGCGTGACATTATTTCCAAAGCAGCCTCCGCCACAGAAAAATTTATTTTGCTAAATTGCTGGATTTGTTGTATCAACAAAAATATCGTTTGAAGCTGCATGTGTTGCTAACGTGCACTTAAACTAACGTCCAACGTAAATTTTGATCAAGACATTCAGTAAATACTTTGGATGAAATGGCATCTAAGAGACCAGCAAAATTTGTTTCATTATAAGTGTTTTTTTAAAGAAGCTAAGCTCAAAATCGTTTACCTGGTGTCAGGGAACACAATTGGAGACCATTATGACTTTATTCAAACTCAACCTTCCTGTTGGCGCAAAAACGAAAATTACAAAAAATTTAACAGTTTGCAATAAACTGCACAGTAGTTAACGACCCTGCTGAGCACGCAATTCGCCTTCTAAAAACCGTCAGCAACACACTAGTAATGGAAAACATCGAGCATTTTCACAAAACGCATCCAAACTTCAACAAAGTACAATTTTAGCAAATTTTGAAAAAATAAAAAAACATCAATCTCTTCTTACTTTATACCAGGGACATAACAGTTATAAGAGAAATGACAAAAAGGTTATATTTACGGCCCTTTTCACAATGTACAATTAAAAGCTAACAGGGACTTTAACAGCAAGTTTTGTATGGAGAACTGTCAGTTAAAGTTCACGTTAACTCTTAATCATACATTGTGAAAAGAGACGTTAACCATTAAAATTTATGAATTCAAATAATGGTTGTAGTCAACGATTATAGTAAGATATATTTCATTTTGGTTATTGTAACCAATTAAAGTGAGAAATATTTTATTTAGTTACGAATAACCATTATAGCAACCAAAAAAATATTTTGAATACCATTATCTAATGAATTTTAATTTTTTTGGTTATTGCGACCTAAAATACTGCATTTTTAAAGTAAAACTGCAAAATAATATTTGGATTTTTGTAATTTTTGCAACGTGTGAAACAATTTTTTTTCGAGCACTTATCCTTTTAAAATGTTAGAGCTTTAGGATTGATTTTAGTAAGATTTTAGTAAGTTTTGCCATGCAGGTAATTTTTAATAAAACTTATTGCTCTTTTGCATAATTTTAACAAATTATGGGTGACTCAACCGATTTACGTTATTGTCCGATAGAATTTTTTTTTACGGTTTTTGCCCTTTTTAAAGTTATGCCGACTTTTAATTAATATCATTTTGATGTTAGCAAGTAACTGCAAATTTTCATAATTTTCGCGAATTTTTCCGAGTTTTTGGCATTCCTTATAATTTTACCTAAACAATTTTAGGGCTTGCTTGCAATTTTGAAATTTGTCACCAATTTTCGATATAAAAGTGATTTAAAACCAAATCTTGCATTTTTACCATTTTACCGATTTTTGATCCACTAATCTATTTGATGTTATCAATTTGGTGCGAATTGTTATAATTTTGGCATTTTTTTTCCTATTTTTTTGAATTTCATACGTTTTTAGTAGTGTCCTGCACAAGGCCATTTATAAGACCTTTCAAGACATAAGATATTTATCAAATGCTTTACTACAGAGAAATATTCCAAAACAAACGCTAAACAACACTGTTGGCAAGACAGAAAACATAATCTTGTGCAGGACTGTAGTTTTTAGGTATTTGTAAGGAATTTTAGTGCTTGTTTGCAATATTGCAATTTATCGCGAATTTTCTCTAATATCGCAATAAAAGTGATTGTTCCCAATTCTTTGTATTTTTTGCAGTTTTACTATTTTTAATAAGTATCAGACTTTGGTATCTTTTTGATGTTAACAACTTTATGTGAATTTTCGTTATTGACGCAAATATTTCCCAGGTTTTGGCATCCCGTACAATTTTAAGGTTTTTAATAAATTCTAATACTTTTTTTTCAATTGCAGTATTTATCGGAAGTAGTAGGGAAGTGCCAATTCGGCGACAATTAAAATTGTTAAATTGTGGGTGAAATTGTTAAATTTGGGTAATTAAAATTTGAAAATTGTTAAATTATTGGAAATTTGATACCTACGAGGGTGGCTCGATAAGTCCTTTAAATATTTTTCGAGGGTGGTTCAATAAGTCTGTCTTTTTTCAAATGCCGACGGCAATGCATGATTATTATTTTTTTTTCTAATGCCTACGGCATGCATGATAATTTTTCCTAATGCCTACGGTAATGCATGATAATTTTTCCTAATGCCTACGGCAATGCATGATATTTTTTTCAAATGCCGACGGTAAAACATGATTGTTATTTTTTTCAAATGCCGACGGCAAAACATGATTATTATTTTTTTCAAATGCCGACGGCAAAACATGATTGTAATTTTTTTCAAATGCCGACGGCAAAACATGATTATTATTTTTTTCAAATGCCGACGGCAAAACAAGATTATTATTTTTTTCAAATGCCGACGGCAATACATGATTATTATTTCCTAATGCTGCAGAAAAAATTTTCAGTGTTGCCAGACTGCAGAAATTTGTTATCATAATACTATATCAGTAATATCAGAGAAACTAGATTTGATGACTATACGCGATTCTCATATGAATCGTGGTAATGTATTTGAGTGATTTCCTCACGCTAATAATTTGTTTATAATTAATAATATGAAATAAATGAATAAAATAATTAAATAAATTATTTTATTTATTTATAAAACGTTCTCATGTATGTGAACGCCCCTAATGCTTGTGTGTGGGGGTCCAGCTTGTTTGTCGCTGGTAAGCTTATATTCTGTTTATTTGTTTAAGAAATATATTTGTATGTATGTATGTATGTATGTATGTGTATATGATGTATGTATGTATGTGCGATCGAAAGAACTTGTGCGTGGAATATTTTGTGGCTGTGTAGAAGACATTTATATTTTGCAACGTGATCATTTTCTTTGTCTGCGATTATTTTAAAGCAGCAAAGTTTCAACTAAGTACAGTCATCAGCAGAGAAACAAAACGTAAAAACTGTGAATGCTGCAAGGATATAATAATAAAATAATTAAAAATGAGTTATACAGGTTATCAGTGTAATAGATGCCATAAGGTATACAAATACCAAAAGTCCTTTTTGGATCATGTGAAAAGTCATAGCGTGCAGGATCAAATGGTCGCAAGTCGGGGTACAAATCAAGAGCAACCGCAGACATTTGTTCAAAATCGTCAACAGCAGATAAATACATTTCATCACCAGCAGCACCCTTCTCTACAGTATCCCCAATATCAACAATACGGTATGCCTAACTGTTACCCTACACCAATGTCATGGAGTAATCAATTTTTGGTATCAGGAGTACCAATGCAATATGAGCATCCAAGTAACAATTATAATCCCGTCACACCAGTTAATCAAATGGAGCAGTATTCCAATTTGATGCAATGGCAACCTCTTAATTATCATCAACAAGAGCAGCAGCTACAACAACAAGCTCATCAACAAGGTGTGGATATCCTTGGAGGGACTTTATACAACGATGCTATGGACATAAGTTTACCGGAAAATGATGGAGAAGTAGAAGAAAAAAAAGAAGAAGAAACTCTGCCAACTCCAATGAGTACTTCGCATGCTAGGAGAGAAGAAGAAGTCGAAGAGAATGTGAGATATTACAAAAAATCGAAAGCCTTCAAAAACCATATCGCCACATATGTAATACTAAATAAAAAGGACCAACTTCTCTTGGAAGAATTTATTAAAGAAAACATGAATATTTTTATTGAGAGACTTCAAATGTCTTTGTCTAAGCATATAATAATTAAATTTCATGTGAGTATTGTGGCGGAGTACATCAAAATTGTAGAAGAAGAATTGGAGTTGTGTGTTATAACACATGTAGCCAAAATGAGTTTCCTGACGAAGGCAGATAACATTGAAGAATTATTCCGTAAACAAGTTGAGGAGATTTCAACAAAAATGTCCGAATTTGAAGAGGGAGATTCTGGTTGGACTTTGTCACGCATAGTTCGAGCAGAAATCAACATCAACAAATCTTCGCTAGTCAAAGGATCAAGTTGGATATCCACACCTACAAAATTAGTAAGAAAATTTGCATGCATCAATATTGAAAATAGTGATGAATACTGCTTCATGTGGTGTATAATCGCTGCCATGGATACTACAAACTACGATCAGCCAAAACGTTGCAGTTCTTATAATATTCAGGACATTTCTGCAGACATTATTTCTACGCGAAATGGTGTAACACTAAATTTCAAAAACTTAAATTACCCATTAGCACTAAACAAAATTAAGGAGTTCGAAGTAAATAATCCAGCAATAAGTGTTAATGTGTTTGGGTACGATGAGGGAGCAGATCAAATCATTGGTCCCTATTATGTGACCAAGGATAAGAAAGTAAAGCATGTCAACTTGTTGCTTTTGGAGAATGGTGAAGTTCATCACTACGTTTTGATAAAAGACATATCAAGGTAAGTTAGAAAATTATTCAACACTTTAATTTAATGATACATATATTTGTTTTATATATTTTATAATAGAGACATTTTACTAATAAACTTTTGTATATTTTTTGTCATTCACAGACTATTACGAAATCAATTAACGCAGAATGGACACAAATTACATATCTGCAACACCTGTCTCCAATACACACATAGCGAAAATGATATGAGTAATCATAAGGCGGAATGCGGCAAAATCGTGACAACTATGCCGTCAGGTCCAGATGCAGTTCTAAGTTTTAAGGGGCATCAGAGGAAAATGGATGTCCCATTTGTGGTGTACGCAGACTTCGAATGCATCCTGGAAGACATTAATAATAACGTGAGTAGTAAAACCAGTCTTGTCAAAAAGCACACTCCTTGTGCTTTTAGTTACTACATTAAGTGTCTCCATAGCAATAAGTTAGATAAATTAAGGATTTATACAGGGAAAGATGTTTCACAAAAATTTGTTTCATTTTTAAGTAAAGATTGTGAGGATATTTATAATAATCATTTAGAAAATAATAGGCAAATGGATACTTTATCCCCTTCTGATATTTATAATTTTTATAGTGCGGTGAATTGTCATATTTGTCAAAAATTTCTAGGTAAAGATCGCGTTAGAGATCATTGTCACATTAGCGGTAAATATAGAGGTGCAGCCCACAACAACTGTAATTTGAATTACCAAATTCCCAAGTTTATACCAGTTTACTTTCACAATTACTCAAATTATAACTCACATCGTTTTATTAAAGAACTAGGTGAAATTTCTATGCAACTGAAAGTACTCCCTCTCAATAAGAAGTTTTATATATCACTCTCGCAATTTACACAAATGAGCGATGGTCATAATCTTGAAATAAGATTTCTTGATACATTACGCTTTATGGCTGAGAGTTTAGAATCATTAGCCTGCAATTTGTCGGATAATGATTTTACCACTATAAGGTCCTTATTTCAATCAGAAAAAGAATTTCAGCTTATTAAGAAGAAAGGCATTTTCCCCTATGAGTACCTAAATTCATTTCAATAATTAGACGAGTGCCAGCTGCCTTCACGCAGTGATTTCTTTAATAAGTTGAACAATAAAGAGTGTTATTTAGAGGAATACTCACATGCTGTATAGGTATGGAATACTTTTGGTTGCAAAACAATGAAAGATTACATGGAACTTTACTTAAAAACAGATGTCCTCTTACTGACAGATATTTTCGAGAACTTTAGAAAAGTTTGTAAGGGTATTTATGAGCTGGATCCATATCAATACTATACCGCACCTGGACTTTCCTGGGATGCAATGTTAAAATACACAAAAATTTAACTAGAATTATTGACGGACATAGACATGTACAAGTTTATGAAAAAAGGTATACGTGGGGGAATCGTACAGTGTAGCCAAAGATATTCGAAAGCGAATAACAAATATTTGGAAGATTTCGATAAAGAGAAGCCCTCAGAGTTTCTTGTCTATTTAGACGCAAATAACCTTTACAGTTGGGCAATGTCGAAATATCTTCCTCATGGTGGGTTCAGATGGTTATCGCAAGACGAGCTGAATCTGGATCCAAACAGCATAGCTGACAATGGAACAGACGGTTATGTATATGAGGTTACTTTAGATTATCCTTCTCACTTACATGACTTGCATAATGACCTACCTTTTTGCGCTGAAAATAAGAAACCACTGCAAGCGAAGTATAAAAAGTTGATAACCGGTTTCTCTACAAAGCAATCATACGTGATACACTTTAGAGTTCTTAAACAATGCTTAGAAAATGGCTTAGTTTTAAAGAAAACACATCGTATTCTAGCATTTAAACAATCTCCATGGTTAAAAGGCTATATTGACCTAAATACCAGACATAGAGCCACTGCTAAAAATGCTTTTGAAAAAAACTTTTCCAAACTACTTAATAATGCAGTCTATGGTAAAACCATGGAAAATGTGGATAAGAGGAGAGATGTTAAAATTGTCAATAATTGGGAGAGAATGAATTGTAATCGTTTGGGGGCTCAAGATTGGATATCAAAACCAAATTTTCATAGTTTATCTATATTTTCCGAAGATCTGGTAGCAATCGAAATGAGTAGAGTCAAAAGCTGCTACAATAAACCAATTTACTTAGGATTTTGTGTACTTGAATTGTCCAAATGGAAAATGTATAATTTTCATTACGGGTACATGCAACCTAAGTTTAAGACAAAACTCTCATTGAACTATATGGACACGGACTCTTTTATATATTCAATAAAGACGGATGACGTTTACGCTGACATAAAAAATGACATAGAAGAACATTTTGATACATCGGACTATCCCACGGACAATACTTATTCCCATTAATAAATAAAAAAGTTTTAGGTATGATGAAAGATGAAAACTACAGTAAGATAATGACAGAATTTGTTGGGCTGCGATGAAAAATGTACTCATTCAGTGAACAAAATCAAAATGACGTTAAAAAATCGAAGGGGGTAAAAAGACCCATATTAGATAAATATAGTATATTTATATAGTATATTTATATTATATTTATATTATACGAAAATATGTTAACATTTAAATCTAAGCTTCACCATATACATACTAGTAAATTAAATAAGGTAGTCTTAAGTTATGGAGACGATAAGAGAAGAATTAGGTCAAATAATATTAACACATATGCATGGTATCATTTTCGTATAAAGGAAACTAACCCTGAATACGAACTTGATATGTTGCTAGATGAGATTGCTAGAATGCAAGAAAATAGTTAAAATTAGTTAATTTTTAGTTAAGTGGTTAATTTTTAAATTGTATATAAAATCTTAGTGACTAAGAAACATTATTGTAAATAAAATCCTATTTATTGTTGTTAAAATTATTGTAAATAAAATCTTATTTATTATTGTTGAAATGATTTTAAATAAAATCCTTTTTATTAAGAAAAATGATTGTAAATAAAATCCTATTTATTAAGAAAAACAATTGTATATATGTATGTATATGAATTTTTAAGAAAAAATTTGAAACAAAATATGGAAAAAAGAATTAAATATGTGAATGGTGTTTATTTCTTTATTCGCTTTACTTCGTTGGATCAAAAAATTTTTGTTTTTGCTTATTTGCAAATTCTTGTTTTCATATCGCTTAAACATGCACAGTCTTGTTTTCCCTGAGAGGTTCTGCACAAAACAAATTGAATTTCACAATATTATGAAATTCCATTAAATTTCATATTTCTATAAAGAGAAACAATTTAGATAATCGGATAAGTACTTATATTTTTCACTACATACAAGTTTCTGTAATTTTCTATTCGAATAAATGATTCCTAAATTTCCTTTAAAAAATAATACAAAACAAGGAATAATTTAATTTAATTTAATTTTATTTATATTAATAGTACATTTTAATTTTATTTTATTTATTTTTATTATAATGATAGAAACATTTCATAGTATCTAATTATTAAATTTTCTAATATACTTTTGCGCAAAAAATATATTGTACATCTGCAAGTATCAGGTCCTTCCTCACACTCAGGATCATACCAAGGACAGATTTTGAAGTGTCCTTCTGTGTTGTCTTCATCTTCCATGATACCATATTCTTCGTTCTCATCTAGCATATTTTCGAAAAATCATAGGAATGTGCTTGTGTGATTTCCTCACGCTAATAAATTGTTTATAAATAAACAATAAATAAATTGTTATAAAATAAAATAATTAAATAAATTATTTTATTTATTTATAAAACGTTCTCATGTATGTGAACACCCCTAATGCTTGTGTGTGGTGGGTCCAGCTTGTTTGTCGCTGGTAAGCGACACTCAGGATCATACCAAGGACAGATTTTGAAGTGTCCTTCTGTGTTGTCTTCATCTTCCATGATACCATATACTTCGTTCTCATCTAGCATATTTTCGAAAAATTTTATCATCTCCCAATGATCAAAAAGCCTGAAGCTTTCGAAATGTCTTAAAAATTGGTTTAGAGTAGGTCTAATTTGGCTCATTATATTTGCCGATAAATTAATGAATGATGATTGTTTGAAGGTTTCTTTAAGACTAATTTGCTCTTTAAATTTTTAAATTACTATCTTTTGATATTTAAAATATCTATACCATCATCTATATTCCATACTTCTTTTTTAGCACTATATCTCTCTCTATCCCTTTTCTCTCTATAACCATCTCTTTCTGTCTATCACCATCCCCCACTTTTTCACTATTTCACCATAAATATTCTCGATTAGCCTTCTTGAAGTCATTGAACATTTAAAGTGAGCAGAAGTAAATAAAAAATGGAGTCTACAACAAATCTAACATCAAAATTTAATTCACTAAAAAATAAAACCTTAATCCACATAAAGGAGCTTGAGACATCAATTAAATACACCATTCGAAAAGTGACAAGAGTAACAACAAAATATGGGCCAACACTAAAAGTTGAAATGGAAAACCACATAATGTTCCTGCCAAAGCGATATAATACTTTAACCGATGATGAAATTAAAGAACTCTCGAGCGGATCATATTGCTTAAGTAGAGAAGGTGAACAAAGCTTAATTGTTGAAAGCGAGCTGAGTGAATTTCTAATTCAAAATTCCCAATTTCCAATTTGGCAATAATATATAATAATTTTGTATTTTAAATTATAAATAAAAATACATGAAAGAGTCTTGTAAAATATAAATATATTTTTTTATTTAATATTTTCAGTTATTTCATAAAGAAATTTAAGACATAAATGACCACAGGTAAATGTATTGAAATTCTGATGTTGATTATAGTTGTATTTTATATTTGTACCAAGATATTTGACTACTTCCGAAGGAGGTTGTAAGTTTCCAAAGCTGTCGAAATATTCTTTTTCATTGTTGTTTTTATAATATGCTACCCAATGTGTACCAGGTCCTGTTGATACGTCTAAATTGATTATTTCACATTCTATTTTCTTTGTTCGTTTTGGTAGAGTATTCAACATGAAAACTCCTCTAAAATGTGGAATATTTATAGAGAAACGGTTTATGTCCACATCAGATAGTGGTCTGTTGGGTAGCATCTCTAAGAGTTTTTTGATTCTTCTTTCTAAACTAAACCATAGCCCTTTTTATATGGTTTTAAGTAAAGTCCCTTTTTAACTGCTATAGATTCCATCGCTCTATTATGTCTAGTTGCTTCATCAAGCTGATTTTTTGCATTCTTTGTTGTACTAACAGCTTTTGCTATAGCAGCACCTCCAGTTGTTAGACTACCAATTGCACCCAGAGCAGTTAAAATCGGTATTAGAGGTAAAAAACCACCAATTTTTGGACACGTATTACACGTGGTACTATAATTTGAGATTTTCTTCCTTTTAATGATTTGTTGATAGTTTTTCGGACAATTTTAATTGCTGAGTTAATATCTAATGGTTTTTCCTTCTTTAGTATTTTTGTTGCAGCTCTAATTGATGTTCTAAACAGTTTTTTCTCATTTAGCTTGTTCTTTTTAACATTTTTCTTTTTCTCCACACCCATACCAAATTTTGTTTTGGCTTTCATTGCGTTAGTAACCATATAGGCAAATGATTTTTCACCAATACTACTATCTTTTGATAAAACTCGATTCCAAGCTGAATTTTCAAGTATTTTATCAGCTTTATGTCTAGTGCTAAAATCCTTATTTTTTGAATAAGCTATATCGTGATCTTTACAAGCAGAGTCCAATAGATTAATTCCTTTATCACCTCGATTTAAACGTTTTTGTAGTTTTGTTCCAGGTCCACAGTACTGATATCCAGGAAGATTAAGTTCAACAGGTAGAGAGTTTATTATTTTATCTATTATACCTCCTCCAACGAAGGTCTTGTTATGACTAAACGTTTTCTGATATCGTATAACCATATTATCTGATTTTTTCTATAAAAAGAGGTAACATTTATGAAATGTATTTATTTACAAAAATGCAGTTAGTGAAACAACATAAAAATATTTTAGTTCGTAATATTAATGAATCATCGAACATCACTTCAAAAATAAAGCATAGCCCCCTCTTACCAAATTTTATTCGTGCTCTAATAGTAGGGCCATCAAATTGTGGAAAGACTAATGTTATGATCGGCTTACTAGAAAGTCCTAATGGACTCAAGTTTGAAAACATCTATTTATACTCAAAATCTCTTTATAAACCCAAATATGAGTACTTGAAGAAACTAATTTCACCAATTAAAGGAATGGGATATTATACATTCACCGATAATGAATCAGTTATTCCACCTGACCAAGCTAAAACTAATTCAATTATGATATTTGATGATGTTGCATGTGAAAAGCAGAATAATATACGTTCATATTTTTGTATGGGACGGCATAGGGATGTTGATTCATTCTACTTGTGTCAAACTTATACTAGAATTCCCAAACATTTAATAAGAGACAATACAAATGTTATTATAATGTTTAAGGAAGATGAGGCAAATATGAAGCATGTTTATAGGGATCATGTTGGCAGCGATATGAGTTATGAAAAGTTCCAAGAAATTTGTCGAGAGTGTTGGAGTGATAAATATGGCTTTTTAGTGATAAGCAAAGATAATGAATTAAATGATGGTCGCTACAGAAAGCAATTTGACTATTTCATAACTATATAAACTACTTCTCATAAAAGATTGACTTTAGTTATTAATCTAACTTTAAACTTGATACATCTATTTGCTATAACCTCATCTGATACCTGATAAGCTGATCTCCAAACCATACCAGCTACCTGAAAACCAGACCAGCTCCTGATAAGCTGATCTAAAAACCAGACCAAGTACTGATAAGCTGATCTGAAAACCAGACCAGGTCCTGAAAAGCTGATCTGAAAACCAGACCAGGTCCTGAAAAGCTGATCTGAAAACCAGACCAGGTCCTGAAAAGCTGATCTGAAAACCAGACCAGGTCCTGAAAAGCTGATCTGAAAACCAGACCAGGTCCTGAAAAGCTGATCTGAAAACCAGACCAGGTCCTGAAAAGCTGATCTGAAAACCAGGCCAGTTACTGATAAGCTGATCTGAAAACCAGACCAGGTCCTGAAAAGCTGATCTGAAAACCAGACCAGGTCCTGAAAAGCTGATCTGAAAACCAGACCAGGTCCTGAAAAGCTGATCTGAAAACCAGACCAGGTCCTGAAAAGCTGATCTGAAAACCAGACCAGGTCCTGATAAGCTGATCTGATTGCTGATACCTGTTATTTGCCCTTAGCAAACATGGATGAGAAAATTTTAAAACAGTTGGTGTTGACAAGAAATGTGTTGAAGAAAAAGCTTCGTAGTATAAAAACTGGTGAAATAGATACACGTGAACAATTAAGAGATACATTCAAACCTATAACAGAACCTCTTAAAGAATTCATAAATAGTTCTAAAAATATTAAAAGAATTCGTATGAAAGAAGAAAGTAACATCAAGACAGAAGTTGAAAATAATACAAATTTAAAGCATGAAAACCCATCAGTCAAGATAGAGACAAGTACACCAAAAAAAATAGTAGAAGGGATAATTTTTGATAATACCATCTTATTTAATGATGTTAATACTGAAAATGATGATGATGATGATGAAGATGATTTTTACTCACAGACTTCCAATACATAATATACTTATATTAATTTATCAGTTTTGGAAGGAAGAAATGAATTAGATACAAACTATGGCCCACATAAAGATTACAATAATGAATGGAAATTTGGTAATAGTAGCCTAAAACTGAATGAAGATAAAATACAAGTTGGTGGTCAAATATGGGCTCTAACACCAGGACTATTTTCTCTAATGTTTCATAAAATACCAAAAAATTACGATAAATTTGAACTTGAAATCTATAAAAAGATTTTAATTACTACTAATGCATATAGAAGAGACTTTAAACCTGATGGTAAAATTAAGGGTACTAGAGGATATAAATATAAACATATTATTAAGAAATTTATTGATGAGAAAAACCAGAAGAATTTACCTGAATCAACAGGATCTAAGCCCAAAGGTAGCTATTTAGGTGAGGGAATGATGCAAGTTAAAATCAATAAACCCAACTATATATACTGGGCCGATCCAAATGAGTTAGTAGATCGACTTCGACTACTGCTCGCATCACAAGGTGCAGGTCATACTAATCACAATAACGAAATTTTATCAATTATTGAAGAACTACGTGAAGCGAATATAATACACTAACTTTAATAAACTATATAGAGTATGTCTGTTGATAAATTTGGACACTATTTAAACGATACTAGCAGCACAATTACTTTGAAAAATGCACCTAAACTGCTGGGGTTCTTTGTGGATACGAATAACAACATTGATGTCCAAAACAAAAGGATCAAAAATGTTTCAAAAGCTCTGGAGGAAAACGATGTTATCAATAAATTGTTTTTGCAAACTCAAATCGAAAACTTAGAAGAGAAATTATTAACATACTTTAAGGGGGATAATACTATAATACGAGAAGATATTCAAATGCAAATTGAGGAACTACAACGTGAAATAAAATTAGATATAGAAGAAAATTATAAAATTGAAAAAGATATTCTACAAATTAAAACATCCTTTGAAGAACAAATTAAACAGCTTAATGAAAAAATTTATAGATTAGAAAATTATATGTTTGTATCAATAGCTGAAAGTGCGTCAAGCAGATCACAATACTCTGCAAAAAATCTGTAAAAACAACTTAATGTCTTCAAAAAGAAATTTAGTAAATGAACTCCATAAGCAAGCACGAAAACAATTTGTGCGTCGCAGAGTTGTAATGAAAGGAATAGATGATCTTTTGCAAGCTGATTTAGTTGAAATGGGGAACTATTCTAAAGAAAATAGAAATTATCGATTTTTGTTGACTGTAATTGACACATTCTCAAAATTTGCATGGGCAGTACCGCTAAAAACAAAAACAGCACTCGAAACAACCAAGGCAATGGAAGATATTTTTGAATTGGGACGAGTACCAAAAAACTTACAAACAGATGATGGCAAAGAATTTTTCAACAAACACTTTGGAAAATTAATGCATAAATACAACATTAATCACTACTCAACATATAGCATTATGAAAGCATCAATAGTAGAACGATTTAATAGAACATTGAAAGGAATGACGTGGAAAGAATTTAGTTATAATGGTTCATATAAGTGGATTGATATACACAAAGATTTACTCAGTGCATACAATAGAAAAGTTCATCATACCATTAAAATGTCTCCTATTAAAGTCAACTCAACAAATGAGGAAAAGCTGCTAAATACAGTATACAGTCATTTGAAAATGTATAAAATGTCAAAATTTAATGTGGGAGATCATGTTCGCATAAGCAAATATAAGCACACATTTGAAAAAGGTTATACTCCAAATTGGACTACAGAAATTTTCACAATTACAAGAGTTCAAAATACAAATCCTGCAACATACATATTAGAAGACTATCTTGGCAATCCTATTAAAGGTGGCTTCTATACTGAGGAACTTTCAAAAACTAGATTTCCTAATACATATCTAGTTGAAAAGGTTCTTAAAATTAAACGGAAGGAGGTATATGTTAAATGGCTGGGATTTTCTAATCAACACAATTCTTGGATAAGTAAAGATGAAATATTATAGTTGGAAGAAAAACTAAATTAGAAACAACAACATCAATAGCAACAACAACAATAGCATTAATATTAAGAAACTAATGTTAATTTTGAAATAAGAAAAAATTTGAAATAAAATATGTAAATCATACTTATAAACCATACTGTGTACTAAACATTATTTAATTGTAATCAGACTGTTATAATGTCAATAACACTTACTCTGAGCTCTAACTCATCAGAACTATCTGCTAGTTACTTTCCTCCTATTGAATTACATGGTGCATATGAGTGTGCTCTAACTAATTTTCATTCATACAACAGTATTCCAAATGTAGACACCTACAACAATATGTTTCATATAGGGGAACATATAATTGAAATACTAATTGGATCTTATGAATTAAATGATATAGTTGATTTTATAGAAGAGGAATACAAACGACTCTGCCCAGCAAATAAGATTTTTATTGAAGCCAATAAGAATACAATGCAAGTTAAAGTTAATAGTTCCAAGGATCCTGTATATTTTAATAAAGACAATACAATTGGAAAACTTTTAGGATTTAATAGCAAAATCCTAACACCAAACAAATATTATTATTCAGATCTTCCAGTTAATATTTTTAAAGTGAATCTCTAGCGAATTGAAAGTAGTATCGCTATAAACACATATATGAATAACTCGAAATCGCATACACTTCATGAATTTCCGATTAATGTGCCTCCAGGCTATAAAATAGATGAGGTTCCAAGAAATCTTATCTATTTACCTGTAAACACCAGAGAGATAAGTTCACTAGCGCTGCGCGTACTGGATCAACACGGTGATTTAATCGGTGATTTAATTAATTTCCGAGGAGAGGAAATTACAATACGAATACATTTAAGGCCAACTAAATAATGCTAATATACAACACAAATACATTGAAAAATATAGCAGCAAGAACAACAACAACAACATTAAAGCGACCAGCCCAACAAAAAGCTCTAACAACATCAAATAAAAAATTTCTAAAGTCCTTGAATTTCAAATTGAAGACAAAATGAGTTCAATAATAGATGTCTTAGATAAACCCTTGTCTGATGAGAATATAATCAAAATGGACTATCATACATATGTACCATACTTACAATCTTACAACAATAATGATGAAATTAGAATTTCAATACAAAATCAAGATTTGTATGTGCTACCCAGTGAGAGCTACATTTATGTAGAGGGGTTTGTTGCCGATGATAATAAGGCCAAATCTTCTTCTTCTTCGGAGAACTTTTTATTAAAAAACAACTTTGTGGCATATCTATTTGATGAAATTCGCTATGAGCTCAATGGAATTGAAATTGACCATACAAGATATTTAGGAGCCACAAGCACTATAAAAAATTTGGTTTCTCTGTCACCAACAGAAAGCAATGTGATGCAAAATGCTGTTGACGATGTCACTCTTGAAAATGGATTTTTCAATTTTTATGTACCTCTAAAAATGCTTCTAGGATTCGCCGAAGACTACAACAAAGTTATACTAAATGGAAAACATGAATTGATACTCTTGCGCAATAAGAATGATGAAGATCTTGTACGCTCGAGTGTTTCTACTGAAAAAGATAAACTTACGATTTCACTCATCTCATGGAGAATCCCACATGTACAATTATCCGACTTTAGCAAATTGAATATGATAAAAATTATTAACAATGGTGCTTCTATACCTATGGCATTTCGCAGTTGGGATTGTCATGTTAATCCACAATTAAACACAGGTACTAGCCATATCTGGAATGTTAAACTGGCTGCAAATACAGAACGCCCCCGTTTTGTATTGATTGCTTTTCAACAAGAAAATAAGTTTGTTCATTGTGATTTGACTAATTTAAAAGTACATTTAAATTGAGTCTCATATCCATATGATGATCTTAACATAAAGTTCAAAAATTAACGATATGCAATTCTATATGATATGTATCTAAGATTCCAACAAAGCTACTGTATGAAAGAATCTCAACCGCTTCTATCTGTATCAGAGTTTAAGACAAAAGCTCCTATTATTGTAGTAGATGTCAGTCATCAGAATGAATCACTCAATAATGGACCGATTGATATAAAAATAGCATTTGAAACAGCAACTAATATTGCAGCAAAGACATCAGCTTACTGCATTCTTATTCATGATCGCATAATAGAATATATACTCATCAAATGACAAGTTCGAAAAGTCTTATAAATTGAGTAATATGGAAAATAACAGAATTTTTATAGACGTACAAGGTTTCAAAAGTAATTCAAATGATTTCATCGCAAAAGAAGTAGCGATTGTTTTCAACAATTATGAATATAACAATTTCATTATAAAACCACCATTTGATTTTAAATGCTTATCAATAAAAAGGCAAAGAGAAGCAAAGTGGCTAACGAAAAACTATCATCACCTCAGCTGGACTGCTGGATCAGTTTCTTTTGAAAGCGTTTGCAATTTTAAAAATTTTAAATTTAAATTTAAATTTAATTTTAATTTAAATTTTTAAAATTTATGTAAAAGCTGAAGAGAAAAGACGATGGTTGGAAAAAATCTTATGCCGAAAAATTTTTAACGTTGAGGATATAGCCTGTATCTACTTTAAACAAATGGAGATTAAGTATCCAGAATATTTTTATTGTAATTATCATAAACTTGGTGTTTGCGCATTAAAAAATGCTATTTTACTAACAAAAGAAATATCTTGCTTTAAATGAACTTTTTCACTCTTTAAAATATTAATGTGTGTTTTATTATAAAATTTAAAAAAATTTTAAACAATAACTGTATAGAAAAATAAAAAATCTACAAGTGTTTTCTTATTTCAAATACAAACTACATAAAGGAAAGAGAATGAAGTGGGAAGGAGGAGGAGAAGTTAGCTTTTTTTGCTAGCTTGCAAATTTTTACTTTTTGTTTCTCTGCTTATGACTGTAGTTAGTTGAAACTTTGCTGCTTTAAAATAATCGCACAGCCACAAAATATTCCACGCACAAGTTCTTTCGATCGCACATACATACATACATCATACAAATATACATACATACAATATATATTTCCTATATACAAATATATTTCCTAAACAAATAAACGGAGTATAAGCTTACCAGCGACAAACAAGCTGGACCCCCCACACACAAGCATTAGGAGTGTTCACATACATGAACACGTTTTATAAATAAATAAAATAATTTATTTAATTATTTTATTTTATAACAATTTATTTATTGTTTATTTATAAATAATTTATTAGCGTGAGGAAATCACACAAGCACATTCCTATGATTCATATGAAACCATATGACCTAGTAGTCATCAAACCTTCTTTCTCTGATATTACTGATATAGTATTATGATAACAAATTTTTACAGTCTGGCAACACTGGGAGCACTAGAAAAAAATAACAATCATGTTTTGCCGTCGGCATTTGAAAAAAATAACAATCATGTTTTGCCGTCGGCATTTGAAAAAAATAACAATCATGTTTTGCCGTCGGCATTTGAAAAAAATAATAATCATGTTTTGCCGTCGGCATTTGAAAAAAATTACAATCATGTTTTGCCGTCGGCATTTGAAAAAAATATCATGCATTGCCGTAGGCATTAGGAAAAATTATCATGCATTGCCGTAGGCATTAGGAAAAATTATCATGCATGCCGTAGGCGTTAGGAAAAAAAAATAATAATCATGCATTGCCGTCGGCATTTGAAAAAAGACAGACTTATTGAACCGTTCTCGAAAAATATTTAAAGGACTTATCGAACCACCCTCGAAGGTATCAAATTTCACAAATTTCCAAGAATTTAATAATTTTCAAATTTTAATTACCCAAATTTAACAATTTCACCCACAATTTAACAATTTTAATTGTCGCCGAAATGGCAGTTCCCTACTACTATCGGATATAAGCAGTTCTTTCTTATATACAATTATTTTATATAAGAAACTTATTTTTTATATAAGTAGCCAAGGCACATTCACCAGGTAGTAGCGGAAACGCAGCTGAGCTATTTTTGTTTTAAATTATAGTTCATTCGAAGCTTCAAAAATTGTTTACGAAAGAGAAATTAAAAAAAAAATGTTAAACAATTTTCAATGTGACAAATATTTTATTAAAAAAATTCTTTTGAAACAAACTTAAATATATGAAAAAACTATTAAAAAATTATGAAAAGTGCCTAAACGTTGCAAATTTTGTTAGTGGTAGCTGCCGTGAAGAAATTTTTTCAAATTTATGTGAATAATTTTCATTATTATTATTTTACAACAAATTTATTTTTCATATTTTGGATCAAAAAAAAAAGCCATGTTTTTTTTCATTATTGTATTTTTCATTCTTCTTGTAATCCTGATATTACCTGGAAATAAATGTGCCTTGATAAGTAGCTATGGCCATAAGACATTTGTTTCTTATATGAATATACGAGCTTTTTTATATTTTTATGTATACATATATGTAGATGTATGTATGTAAATAGAAAAATAAAACAAATCATGATTGGTAGTTCATTTTTATTTTAATAACCCCTTTAGTAAATAAAAAAACACAAAACTTCTCATGAGTACATACCAGCTCGTTCATCTAAAACTAAATGTGAGTCCGATCACAGGGGATATGTGTAAACATCTACACACAAAAAAATATAAGAGGTAATATTAACTAAGTTTGCATAGGTAACTTTTTTTTATATGAAAGTAAAAAACTTGGGTTTTATTAACTATGCAGTTAGGTAATTTGTACATTACACATTACCTAAAATCCAAGTTAATATAAACTATTAAAATAAGGTACATACATACATATATTTTTCGAAATTATTTTTAAAGAAACGTTTTATATTTTATTGTCAAAAGTAAAAAAAAAGTTATGTATACATTAAATTTTTAAATTTATGTAAAATAATTCTTTTTAATTATTATAGATGAACTAGATGAACCCGGCAAAAGTCTTCTCTCTTGCTTGTATCCTGCATATACATAGATGATTCCTTCGGAAGCTGCAGACGACCTATACCTTCGTACAGGAAGACCCCCATCCCAAGTTTTAATGGTCTCCACCAACTCAGAGCTGCTTTACGATTGCCGGCAAACGTGGTCTTATGCAAGAAACACAACTGGGAAGAACGACGAATTACGTGGACGGTGACGAATTCGTCGATAATAATTCGCTGAGTAAATTCGTCGTGTGAAGCACAACAACGACGACTAAATAACAGCTCTTATAATTCATAAAGATGCTTATGGTTTGTGCTGAAATATATCGGAGAGTTCGTCACGCACGACGAGTTTCGTTCGACGGCATTGTTGTGTTAATTTGCATATGCATGAATGTATTTTATTTTTTATGGGAAAAGCTCGCTACGAAAAATTCGTCGTTCGTCCCAGTTGTGTTCCTAGCATTGCCTTCAAATGTTTTATTTTCGTGGTATTTTCTGTTTTTCATTTTATATATGTACATGTATGTAAATATATAAATTAATAAATAAATAATAAATTTTTTTAGAAATTTAAAAATTCTTTAAGTCCATGACAATTATGGAACTATAAATAGTTATATTAACTAAAATACATGATAATTTGAAGCATTATATATGTATAAATTTACTTTGCTACTTAGATAATTCACAGAAAACAAAAGTATGAATTTACCTAGTCGTTAAGGAGTTTCAACTAAAATTTTAGTTGATTTTTCGAATATGAAAATCAACTAAAATATTTGTCAAATTACCTAAGAAACTTTGTAAATGCCATTCTACCCTTTCACTTAGTTAAAATTATACCATTATTTTAGGAAATGTAACCTATAATTTTTTTTGTGTGTAGTAATGATTTTTTTTTTTTGAGTTGGAAGTACTTATGCTTTTAGTAATCAGTAATGCCCGTATTCATAACGAAATTCTACAATGTGGCTTAATTTTTTTATACAAAAATTTCTAAATTGGAATGAAAAAAACTGGGCCACTTGCTACAACTTTATTATCAATACGGCCCTACGATTTTACTGGTAATGCAAATTAAATTTCATTATCAGTAAAAATTTACTGAATTTTTTCAGTAATCAGTAAATTTACTGCTTACTGCAATTTTTAATGCAGTACATACATACATATATACTGCAGTGTGCCCATTTACTAACCAAATAAGTAAGATAAAACAAACAAAAACCAGCAAATTCCTATGTATTTACAATATTGAAAATTTTGATACTTTTAATTGATTAATTAAAAAATATACTAAAAGCATAAGTACTTCCAACTTAAAAAAAAATCAAAACTAGATGTTTACACATCTCCCCTGTGATCGGACACACATTGCTTTTTTAATTGCTGTTGTTCATCGTTTAGTTGTTGCTGTTCTTGTTGTTGTGTACGCATTTCAATTAAAATAAATTCAGTAAAGTGCAACTTTGACTCGCGCACGAAGGGACTTTTGGGTTTTTCTTCTTTTTGGCGATTTTTTTATTTTGGCGTTTTTTTTCATTTTGGCGATTTTTTTCTGTTTATGGTTTTTTTTTTAATTTTGGCGATTTTTCCGGTTTTTGCGATTTATTTTAGTCCTAGAATTTTTTTTAATTTGATGCTTTCTTTCGTTTTGGCGATTTTTTGTTTTTGGCGATTTTTTTAGATTTGGCGGTTTTATAATTTTCTGATTTTTTAGTTTTACTGTTTTTTCAAGAGTTTTGCTCTTAAGGGGTATGTCAAGTTCGTGTACGAGTGCTTGTCGGCTTGATGTTACCATGCTTGATGCCCCACCAAGCATTCATTTTATTTTGATTTTGTGCTGTTAGTTTGGTTGAAAAAAAATATATAAAAAGGTCTAAATAAAGAAATTCAATAACAATAATGGTAGCATTGCTTAGAAAAAAAAAGAACAAAGCAAAATATGAAAGTTCTAACACTTTATTTTTTCTTCGCCAGTCAAATTTATGTTTTTCTTCTTTTAATTCCGATATTTTGGGCAACCGATGCAAATATAATTATAATGAAAATTTTGTACGCGCTTGTTGGCGTAACAATATACACGCATTAACAAGTGACAGCAAGCATGCCGAAAATCAAATTTTTTTATTTTCCATCAAGCATCGTTGGTGTCACACATACTAACAAATTTTCACTCATACTATAACCAATCTCAGCAAGCATTTTGACCGTGTCTAAGCCCCTTAACAGTTTCCAAGATACAGCAAGTTGTCAAATTACAAAGTCAAAATTGCATTAACTGATGGAACACCCTTCAATTTAAATTTTTTAAATTTAGTGTTAATTGTTGTAGTCTGTATAAAAATAAACTATTATTTTTTCTGATACGTTTATTTATTTATTGTGTCTTCAAATATGAACTAACAATAAGTATTCAAATCTTAAATCTAGAATATAATTATTAGGCAAGACCACTGTCGGACATAAACTTAGTGATAGTTATAAATAATACAAAGTAGTGATAATCAAAAAGGAAAAAAAATTATATTCAAGTAGTACCATCTGGAGTGTTAAATAAATATATAATAAATGCATGCATTAAAAAAATGATGATCGCTATAAAAAGCAATTTGACTATTTCATAACTATATAAACTACTCATAAAATATTGACTTTAGTTATTAACCTAACTTTAAACTTGATACATCTATTTGCTATAACCTCATCTCATACATAATAAGCTGATCTGAAAACCAGACCAGCTCCTGATAAGCTGATCTGAAAACCAGACCAGGTCCTGATAAGCTGACCTGAAAACCAGACCAGGTCCTAATAAGCTGATCTGAAAACCAGACCAGCTCGTGATAAGGTGATCTGAAAACCAGACCAGGTCCTGATAAGCTGATCTGAAAACCAGGCCAGGCCCTGATAAGCTGATCTGAAAACCAGACCAGCTCCTGATAAGCTGATCTGAAAACCAGACCAGGTCCTGATAAGCTGATCTGAAAACAAGACCAGGCCCTAATAAGCTGATATGAAAACCAGACCAGGTCCTGATAAGCTGATCTGAAAACCAGACCAGCTCCTGATAAGCTGATCTGAAAACCAGACCAGGTACTGATAACCTGAACTGATTGCTGCTACCTGTTCTTTGCCCTCAGCAAACATGGATAAGAAATTTTTAAAACAGTTGGTGTTGAAAAGAAATGTGTTGAAGAAAAAGCTTCGTAGTATAAAAACTGGTGAAATAGATACACACAGAAATAGATACATAACAGAACCTCTTAAAGAATTCATAAATAGTTCTAAAAATATTAAAAGAATTCGCATGAAAGAAGAAAGTAACATCAAGACAGAAGTTGAAAATAATACAAGTTTTAAGTCTGAAAAAACATCAGTCGAGATAGAGAAAAGTACACCAAAAAAACTAGTAGAAGGGACAATATTTGATAATACCATCTTATTAATGATTTTAATACTGAAAATGATGATGATGATGATGATGAAGATGATTTTACTCACAGACTTCCAATACAGAAGATACTTATACTGATTTATCAGTATGGCCCAAATAAAGATTACAATAATGAATGGAAATTTGGTGATAGTAACCTAAAACTGAATGAAGATAAAATACAAGTTTGTGGTCAAATATGGGCTCTAACACCAGGACTATTTTCTTTAATGCTTCATAAAATACCAAAAAAATATGATAAAGTTGAACTTGAAATCTATAAAAAGATTTTAATTACTACTAATGCATATAGAAGAGACTTTAAACCTGATGGTCAAATAAGGGGTACTAGAGGATATAAATATAAACATATTATTAAGAAATTTATTGATGAGAAAAACCAGAAGAATTTACCTGAATGAACAGGATATAAGCCCAAAGGTAGCTATTTAGGTGATGGGATGATGCAATTTAACATCAATAAGCCCTACTATATATACTGGGACGATGCAAATTAGTTAGTTGATCGACTTCCACTACTGTTCGCATCACAAGATGCAGGTCATACTTATCACAATAACGAGATTGTATCAATTATTGAAGAAGCGAATATAATACACTAAACTTTAATAAAGTATATAGAGTATGTCTGTTGATAAATTTGGACGCTATTTAAATGATGCACCTAAACCGCTGGGGTTCTTTGTGGATACGAACAACAACATTCATGTCCAAAACAAAAGGATCAAAAATGTTGCAAAAGCTCTGGAGGAAAACGATGTTATCAATAAATTTTTTTTGCAAACTCAATTCGAGAAATTTGAAGATAAATTATTAACATACTTTAAGGGAGACAATACTATAATACGAGAAGATATTCAAATGCAAATTGAGGAACTACAACGCGAAATAAAATTAGATATAGAAGAAAATTATAAAATTGAAAAAGCTATTCTACAAATTAAAACATCCTTTGAAGAACAAATTGAACAGCTAAATGAAAAAATTTATAGATTAGAAAATTATATGTTTGTATCAATAGCTGAAAGTGCGTCAAGTAGATCACAGCACTCTGCAAAAAATCTCTAAAAACAACTTAATGTCTTCAAAAAGAAATTTAGTAAACGAACTCCATAAGCAAGCACGAAAACATTTTGTGCGTCGCAGAGTTGTAATGAAAGGAATAGATGATCTTTGGCAAGCTGATTTAGTTGAAATGGGGAACTATTCTAAAGAAAACAGAAATTATCGATTTTTGTTGACTGTAATTGACACATTTTCAAAATTTGCATGGGCAGTACCGCTAAAAACAAAAACTGCACTCGAAACAACCAAGGCAATGGAAGATATTTTTGAATTGGGACGAGTACCAAAAAACTTACAAACAGATGATAGTAAAGAATCTTTCAACGAACGCTTTGGAAAATTAATGCATAAATACAACATTAATCACTACTCAACATATAGCAGTATGAAAGCATCAATAGTAGAACGATTTAATAGAACATTGAAAGGAATGATGTGGAAAGAATTTAGCTATAATGGGTCATATAAGTGGATTGATATATACAAAGATTTACTCAATGCATACAATAGAAAAGTTCATCGTACCATTAAAATGTCTCCTATTAAAGTCAACTCAATAAATGAGGAAAAGCTGTTAAATACAGTGTACAGACATTTGAAAATGTATAAAATATCGAAATTTAATGTAGGAGATCATGTTCATTAATCACTACTCAACATATAGCAGTATGAAAGCATCAATAGTAGAACGATTTAATAGAACATTGAAAGGAATGATGTGGAAAGAATTTAGCTATAATGGGTCATATAAGTGGATTGATATATACAAAGATTTACTCAATGCATACAATAGAAAAGTTCATCGTACCATTAAAATGTCTCCTATTAAAGTCAACTCAATAAATGAGGAAAAGCTGTTAAATACAGTGTACAGACATTTGAAAATGTATAAAATATCGAAATTTAATATATAAGCAAATATAAGCACACATTTGAAAAAGGTTATACTCCAAATTGGACTACAGAAAATTTCACAATTACAAGAGTTCAAAATACAAATCCTGCAACATACATATTAGAAGATTATATTGGCAATCCTATTAAAGGTGGCTTCTATACTGAGGAACTTTCAAAAACTAGATTTCCAAATACATATCTAGTTGAAAAGGTTCTTAAAATTAAAGGGAAGGAGGCATATGTTAAATAGTTGGGATTTTCTAATCAACACAATTCTTGGATAAATATAGATGAAATATTATAGTTGGAAGAAAAACTAAATTAGCAACAACAACATCAATACCAACAACAACAATAGCATTAATATTAAGAAACTAATGTTAATTTTAAAATAAGAAAATGAAATAAATATGTAAATCATGCTTATAAACCATACTGTGTACTAAACATTATTTAATTATAATCAGTCTGTTATAATGTCAATAACACTTACTCAGAGCTCTAACTTATCAGAACTATCTGCTAATTACTTTCCTCCTACAGCTATTTAAGAATAGAGTGTTGCCATACAAGTATTTTTTTGACCGGGTGCAGTCAAGTTAATAATTAGTGTTTTTTATGGGAATTGTTACAATTTAAGTTTAAAATTTTTAAACGCACTAATAATCCCAAATTAATATTTTACTTATTAAGTAAAATATTGTTTTACTAAAAATACATTGAAGTTGGTTATTGAGGGGTTTAGCTGGATCCTATGCGCATTTCAGTGTTGCTAATGCAGATCATCAGGGAACCTTTACCCAAAACTTCTTAGAACAACTAGAGTTATTATATTATAAACTTTCAAAAAAATACTTGTGTGGCAACACTCTATTCTTAAATAGCTGTTGTTGTTATTTACATTTATTTTCTTTTACATACTCTTACGACTATAAGTTGAAGCTGAAAAAAAGTCAGCCAATGTAGCAATAGTAAAGTAAGAAAATAAAAAACATGTTGATTATTGAGTTCTTGTTTCAACTTTGTTATTTGTGTAATTTGTATTGTATAATGATTTATTTCTTTATAAATGTGTTACTTGTTTATTTATGAACAAACGTTTATGCTTTGAATTTATTGTATGATACTGTGGCAGCCCTAGATCCTACGATTTAAATACAACCCACCATCCTGCGAATTTAATACAACCTTGTAAATATGTATATAAAAAAGTTTTTTTCCTAGCATAAGTAATAAAAGTTAGTTACCGTTTCAACTGACAAAAAGTAAGCGTCCTATTACCTTTTTTCAACTAAGTTCAGCGTCCGATATATATTAACTCCAATAGTTAAAGTGTTTTAAAAACCAAAAAAGTGTTTTTCAACAAATAAGCATGGCAAATGATAAAGAAGAACAGAAAAAAGCAAACGATTCAGCTGATACATCTACATCCAATGCGTCAGGAGTTGTAGTTAGCAGAGTGGCGGTTAAAGTACCACCATTTTGGGCTGAACGTTCGGAAATCTGGTTTGCCCAGGTCGAGGCCCAATTTGGAATTGCTGGCATAACAACCGACAGTACAAAGTTCAATACGGTCGTAGCAGCAATCAAGTCCAACGTGCTTGCTCAAATTTCTGACGCTATTTTGCAGCCAGCCGACAATGAGAAGTATAGACACTTGAAAAAATGTATCATTGAACGTTTTTGCGACAGCGAACAAAAGAAAATCCAGAAACTTCTCTCTGCCATAGATTTGGGTGACCGACGCCCTACACAGCTACTTAATGAATTGAGCAGTTTAGCCAAAGACCGCGTCAGCGATGATTTTTTAAAGTCTTTGGGGTTGCAGCGACTGCCACCTCATGTGCGAGCGATTTTACAAGCATCTGATGTTGAATTACCTGCACTTGCTAAGCTTGCAGATAAAATTCTGGAAGTAAGTGACTACAAACAAGTTTGCTCGGTCGAAACAAATTCTACTCAGAATCCTACAATTGCCGAAGTCAGTCAGCGTATGGCCAGGTTAGAAAAGGGTATGGAGCAACTATTAAATAAACGGCACGACCGCCAACATTCACTTTCAAGACATCACCATCGAGGTAACAAAAGAAGTGCGTCTAAAACCCCTACTGATGGAGGTTATTGCTGGTACCACAGTAAATTCGGTGAAAAAGCTCAAAAGTGCCGTGATCCCTGTAAGTACGACCAACATTCAAAAAACTAGATTGTTTTCCTGGTTTCTCACAGAGCAAGCCAGGATTTTCTAACGGCACAATAGCGAGACTTATGATTTTTGACAACAACACAACATAAAAATTTTTAATCGATACTGGCGCCGACGTGTCAGTAATCCCACCACGCCAAGTCGACAAACGTAAACCAGCACACACACAACAACTTTTCGCCGCAAATGGCTCAAAAATACGTACACACGGTTTAAGACGTTTAAAACTATCTCTTGGGTTACGACGTGTTTTTGAATGGAATTTTATTATAGCGAATGTTTCATCGCCTATAATAGGCTCTTACTTTTTAAGAAACTACGATTTACTGGTAGACGTTAAAAGGAAATCGTTGCTTGACAGAATGACGATGCTGGAAACAAAAGGTGAAACTGTTCAAACTGAAATTTTTAATATTTTTTCGTACGACGCAAACAACAACTACTCAAGACTTTTAGACGAGTATAAAGACCTAACATCTTTCAACGCCAATGCGAGTGGTGTGCAGTCTAGTATAACACATCATATTGTTACGAAGGGAAATCCAGTGTTTGCAAGGCCACGTAAGTTAGTAGGTGAAAAATTACGTACGGCAAAGGCCGAATTTGAATTTATGATAAAAAAGGGCATTTGTGCAGCGTCAAAAAGTAACTGGGCCAGCCCATTGCACATGGTAAAGAAACCCAACGGCAAGTGGAGGCCATGTGGCGATTTTCGTGCACTGAATGCAATAACGTTGCCAGATCGTTACCCGATTCCCTTTATTCAAGATGTCCGTTCAATTTTATATGAGAAACGTATATTTTCCGTCATCGATCTACAACGCGCTTATCATCAAATTCCGATAGAACCCGAAGACATTCCGAAAACCGCAATAATAACGCCATTCGGGCTTTACAAATTCAACTTTATGACCTTTGGTTTACAGAACGCAGCCCAAACCTTTCAAAGGCATATGCACGACGTACTTCGCGGTCTCGATTTTGTCTTCTCTTACATTGACGACATTTTGGTTGCGTCAGAAAATATAGAACAACACGAGCTACACCTAAAATCAGTTTTTGAGTGTTTACGACGATATAGTTTGACAATAAATTTTTCAAAATGCGATTTTGGCAAAGACAGCATAAATTTCTTAGGCCATCTAATTTCTGTTGATGGTATCGCACCTACCGAAGACAAAATACAAGCAATAAAAATTTTCCGGTGCCAAAACTAGCATGCGAATTAAAAAGGTTTTTGGGAATGATTAATTTCTATAGATCATTCATGCAAAAGGCAACGACAAACCAATCAAAACTGCAAGGCCTCATAAACGGTAATCGGAAGAACGATAAGAGTCCGATTCAATGGTCGCCAGAGTCATTAGAAGCCTTCGAGTCCTGTAAAAACGAATTGGTCAATGCAACTTTATTAAGCCATCCAGTCAAAAACTGTCCTTTGACATTAACTGTGGATGCGTCCAGTAATGCAGTTGGGGCAGTAGTTAATCAAATTATTAACAACGTTAGTAGTAGGGAACTCCCACTTCTGGCGCCGATTAAAATTGTTAAATTGTGGCTGAAATTGTTAAATTGTGGGCTGAAATTGTTAAATTGTTGGTGAAATTGTTAAATTTGGGTAATTAAAATTTGAAAATTTTAAAATTCTTGAAATTTGATACCTACGAGGGTGGTTCAATAAGTCCTTTAAATATTTTTCGAGGGTGGTTCAATAAGTCACTCTTATTTTTTTAACATAAGGAGTTTTTATTTACATTAAGTGTATGTCTGTCTCTCTCTCTGTCTGTCTGCATGACTATGGAAATTTGAGTCTTTCAGTGATTTGGGTTGTGTAATAATTTCTGGGTGTCCTTTGTCGGGGTTATGGGTAATTAAACTTAAAAATTTTAATATACGCCGGAGTGGGATTTCACTACTACTATCTGAGGTTTAAAAACATATATTTATACTAAGATTATCTATATACTACTACAAATATGAATAGTTAAAGAAATTACATAATTTCATAATTAAAAGAATGGGTTATTATACATTTATTTTTTTTCTGGTAATGAAGCTTAATACATTTCAATTATGATATTTGCTGATGTTGCATGTGGAAAGCAGAATAATATACATACATATGTACGTGTACGTGTATATTTTTGTATGGGGCGACAGAAGAATGATGAGTCATTCTACTTGTGGCAAACTTATAGCATAATTTTTAATACATGCATACATACATACATACAGACAAAGTTAAAAATATAAATAAACAAGAAGCAAAACTAGAACGACGTCAGTTCAAAATTATTTTAAGTATGGGTGCATTTAATTTATAAGATTTGTTGATTTACGCAAGTTAAAAAACGTTTTTAAGCTAATATTCTATTATGAATACAATTTTAGCGAATTTTGCTCAAAGAACATTTGAAATGCTGTTTAAAATTTTTATGAATATGGCTATAAGCATTTAATAAGAGACAATGCATATGTAATTATAATGTTTAAGTAAGATGAGAAAAATATGAAGCATGTTTACAAGGTTCATGTTGGCAGTAATATGAATTTTGACAAGTTTTAAAAAATTTGTAGAGTGTTGGAAGGATAAATATGGATTTTTGATTATAAGTAAATATATTGAATGAAACGATTTTCGTTATAGAAAAAAAAAATACTGCTAATAAAAGATAGACTTTAGTTATTTCATCTGACCTGAAAACCAGACCAGCTCCTAATAAGCTGACCTGAAAATCAGACCAGCTCCTAATAAGCTGACCTGAAAATCAGACTAGCTCCTGATAAGCTGATCTGAAAACCAGACCAGGTCCTGATAGCATGATCTGAAAACCAGACCAGGTCCTGATAAGCTGATCTGAAAACCAGATCAGGTCCTGATAAGCTGATCTGAAAACCAGAACAGGTCCTGAAAAGCTGATCTGAAAACCAGACCAGGTCCGGAAAGCTGATCTGAAAACCAGACCAGGTCCTGATAAGCTGATCTGAAAACCAGACCAGGTCCTGAAAAGCTGATCTGAAAACCAGACCAGGTCCTGATAAGCTGATCTGAAAACCAGACCAGCTCCTGAAAAGCTGATCTGAAAAACAGACCAGGTGCTAATAAGCTGATCTAATAGCTGACACCTATTGTACTATTTGCTGTTAGCAAACGTAAATGAGATGGTGTTAAAGCAGTTGGTGTCGATAAGAAAATACCTAATGAAATATAATGGAATTTCATAATATTGTGAAATTCGATTTGTTTTGTACAGAACCTTTCAACGATAACAAGACTGTGCATGTTTAAGTGATATGAAAAGAAAAAGCAAGAATTCGCATGAAAGAAGAAAGTAATATCAAGACAGAAGTTCAGAATATACAAGTTTAAGGACTGAGAAACGATCAGTCAAGATAGAGGCAAGTAAACAAAAAAAAAATAGTAGAAGGAACAATATTACGAACTAAATAGATTTTATAAATGTTACCTGTTATTATCGACAAAATTAGATGATATAGTTATACAATATCAGAAAACGTTTAGTCATAAAAACACCTTCGTTGGAGGAGGTATAGTAGATAAAAAGAATAAACTCTCTAACTGGTGAACTTTATCTTCCCGGATATTAGTATTGTGGACCTGAAACAAAACTACAAAAACGTTTATATTGAGGTGACAAAGGAATTAATTTATTGGACTCTGCTTGTAAGGATTTAAGCATTAGACATAAAGCTGATAAAATACTTGAAAATTCAGCTTGGGATCGAGTTTTATCAAAAGATAGTAGTATTGCTGAAAAATCATTTGCCTATATGGTTACTAACGCAATGAAAGCCAAAACAAAATTTGGTATGGGTGTGGAGAAAAAGAAAAATGTTAAAAAGAACAAGATAAATGATAAAAAACTGTTTAGAACATCAATTAGAGCTGCAACAAAAATACTAAAGAAGGAAAAACCATTAAATATTAACTCAGCAATTAAAATTGCCCGAAAAACTATCAACAAATCATTAAAAGGAAGAAAATCTCAAATTATAGTACCACGTGTAATACGTGTCCCAAAAATTGGTGGGTTTTTGCCTCTAATACCGATTTTAACTGCTCTGGGTGCAATTGGTAGTCTAACAACTGGAGGTGCTGCTATAGCTAAAGCTGTTAATGCAACAAAGAATGCAAAAAATCAACTTGATGAAGCAATTAGACATAATAAAGCGATGGAATCTATAGCAGTTGGAAAGGGACTTTACTTAAAACCATATAAAAAGGGTTATGGTTTAGTTTAAAAAGAGGAATCAAAAAACTATTAGAGATGCTACCCAACAGACCACTATCTGATGAGGACCTAAACCGTTTCTCTATAAATATTCCATATTTTAGAGGAGTTTTCATGTTGAATACTCTACCAAAACGAACAAAGAAAATAGAATGTGGAATAATCAATTTAGACGTATCAACAGGACGTGGTAAACATTGGGTAGCATATTATAAAAATAACAATGAAAAAGAATATTTCGACAGCTTTGGAAACTTACAACCTCCTTCGGAAGTAGTCAAATATCTTGGTACAAATATAAAATACAACTATAATCAACATCAGAATTTCAATACATTTACCTGTGGTCATTTATGTCTTAAATTTCTTTATGAAATAACTGAAAATATTAAATAAAACACACAAACATTTATATTTTACAAACTCTTTAATGTCTTTTTATTTATAATTTAAAATACAAAATCATTATATATTATTGCCAAATTGGAAATTAAGAATTTTGAATTAGAAATTCACTCAGCTCGCTTTCAACAATTAAGCTTTGTTCACCTTCTCTACTTAAGCAATATGATCCGCTCGAGAGTTCGTTAATTTCAGCATCGGTTAAAGCATTATATCGCTTTGGGAGGAACATTATGTGGTTTTCCATTTCAACTTTTAGTGTTGGCCCATATTTTGTTGTTACTCTTGACACTTTTCGAATGGTGTATTTAGTTGATGTCTCAAGCTCCTTTATGTGGATTAAGGTTTTATTTTTTAGTGAATTAAATTTTGATGTTAGATTTGTTGTAGACTCCATTTTTGTTTTATTTATTTATTTTTTTTATTTACTTCTCCGCACTTTGAATGTTTAACTGAAAATGATCTTAAAAGTAGCGATGACGACTTCAAGAAGGCTAATCGAAAATATGGTGAAATAGTGAATAAGTGGAGGGGTAGTGATAGACAGAAAGAGATAGTTATAGAGAGAAAAGGGATAGAGAGAGATAGAGTGCTAAAAAAGAAGTATGGAATATAGATGATGGTATAGATATTTTAAATATCAAAAGATAGTACTTTAAAAATTTAAAGAGCAAATTAGTCTTAAAGAAACCTTCAAACAATCATCATTCATTAATTTATCGGCAAATATAATGAGCCAAATTAGACGTACTCTAAACCAATTTATAAGAGATTTTGAAAGCTTCAGGCTTTTTGATCATTGGGAGATGATCAAATTTTTTCAAAATATGCTGGATGAGAACGAAGAATATGGTATCATGGAAGATGAAGACAACACAGAAGGACACTTCAAAAGCTGTCCTTGGTATAATCCTGAGTGTGAGGAAGGACCAGATACTTGCAGATGTACAATATATTTTTTGCGTAAAAGTATATTAGAAAATTTAATAATTGGATATTATGAAATGTTTCCATCATTATAATAAAAATAAATAAAATTAAATTAAAATGTATTATTTATATAAATAAAATTAAATTAAATTATTCCTTGTTGTGTGTTATTTTTTAAAGGAAATTTAGGATTCATCTATTCGAATATAAAATAACAGAAACTTGTATGTAGTGAAAAATATAAGGACTTATCCGATTGTCTAAATTGTTTCTCTTTATGAAAAAATCTAATGAAATTTAATGGAATTTCATAACATTGTGAAATTAAATTTGTCATGTGCATAACTTTTCAAAGAAAACAAGACTGTACATGTTTAAGCGACATGAAAACAAGACTGTGTATGCTTAAACGATATGGAAACAAGACTGTGCATGTTTAAGCGTCATGAAAACAGGACTGTACATGTTTAAGCGACATGAAAACAAGAATTTGCAAATAAGCAAAAACAAAATTTTTTTTTTGATCTAGCGAAGTAAAGCTAATAAAGAAATAAAAACCATTCACATAATTAATTCTTTTTCCAATATTTTATTTAAAATTTTTTCTTAAAAATTCATACACATATTTAACTAATGTATGTAGATACCCAGAAAAAAATTAGACAAAAATTCTCTATTTCAAGTAGTAAAATGTGAAAAAAAGGTGTGGTACATTAGAAGAAAAAAAATAAATAAATAAATATATAGACTGACTGACGAACTAAAACGTACACTCTGTCCGATGGACACACAAAGCACACTTAAACATTTCAGAAATATATACACAACGCGCTGAACTTTAATAAAATGAGAAAAAAAATCATATAGAACGTCAAATGAAAGCCATAGGTAATAGCCCTTCATAAAATAAACATATACATATGTACCTTATTAATGTAAACATATTATCAGTATAAAGCAACAGAAATTTCGTCAAACAAAGTCATCTTGTATCCTAGAGGAACCGTCGAAAGGGTATACCTAAAGTCTCTGAAAACCACTTCGTTTTCTGATGACCGCTTTTCAACAAGAAAATAAGTTAGTTCATTGTGACTAATTTAAAAGTACATTTAAATTCAGTCTCATATCCGATCTTAACTGCATCAGAATTTAAGAAAAAAGTTCCTTTTATTCTATTGAATAAAATTTTAATTTAAAACAGTAAGCAAAGATATCAGCTTCAACTTCAAATGATTTCATCACAAAAAAAAAAAAAAAAAAAAAAAAAAAAAAAAAACTAGTGATTGTTTTCAACAACTATGAAAATAATAATTACAATATCAAACTCCCTTTTGATTTTAAATGTTTATCAATAAAAATAAAAAAAGAAGTAAGTTGACTACCAAAGAAAAAAAAAACTATCAGTATATAAGCTGGAGTGCCGGATCAGTTTCATTTAAAAATGTTTATACATTTTCATAAAGCAAAACAAGATTTCGAAAACAAATGTAGAAAGTGAAGAAAAAAGTCTATAGTTAGAAAAAATTATGTACCCCAAAAATTTCTAACGTTAACTTACTAACGTTGCATCAACTTTAAAAAAATTTAAATTAAGTTTAAGAAATATTTCTATTATAGTTGCTATTACTATAGAGTATATATCTTCAGGAATTCAGTTTTACTTAAAAACAGAAAATCTTCACAAACTTTTAAGTAAACGCAGATAAAAATTAAAACGTTGTTATTTTCAAATAAAAAAAACTGAATATATCGCATCTATACACAGACGAATATTTACAACAACAACACCAACAACAAGAAGAACAAAAGACATCAATGACAAAAAAAAATGTATTCAAAGATTGAATTAAACAAAATCTGTAATATAAACAAATTTTATATAGGCAGACTTTAACGCGAGACAAATTTAAGTATGAGAAAATATAAAACAAGCGTAAGTATAAAAACATATTAAGATTAGCGAAGTCCAGATATATGATAGTATTTTATAGTACCGAATGTCGATATTGAAAACAATTTATTTCTATCTACATATAAATATCATGGCAAATACACACACAGCAGAATTCATCTAAGAAAATTCCAAGAAAATTTCAACAACACCCTACCTTTCACAAATCACGACCAGCCTAAAATTCCCCCCAGATATACATATAAAAATTCCCATTGTCATACATACATACATATACAATTACAGAATTAATCTCAAGAACACAACACTCACCTACCCTAAATTATGAATAGTCTTAAACTGCTACAGACGTCTATACACATAGATTCTCCCGGCTACATAATACAAGAACACCTCGCCCCTAATAAATCCCAATCATCTTAAATTCTTACAGAAACAGATACATACATACACATAACCAATTTACCTCAACAAGATCCTCAAATCACGATCAGCCTTAAACTACTATAGACAGACGCATTCGCAAATCACCATGGCTACATATTACGTCAACAACCCTGCCCACCCAAATCATGGTCAGCCTTAAACTCCTACAGAAATACAAACACACAGATTCCCCCGGTTACATTAATAGAATGCTTCGCCCCTCAAAAATCACAATCAGCCTTAAGCTCCTACAGAAATACATATGTACATTGAAATTAATACAAACATACACAGACACACACACACACACGCGCACACACATACACACAATCGATCTACCTCAACTACACCCCGCCCCCTGCCAATCAAACCCTCACCTAAATTCTCACAGACAGACAGACACATCCACAAATTCCTATGGTTACATAATACGGCAACAACGCCACCTACTCAAAGCGCGTCCAAATTCTCACAGTCTATCAACACGAACATTAGCATTAGAAAAAATAACTTTCACGTTTTCCCGTCGTCATTAGGAAAAATCATTTTCCCGTCGGCATATACACACATAAAAACAGTCAAACTATGAACCGCCTTAATACATTCCCTATCCACTTTCATTCGCAACAGGGTTGCCACTCTCTGCAGCTATTAGATTATTTCCCCAGAGATCGCAAACATAAATGCATATATACACAATAAACCTACATAAGCATACCAACGACAACTCAAAACAGCAGCCCAAAGTCTATCAAATAACAATCACTATATGCACACAAATACACGGATCCCTTGTAACTACCCTGCAGTCAGACTGGGAGCAAGTGTCTTTGTGTCAACGCTAAAATTCTAGTAAAAATAGTGGTATAATAAGTTTTCTTCTATCCGTCAGTATAAAAGAAGAAGAGAAAACAGATATGATGTATTTGTGGTGGAATTGTCAATAAGTTTTGAATATACATACATTTGTATATACGTCGCACAAGCGACAAGTCGAAAGCGACTCAGTACATTTTCACCATCGACGTTTCCTACTGGGTATAATGATTGTCTGCCACTACAACAAAAGTATCGGACACCATCAAACATACAAGTAAATACCAAAACACACACTCATACACACACACAAACACACACACACCCCCATACACACATACAAACACCCCACATATACATGCATACACATAACCAAAGAATCAGACTCACACACACACACACGTACATACATCCATGCACTGCAAGCACAACATTTCTCTACAACAACAACGAAAGCTGTGCACACAAGTATACATACATACACACGAACGAAGAATCAAGCACACACACACACACACACACACACACACAATATCAGCATGAAAATCCCCAAAATCCCCCCATTTGTAACAGGGTTGCCAACGTTTTTGTTTTTTCCCGGTTTTGAATTCCCAAAACATGTCGTCCTCCGCCATTAACAATCTACTGAAGCAAATTACAACTTGTCCTTTCTTAACTACTTCTTATCGTTATTATCCACTTTCAACGAGGTCTTAACTTGACTACTTTCTGATTACTACTGCCCTGTTCTCGCACATCCTGCCACTTTTTATAGCACAGGAACCGGTTCTCGAATGTTCGCCCGATAGGTGCATGATGCCATCTGTATTGTCATTTACTATTGGTAGCCAGATGTTCAAACAGTCCTATAGCACAATCGGGAAAATTCATGTTGCTGCTTCTAGGAGTTTGTAGATAATTCGATTGGTCGTTATTTTTGAATTTCAAAGTAACGACTCTTATGTTGGCAATGCGGTTTGCTACTGGTAGTACAGTGCACGCACTTTTATTTGCATGTGTGTGTGTCTGTAGCTATGTATACAATTATTGTTGTTGCTTTAGTATTTGTACGAAAATATGTGTGTACGTTTAGTGCTTTAGTTAAATACTTCCAGATAGTTCTTTGCTTTAACCCTGTAGGAATATTTTTACGTAACAATACTTTGCGTCAACCAATGCTAGAAGCTCAATTGAGTACCACCCTTTGTAATTATAATAATCTGTAGCCTCTTCGTGACTTGGATGAATCTCAACGTGGCAACCATCAATAAATTAAAGACGTATAAAACAAATAAGTCTTAATAGTGACACATTTAACTTGCCAAGAGCCCCCATACACATTGGATATCCAAGTATTTCAAACTCTTGGACAAGTTCTTTAACTTTTTCCCGTTTTAAGGGAAAATTATTTATATATAATGGAGACAAAACCCTCCACACTTCGGCACAAAAGCTGAACAGAATTATACATACTGTTGCTTTCCCAACTTTAAGCAAATTACTGATAGTGCGGTACTCTGCGGACGAGCCCAGCGCATACAAGCTAATTGCAACCCTCTTTTCTAATGGTATTGCTTCTCGCATATTAGTGTCGTTTTTCTGAAGCTTACTTAAAAACTCGCACAATTTAAAAAATGACCCCCGACACATCCTAAAGTTATTTTGGAAGAGACTTTCGTCAGCTACTTGGCAGTCTTTCTCCCAGAAAGTTTGACTCCGATCCAGAAATAATTCAAAGTTTCATAAATAATTCACAAGAACATGCTTATATACTATATATATACATAATTATGTATGTGTATATCCATGCATTATGTAACTTACTAGTTTCCAAGCGAGCCTTTCAGAAGTTAACGACAATTCAACAACATTAAGCAGTCGCAGCTGCTCTAAAAGCTGGGAATGCTCTGCTTGAGCTTCGTCGGGAAGTTCAAGAACATATTAGAATCCTCCATAAGTCTTACCTTTAAGGATGTTCTTCTTGTCAGAAAAGCATGTATCAAATTTCGTTTTTTTTCATCCATTATTATGTTTTGTTTTATTTTATTTATTTTAAATAATAAACTTTTAACTTTTGATTATTATTCTGTTTTCGTTTTGTTTGACAATTCTATTTTGTTTCGACAGGTATTACAGATAAACTGGCGATAAACTGCGATAAAAGTTAGAGAAGATACCAATTTTACGCGCTTCGCAGGCAGATTCATATTGAATGTACTTGATTCGCTATCATAATTTTATGTGGCGAAGCAAGTTGATTCGATCATGATTGGGGTGTGAAGCATGAATAGAGAGCGAAGCACGTATCATGTAAACATACTATTAAAAAAAAAGCTGGACATTTTCAAAGCATATTTATATAAAGTATATGCAGGTCTCCAACAACTAAGAAAATGCCAAAACAACACACGTTTTGTTTGTGTAAAAATAATGGATGAATGTCAAAAACAGATGAATACAATCAGACCTGTGTAACTTGTGTTGCTTTTGCACAAGCACTAAATGAAAAACAAAAATTTTTGTGCAAATTTAAATTTGATGAATATAGTGCACTATTTTTTGCACAAAAACTAAAAATCTTAAAAGTAATGCATTAATATTGCATCAGCAGGTAATCGAATGGCAAAAAATAATATTTTGCATTATCGCATATTGCAGTACAATTAGATAAAATATAACCATTTTTTTTATCAGTTAGCACAAATAAATTATTAAAATATACACAAAATTTCACATTGAGGGCACCTACCTATATACCTCCAAGACCAAATGTTTCGCGATTTTCTAAAAATTTTAAAATCGTTAAAACAGTTAGGCCCCTTTCAGATTTGGCAACTTTACTTGCGCAAGTCTTGTGTTTGTGGGTGTGAGAGGAAAGGTCGGTTTGAAGGGGAAAGAATTGCCGAGATTTGCTTGTACTTGGCAATTTTGTTTCTGCTGTCATTCTTGTCTTGGGATATTTATTTGTTTTTGACATTGCCATTTATTTCTTCTTCGCTGTGTTGTCTAATTTTGTGTTAAGAAAATTTTATATTTGTTAATAAACGTAAACAAATTAAAGCGTCAACAAATTAAGAAAATTCGAGTATAAGAAAATTAAAATTGCTCAACAAAGTTGCTGAATGTGAACATAAAAGCAAGTTCAAGAGAATAAATAAAAATGAAAATTATACTTGCGCAATTAAAGTTACCTAATCTGAAAGGGGCCTTATATATTGAAAAATTGTGATTTTATGAGCGAAAAGTACTACTGCTTCGAACAATTTGTATGTATGTACGTATTTTTTTATGTATGTATGTACATGTTCACGTTTTATCTAATTCTATTGCGCACTATATGTTTCAGTTATAATGCAATAATATTCATCATAATGCATTACTTTGAGGAGACTTTACTTTAGAGCAAAAAATATTGCAATAAAAACATAAAGGATAGTGCCAACGCAATAAATTTGCATTTGCATTGATTTGGTTTGTGTGCGAAAATGTTCAATGCATTTGCACATTTAATGTAATAGTCCCAGATCTGCATACAACAAAAAGGAAATGTATGGACAGACAAAACCAAGGTAAATTTATTAATTGATAAACCCGTTATTTCTACAAACAGGTAATTTATCTGAGGTTTTTACCTGCGAGTCTGCCTTATAAAATTTAACTTACACGATAGATATCTGTACACTAATAGGTAGGTATCTACGACTAGAAATAACGAGCATTAGTATAATAAAATATACATGTATATTTTAATTATTATTTTTAAATGTCTGTACACCTTTTTTAAGTAAAAATTTATTTAAACTTTTTGACATTTTTTTCTCTACACACAATTGTGTGTAGACAAAACAAAATGGCATATGAAAATTGGAAACAACTTTTGGCAGGCACGCATTACCACTAAGCGAGAAAAAAATTAATCACCTGAAGACTTGCATATACTTTATATAAATTTACTTTGGACATTTTGCAATACAATTTTCATGAAAGAATAGTTACTTTTTTGTTATACAAACAATTTTATTAAAAAATATATGCTTACATTGTTTTTTTAAATTTTTAAATAATACTCTAATACACTATTCACATAGCCAAATATAACTTAACTTGAATTTTTTCAGTTCATTTATCTATATGTATACGTACGATCAAATAATAAAGGGTGTTTTTTATTGGGGTATAGAACTTTAAGTTGGCATCACTTTTTTAACTGGCGGCCATTTTGTCAGCTGTCAAGTGATTAATATTTAGTTTCGTTTGCCATTTCATCATGAACAGGTTGACAAAAGAACAACGCTTGCAAATCGTGCAAATTTATTTCGAAAATAATGGTTCAGTTCGCGAAGTTTACCGCAAGCTCCGTCCATTTTATGGTCGACATAATCGTCCATCAGAGCAATTAATTCGGTTAACCATGGATCGTTTTCGCACTACGTTTACTCTATGTGATAATACGCATCCGCAGAGACGTCGAACAGTGCGCACCGAAGAAACAATTGCCGCTGTAGAGCAAAGTGTTGAAGAGGACCCGAATGAATCGATTCGCCACCGTGCACAGCAATTGGAGCCGACTAACCGACTATTTTGTTCCCGAATTGGATGGCATGAATGTGGATGAGTTGTGGTTCCAACAAGACGGCGCTACATGCCACACAGCGCACGCCACAATCGATTTATTGAAGGAAACATTCGATGAGCGCATAATTTCGCGGAATGGACCTGTCAATTGGCCACCAAGATCGTGTGATTTGACACCATTGGATTATTTTCTTTGGGGATATGTGAAGTCGCTCGTCTACGCCAACAAACTAGAAACGTTAGGGGACTTGGAAGCCAACATTCGTTGCGTTATTGCCAACATACGGCCCCATATGCTCGAAAAAGTGGTTGAAAATTGGACCTGTAGAATTGGCTTTATTCGAGCCAGCCGCGGCGGCCACATGCCCGAAATCATATTTAAACATTAATGGCATAAAATTATCCTTCCAATTAAGCCAAATTGATGGACATTAAAACGATTTTCTTGTGTTTTATTTCAATTCAAAGTTCTATACCTCTTAAAAAAACACCCTATAGTAACACGAAACAATATAGGCATCTAACGTTAAAATTCAAAAGGACTTGTCTTTAAACCGAAATCGAACATTACGGAAAAATAAAAAGTGTTTTGTAGATAATTTATCTAGCTTTTGTTTTCGTCTATCTAGAACAGATTGTATAACCAGATTTGTGTTGTCAGAGAACCCAGTTTTTCAGTTCTTTTAATTTTTACATTCAACATTTTTGATAACTAAAGCTATGTACAGACGATTGTCAGATCTTACAATATTGTCAGATCTGGCAATGTGCTGACAATGTACTGGCAATCGAAGATTGCCAGCACAATATTCCTTGTCAGTTCACACGGTTGTCAGAAAATCTTACAATTTATTGCCAGACGGTTGTATGACAATAAAATCATCTGGCAAAATCGTCAGTAGAAAAATTGTCAGTTCACACGGTTGTCATATGCACAAATTGTTAGATCTGTTGTTATGCGTTACCAGACTTAAATCATTTGTTAGAAATTGTTAAATATTTATCGTTTGTGTTTTTGTTAAATGTTAAAAGTTAAAGTATAAATTATTATGGACCATAAAGAAGCAATTGCAGTGATTTTATCTGCATATATTTTATTATAAATTTTTTCTTTAAAATCAAGCGTGTGCGGTGTTGCCCATAGAAAGAATGCTCTTACAATGAAGCCATTGACAATATTGTTTATAATTAACATAGTTTTTTATTTATAAATTTATTATTATGGTTTTATTCTTTTGTCTTTATAATTCTGATTAACTCTTGCTTATTATGCATTTTTAGTTTCGTTGCACTCTTAAGTATTTTATTACAATTATATAGTCTGTTTGTAAGTCACTCTTGTCTATTATGCATTTTTTGTTAATTTGTTTGGTTTTTGTAGTACGATCACCTTTTAGACATTAAATTGCATGCTAAGTGTTTTGTTCGCCTCATGTTCATGGTCACACAGCCAATGAACTTAAAATATGATACATAATACCATAAATGCTAAGTATGTAAAATTAACAGTAAATAACATTTTATATTAAATTAATAGTAATCAATATTTCTGTATAAAATGAAGAAAAATTTAAATAAAGAAAACCTTTTTGTTATTGAACATTAAAGAGTCTACATCAAATCATTTCTTCAAACAACTCGGTTCAAGTACTGTTTGTTGTTGAATAAACCTTAACACTTTAACACTTTAATCAAGTTTATGTGCTGAGATTAAAACAAGCATCTAATTAACAAACAGGTTAATTAACATTTTGGTGACCCCGACGTGATCGTCAGTTTGTTGATTGGTTAATATCATCTTTTCATCAAGAAAAAATAATTCAACATGAGCTCATTTACGGAACTGGTTACGTCTCAGCAGCGAATCGGTCAGCGGATCGTAACCATCATCCGCAACTATAAAAAGTATGCAGCATCGAGGAAGACATCAACAAGCTACTTCCAAGAGCGATTAAGAAGACTGGACGAGGAATGGACAGCCTTTGAAGTCAATGACAGCCAAATTCGCGAGCTGGAGAAGATTCAACTCGACCATGACAACTTCCAAAAGGATTATTACACATCAATCCTAAATATCGTGCAGCAATACAGGAGGGAGTTTGAAGTATCAATGCTGAAACTACCTATACCTGAAGCCACGAATACAGATGATCAAATACAGGTAGAACTCGCTAAGAAAGCCACGGCACCAGTTGGTGAGCTGGTAAAACTTATGCGAAGGCAGGCAGCCATGATGGCATCGGTCAATCGACTATTAACAGATGACGTTAGTCATGACGATGCCATAGCCGCCACCAGGTTATGGCAAGACATTGAGGAGCTACACTACAAAATCTTAGAAATATGTGATGAAGGAAATCAGAATGTATACAATATGGAGAGGTTTATCCAGCTTGAAGGGCAGCTCCGAGCAGCCTCCAGAAGACTTAGAGACAACACAGTTCAGAGTAATCATGGGCAAAACATTGGGCATTTAGACACATTGACAGTACCTATTCTGAAAATCACTATACCCAAATTTGATGGAAACCAGATGAAATGGCAGGAATTTCATGATCTATTTTTATCACTGTTGTCAAGAGTCCAAAAAATTTGGTACTTAAAAACACACTTAGTAGGGGAGGCAGCAAACTTGATAAAACATTTTGCTGCAACAGAAGAAAATTTTGAAGCCGCATGGACGATGGTCATAGACCGCTACAACAACAAGAGACTACTAGTCAGCAGATTAGTTCATGATTTGGTCGAAGATGCAGATGATAGAATAATTGACAACTTTAAAGAGCTTCATGACAAGACTCAAGAGCGCCTTTTAGCACTACAGAACCTTCAAATTCATCACCTTCATCTTGGGACCCGCTTCTGCTGCACTTATTGCTAAAAAGGCTAGATCGAAACACACGATTGCGTTTTGAACAGTCTCTATTACAACCACGAGAAGTTCCAACAGTTAAAGAATTTTTGATGTTTTTGGAAAAACACTTCCAGTCCATTGAAGCAATGGGGGTCAAAAAGAAACACCCAATTTCGAAGGTTTGCACTTCAGTGGTAACTCAAGACGATTTCTGTGTCATGTGCAGAAACGGTAATCACCCCTTATTTGCTTGCAAGATTTTCCATCAATCATCACCGATAGCTCGGCTTCAATTCGTTCAAAAGAAAAAATATTGTTTCAATTGCTTAAAAACAGGCCATAACGTAAAGAATTGCATTTTTAGAAGCTGCATGAAGTGTAACGAAAAACACAACACACTTCTTCACCTAGAAACCTCAGAACAAACCAGAAGCAACACGGCTTCAAAGAACCAGACATCTAAAGGAAGCTTAACTCTTAATGCACAAGAAGCTGCCACATTAACCACAGCTAAAAATTCAAGTTCAAGCAACTACGTGCTTCTTAGCACAGCATTAATCATCGTCAAGGCAAACGGAAAAGAAATACAATGCCGAGCAATTCTTGACTCCGGATCTCAACTTAATTTCGTCAGTGAGCGACTAGTTAAGCGCTTAGGACTTTCAACAAAACCAGCTTCTATCTATATAAATGGAATCGGAGCAAGCAACGCTAAGGTTCGGCACAGAGTCAATATCACGTTACATTCTAGACTAAACAACTTCACGACGCAACTCGAAGCAGCTATTCTTCCTCAGATAATATCTTCACAACCGTCACAAACAATTAACATTGAAAATTGGCCAATTCCCAAAAACATCAAACTTGTAGACCCGGAATTCAATCGTCCTGATAAAATAGATGTGCTTCTAGGTGCAGAGTTTTATCATCAGTTATTTTCAATCGGACAAATAAAATTGGGCAAGGAGCTGCCGACTTTGCAAAATACGGTATTGGGATGGGTTATTTCAGGAAGGGTTGGTGAAATTCAGCTATCATCGACAACCTGTGGAATGTGTACTGAGGAGGAAATCAAGCTGGAAGAAACAATTACGCAACTATGGGAGCTAGAAAAGGTGGAAGCAGCAGATAAAACACTTTCTACTTCAGAAAGGCTTTGTGAAAATCATTTCGCAAATACTTATAGAGTCGATCAGAATGGAAGATTTGTCGTGAGACTGCCATTTTGCAGTAATCCCGAGGAACTAGGGGAGTCTCAGGGAATAACATTCAACAGGTTTCTTGCTTTAGAGCGTCGACTTGCAAAGACACCAGAAATTAAAATGCAATACATACGATTCATGGAAGAGTATAAGTCGTTAGGACATATGACCGGAATAGACACCAATTCCATAGATAAACCTAACTACTTCATTCCTCACCACTGCATACTCAAGCCTGAAAGTTCGACAACTAAATTAAGAGTAGTCTTTGATGCCTCTGCGAAGACTTCTACTGGTGTATCATTAAATGACTTAATGTACACTGGGCCAACCGTTCAAAGCAAACTCTTTTCCATTATACTCCGTTTTCGAATACCACGCTTTGTGTTTACCACAGACGTGGAAAAAATGTATCGACAAATGCTTATACATCCGGAAGACAGGAAATTTCAAACCATCATTTGGAGAGAGAGTCCAACTGCAGCAATCAAGCATTACCAATTGAACACAATAACCTATGGCACCCGAGCTGCACCGTATTTAGCAACTAAATGCCTGGAAAAAATCGCAAAAAAGAATATAGCACGATACCCTCTTGGAGCCAACTTTCTACTCAATAATTTTTACGTCGATGATGGGATGGGAGGAGATGATAGTTTGAGTACAAAAATCACCATTCAGCAAGAATTGAAGCACATATTAAAACAGCATGGCCTAACTTTGCAAAAGTTGAGTGCAAATCATCACCAACTACTCCAAAACATCTCAACGAACGAAGAAGTAAACATTGATTTTAACAACGAAAATCATCAAACAGTCAAAACCCTGTGATTGACATGGATACCAAAAGTCGATGAGTTTTGTATAAAGGTATGTTTGGGTGATACCAAACGTGTTACTAAACGAATAGTTGTCTCAGATTTGGCTCGATTATTCGACCCGCTGGGAATTGTATCTCCAATTGTAGTCACGGCAAAAATGTTCATTCAGGAATTGTGGCAATTAAAACTTGAATGGGATGAAGCCCTACCAGCAGAACTACATACAAAATGGATGAACTTTCGGAACGACTTAACACACATAGACAACCTCAAGTTTTCGAGACATATCTTCCAAGGGCAGATTGCATCAGAAATGCAAATTCATACATTTGTAGACGCTTCAGAGAGAGCATATGGGGCAGCAATATACATAAGGTCAATTATAAAAAATGGCCAAATAATAGTAAGGCTACTATGCTCAAAATCACGAATAGCACCTTTAAAACAACAAAGCCTTCCCCGTCTTGAACTCTGTGCAGCACGCTTAGGTGCTCAACTAACGGCTCGAGTGAAAGAGGACTTAAAACTTGAGGATAAGCCTACCTTCCTCTGGACAGACTCAATGATTGTTTTGACCTGGATTAACTCGCAGTCATCATCTCATCAAACGTTTGTGGCCAATCGAATAGCCGCGATTCAGGAATTAACAATGGCCGAACAATGGCGACATGTAACTTCAAAAGAAAATCCTGCTGACATCATATCGCGAGGACTGTCTCCAAAGGCATTACCATCATGCAACTTATGGTTCCATGGCCCAATCTTCCTACATGGGCATGAAGCAGTTTGGCCACAAAGATACTCGAAGGCCACAGAAATACTGGAAGGTAACATGGAGCGAAAGAAAACAGCTACCGTGTTAGCAATTGAGAATACAACACCAATAATCTACAACGTTGATCACAAGGGATCATTTCGAACATTGCAAAGAATTGTAGCCTATATGCTACGATTTATTAACAAGACAAGAAAAATAAACACACGTCCGGAACTCGCCTTGACAGTAATGGAACTCGAACAAGCCCTTGTAGTTATTGTACGAGCAATGCAGTCAGATTTCGAAGACGACTTAAAACATTTAAAAAGAAGTAATGTAGTTAGTAAGACAAGTCCTTTCAGCAACCTTACCCCATTCTTGGATTCAAATGGTATAATTAGAGTGGGGGGACGATTAAGCACATCTTCCCTTTCATATGACGCCAAACATCCCTACAATGACCCAATCGCAAAGTTACTCATGCAAATGGTGCATGAACAAAACAGACATTGCGGTCCACAAGCACTCCTGTCATACATTAGACAAATATATTGGCCAATCAAGGGAAAATCCGCAGCAAGATCTACTGTACAACATTGTATACGATGCTCCAAGGCCAAGCCAAGGCTGCTCAATCAGATTATGGGCAACTTACCAGCGGCGCGTGTCACACCAGCTCGACCATTCATCAACGCTGGAGTTGATTTTTGCGGACCATTTTATGTCCATTATAAAGTCAGAGGGAAAAGGCCTCAAAAGGTTTACATCGCAGTGTTTTGCTGTTTTGTTACCAAGGCAGTACACCTGGAATTAGTGAGTGATCTTACCACCGAATCGTTTATAGGATCACTAAAAAGATTTGTAAGTAGGCGAGGTCAATGCCGAAACCTCTATTGTGACAACGCTACCAATTTTGTAGGAGCAAAGAATCAATTAACAGAATTATCAGAAACTATCCATTCTGGCTCAGCTCAAGAAATAATTAACCGAGAATGTACATCAAGAGGGATAACATTTCATTTTATACCCCCAAGAGCACCACATTTCGGTGGCTTGTGGGAAGCTGCGGTCAAGTCAGCAAAACATCTTCTCGTCAGAAGTGTGTCAACAGCATCGCTCACGTATGAAGAACTTGACACGGTAATCATTGAAATTGAAGGAATTCTCAATTCAAGACCAATAAGCCCAATGTCAGAAAACCCCAATGACTTAGCAGCATTAACTCCGGGCCACTTCCTTATTGGGGAACCCCTCAATGCTCAAGTTGACGTAAATTGCACCCAAGAACGAGGCAACTTATTGACCAGGTGGAAACTAGTAACTCATCTCAAAAATGAATCTTGGAGACGATGGTCGAGGGAATATTTGAATGAACTACAATATCGACATAAATGGAAAACTCAAGCAAACAATATTAAAACCGGGGATATGGTAATAATCAAAGAAGACAACACAACACCGATTTTAAGCTGCGCTCAACGGGGGGAGCATGTTTATAATTAACATAGTTTTTTATTTATAAATTTATTATTATGGTTTTATTCTTTTGTCTCTATAATTCTGATTAACTCTTGCTTATTATGCATTTTTAATTTCGTTGCACTCTTAAGTATTTTATTATAATTATATAGCCTGTTTGTAAGTCACTCTTGTCTATTATGCATTTTTTGTTAATTTGTTTGTTTTTTGTGGTACGATCACCTTTTAGACATTAAATTGCATGCTAAGTATTTTGTTCGCCTCATGTTCATGGTCACACAGCCAATGAACTTAAAATATGATACATAATACCATAAATGCTAAGTATGTAAAATTAACAGTAAATAACATTTTAAATTAAATTAATAGTAATCAATATTTCTGTATAAAATGAAGAAAAATTTAAATAAAGAAAACCTTTTTGTTATTGAACATTAAAGAGTCTACATCAAATCATTTCTTCAAACAATTCGGTTCAAGTACTGTTTGTTGTTGAATAACCCTTAACACTTTAACACTTTAATCCAGTTTATGTGCTGAGATTAAAACAAGCATCTGATCTAAAATGTCTGACAAATATCTGGCAATAATTTTACAATGTGTTCACATGATTGTAGATGTCTGGCAATTTTTTGTCAGCTGCTGGTCTTGCAATGGACTGACAATGCTTTTTCTGGCAACGACGCACAGTGGCACATTTGAAGAGATGGCGGCCAAAAGTCTTCAAAAAAATTTTTTGTGTCACCGATTTAATTTTTTTTATATAAAAGTAAACACATAGGAACCTCAAAGTCCAGAAATCTAAGATTTTATTTAGATTATTTCTCTTCGAATAGGGTGATCAAAAACGTTCTTTTTTAAAAGAAGCTGAAATTCAAAATATTTTAGAAAATTTTTGAACTTCAAGTGGTTTTATATATTTTTGGAAAACAATTTTTTCTTCAGACAATATCATTTCTTAACTTATAAAATAAATTAAAAAAATCGTGCCTTACTTTACTCGAGTCCCAGATTTGGGGATTATAATAAAGGTCTAAAATATACCCAAATCTCGATGTTCAGTGGAACGCAACTTTTTTTTTGCCAAAAACTTCGTAAAATGACTTATAACGTGTTATAGTATGTACTTTGAGCTATTATTATATGCTAATTTTTTAAATTTATATTTGCATCTCTAGCAACTACAATGATTTTACTACTTGCATGTCGGATATTTTAGCTATGGGAGTGCGGTACATGTACATGTGTTTGTGTGTGTATTGTGTGCATGTTTTTCTTGTTTTTCGAAGAAGTTTTATTAATGAAAAGGGTATAATAAAAGACTGTTATTATAATGCATTAAATGCATTTTTGTAATTTAGGCCATTAAAAAATGTATAGTTACATATAAGCGGGGGTAGGTCCATGAGTTGTTGTATTTGGACTGATATATTCGACCTTTTGTTATAACTTTATTGTGTACACAGGTAGCTGCTGCTCATATAAAGGTTAAAATACGATAGACACATCAGGTTTTCTTGAACCAGGTCTCTTTAATTCTCTTTTAAACCTGTCCGGTTGCTTAGACACACAGTTTGTGTTCAATTTTTTAATGAGTTTTGAATATGAGAATGAAATAACAAAAGAGAATTGAAGTAACTTGTCGGTACAAGCATGTCTGTACTCCTCTTCTTTCTTCTTTCCTCTCTCTCGTTGCAACACATACCTGCTTCAAGATAACTTGATGTGTATAAAAACAGACAAAATTAATAAAGACGATCAGTATTGTCAAAACGATGGCTAAGTTCAGTTATAACGATCTTGCTAATATTTATTTTGAACAAAAAAACAAAAACGATGTTATATTACACATTTTAAAAGACCCTTATTTTGAGTTGTGCGACCATTTAAAAAAAATTAATAATTTTTTAACGCGATTAAGTAAACGGTATAATGAATGTAATAGAAATAAGGAAAAAATGTTTAACTGCAACAAACAATGGCTTACAAGCGAACTTTTATTTGAAAGCCAACCAAAACCAGCAAATGTGGGCCGACCTGACAGGCCAGTTGAGGAGTGTAGTGAAAGGTCCCGAAGACGAAAGCTGCAAAGCATGAATGAAGAATTTTCTCAAGAAATAATTAAAGATACGATTTTCCATCAACTAGGACCAACAAAAAATAAAACTAAAAAAAATTGATATAATAGAAAATGTAATGAAAGCGATCCCAAGCGTGTAAAAAGGATTTCAAAGAGCATTCCAACACCAACCGATGATAAAAAATTTACATCTGAAGAAGCATTTTCAATATTTCTGGACTTAAAGCTAACAAAATATCAGTAATATCAGTATATGGAATTGCGAAAGCGGGCACTTGGAAAACATTGCTCCATTTATCCAGAATATAGAGATTTGGTTTTAATTAAAAAAGATTGTTTACCACCACAAAATTCTATAAACATTACAGAAAGTTCAACAGAGGTGGTATTGCAAGACATTAAATCATACTGCGGAAAGATTGTTGAATACATTGGACGCAGATAATATTAAAAAGCTTGGTGACTGTAGCCTAACATTAATTCCTAAATGGGGATGCGATGGATCTTCTGGACAAAAGCGATGTAAGCAGTATAATGCAGAAAAAATATCAGATTCTGACTTATTTATGATATCTTTTGTTCCGTTAAGACTAAAAACAAATAACATTAATTTTGAGCCATCTACTAGCAAAGAAACCGATATTGACATATAGAAAAATGAAATACCTTCCTCAACAAAATATTGTAGACCAATTAAATTTGCTTTTAAGAAGGAAACGAAGGATGTAATATTAGAAGAAGTATCTAAACTTAAACAACAAATAGATAAACTTCAACCGATAACTTTGTTACTTAACGATCAAGAGATTCAAATAAATTATCAAATGTTACTTACAATGATTGATGGAAAAGTTGCACAGGCCATAACTGAAACAAAATCATCTTCGAGCTGTGTTATTTGCAAAAAAAAATTTGCAAGCCAATTAAGTCAACTTCCAACAGAAGACACCACTTTCCAAGAAGCCTATGAGTTTGACTTGTCCCCACTCCATGCTAAAATTCGATTTATGGAACACATATTAAAGCTAAGCTATGATCTAGATTTTAAAGGAACAGTACGAAATAGTGACGAAAATAAAGCCAAAAGAGAGGCAAAAAAGAAACAGGTACAAGATAAATATTTAGAATTGGGTTAACTGATCGATCAGCCAAAGCAAGGAGAAGGAAACACACATGATGGCAACACAGCAAGAAAACTGTTTTCTGATCCTGAAACTGCTGCAGCTATTACAGGAGTAGATTTTGTATTAATAAAACGGTACAAAATCATACTGCAAGTAATATCATGCAATAAAAAGGCAAATGCAAGAAAATTTGGTCAGTATGCTAACGAAACAGCGAAACTATACAACGAAAAATATGATTGGAGGAATATGCCATCGACAATCCATAAAATACTATATCATGGGGAATTCATTATTCAACACAATATGCTTCCGATTGGAGATCTTTCTGAAGAAGCGCAAGAAAAAAAAAGAACAAACATTATAGATATTTTCGCGAGCACAACACAAGAAAGATATCTAGATATAGTACAAATGAAGACCTCTTTAATATTTTACTGTGCACTTCTGATCCATATATCTCCAGCATTCGACAAAAATGGAATTCCACCCCCATGGAATTGGACAAAGACGCCAGGCAGCTCCTTGAAGATGAACAGGAGACATACCTAGATGAAATTTTCACTAAGACAGTTAAATGAAAAATATATTCTATGCAAATTAACATAAAAATTAGAGCAAAAAAGCACAATAAATATTGAAAATTTATAGAAGAAATTTTATTTTATTTGGAATAAAAATATTTTGTTAGAATTTATGGTAAAACCTTTTTTCGGATATGGATCTCCTACATATCTGTTATGGATTCACGTTTAAAATATATATAAATTGTTCATATAATAATAACCTTTAAAGCTGTCGAACTTACATTTGTTAGTGAATTATGATCACCAAGGCTATTTTACGAAATTTGACTTACAAGGACCCTATGAGTAAATGTGGACCGATTTCCCTAAAATTTCACAGGGATATCAACGACTAAAATAAAATTAGTTTTGCGAAATATTATATCAATATTAATATATTTAAAACAATTATGAGCTTCAAACCCGTATTCTAAGAGGTCCATTGGAGAAGAGGGCTAAAGGTCAAAATAAAATGGACCCGGGTGGACGGCTTGATTAAGTATGTAATTTTTTAGTTCAGTTAACGTTACTATTTATAAAATGCAATGTTCAATCACTACATTCACAAATTTATTTTTTTAAGGCCGATAATACCTGTATTTTTAAGTAATTTTTCAATCATATATAAGTGTACTTTAATACGGCTCGATTTTAAATTTAATACATTAAATTGAAGCTTAAGATGTCTTCTATCCAACAAAAAAAATTTCAACCCAGTCAAAAGTTATAGAATTTTGACCGCCAACTCACAAAATGTGCCACTGTGCGACGTCTGACAAAAATTGTTAGTTCACACGGTTGTAAGAAATTTTGAGCACATTTTACTGGCAATATTGTAAGATCTGACAATCGTCTGTACATAGCTTAAGGAAGAATTTGATTGCTTATTAATTTTGTTATATATTTGTTTAGAGTAATAAAAAATAAGCAAAAAAATATTTCCTTAGCTAATAAAAAATTGAAGTTCAGAAATTAAAAGGACTGAAAACGGATGATCAACTAGATTAGTACTAAACATATATAATTATTTATTTAAAAAAGAGAGATATAAAAGAATTGACAAACCGCTATCTTAAAAATGTATTAAAATAATTTTATTTTCCAGTTCGAGCATCGTAGCATATTCATTAATTATATAATCTGTTATAGAAAAGAAGATAGTATAAACTACATAAATTGTCTATAAAACAATTTATTTTTTAGTAATGTTCGATTTAGTTTTCAAGATAAGCACTTTTGAATTTTAACGTTAGGTGTCCATATTATTTCGTGCTGATATTATTTCGATCGAAGCTGTACGTATTAAAATTAAATAATGAAAAAATTATACTAAAAAGCCACGAACAAAACAAAACAAAAAACGTTTTCGTTTGTCTGTACATTGGTGAAAAAAATTATAAAAATTTAATACAAATGGGTGCATTCATAAGACACAACTGTTGCGCAACCGTTGAGTATTTGCCTTAGAAACGCATAGTTGAGTAGTTCCGCTCCACTCAACAGTTGAATAATTTTCGATCATAAAATTGTTTCGCTACCTATAGTCAACATGTTGTGCTCAGCCTGAACAGCTGATCGAATAGAGTTATACCGTTTATATGCTTTGTTAGGTGATAGAAGCAAATATTTGTTAAATTTTACATTACAAATGCATAAAGTAACGAAATAAAGATATAAAATTGAATTATATCCGTCAAGCCGTTTCTAAGACTAACCTATTGAAGCCAACGGTTGCCAACAGTTTCACAACTGTTGAGCTCAAGAGCTACGTCTTATGAATGAGCTTAATTTTATTTTTTCTGTCACACATATTTTGTATTGCTCTTACGGATTTTGATAATTCCAAAGCTTTAGGTATTTGAAGAAAACTTTGAAAAGCTTTGCAAGATTCCTCTAAAATAGTTTTTATTAATATTCCAGCTCTAATAAGATCGAAAGAAATTCGATTTCTCTCTTTTTGTATAAATTGTTTAAGATACTAAAAAATCTTTCACAAAATGCGTTTTGTATTGCTTTTAATTTTCATTAAAAAGTAGGACCATATTTTGTCATTTTACAAATCTTTTGGTAATTGGTTATAAACTGCGCGAAGACAGCAATAGTCGATGTATAGTTTATCATTAGAAATTTAAAGTAATAAATATTTAGAACATTTTGTGGAAAATTGTTTTAGCTGGACAAATTTTATTTTAGCTTGAAACTGGATAGGTACTTAAAAAGCCTGACAATCCAGCCAAAACAAGCACGACTGGAAACCCTAGTGTCACTTCTGTTGTGTTTATTATTTTTTAAGGAATTGCAATGGAGAAGAAACTAATTGAAGCTGTGAATAATCATGAAATTTTATATAATAAAAGCTTACTCCTCTATAGGAATAAGCTGCATGGAGCTCTATAACATAGTGTCTACAGTGTATATACAGGGTGCACCAAAAGAAACCAAGGGGTGTAAAAGTTTAATAACTTTTTTGTTTATTAACTTTTTTTATTTTTTCTTTCAGATTATATAATATACAAAATGGAAATTTTTTTACACTAAGTATGAAAAATGATGTCTCTTAAATGACCACCGTTTTCAGCTTCGCACTGATGGGCTCTTTTTAGAGCATTTTCCATAACATCTTTCAAAACTTGTGGCTGTAGCGTTCGAATTTCCGCAACAATGTTTGCCTTGACTTCAAGGATTGTCTCTGGCTTGTTCACATACACTCGCTCCTTCAAAAAACCCCAAAGAAAATAGTCGGGTGCTGTCAAATCTGGCGATCGCGCTGGCCAAATAATTTCCGAATTTCGAGAAATTATTCGCTCTCCAAAAATTTTACTTAAAAGTGCCATTGTGTCTCGGGCAGTATGGGCAGTGGCTCCGTCCTGCTGAAACCACATACCAGGTCTGTTTTCAAGAGCAGGACGTAAAAAATTTTCTACCATTAAAAAACGATACCGCTCTCCATTTACGGTTACAGCACTTCCATCTTCATTCTCGAAGAAGTAGGGCCCAATGACATTTTCAGATGTGATCTCACACCACACTGTACACCTGATGGGGTGCAATTGGCGTTGATGAATGGCTCTTGGATTTTGAGAACCCCAGAACCTACAGTTCTGCTTATTAACAAAGCCATTCAAATGAAAATGAGCTTCATCACTCATAATCAAATTTTCAATAAAGTTGATTTCATTTCTGGCCAACTCTTGAAATTTAACTGCAAAATTTAGAAGCTGAAAACGGTGGTAATTTAAGAGACATCATTTTTCATACTTAGTGTAAAAAAATTTCCATTTTGTATAATATATAATCTGAAAGAAAAAATAAAAAAAAGTTAATAAACAAAAAAGTTATTAAACTTTTACACCCCTTGGTTTCTTTTGGCCCACCCTGTATTATATATGTACATACTAATATATTTTGTATTACAGAAGATGCTTGCCAAGCTCGGTGGAGATGTCTGCGAGGTAAATTTGTGGAAAATGTCGCGGAGAATCATTATGGTTCTGGAAGTGGAGCGGAAATAACAGAAAGTCTATGGCAACATCAAGACCAAATTGAGCTTCTGCGTGAGCACGTAAAACGATGAAAGTGAGATATTTTTGAATTTTAAATATGTACACAGTTATTTACTTTCCCGTTGCAGGACAGTGGCAAGTTTAAGAGTGTCGAAGAATGTAAGTATGTAGATGAAAACAGTATAGAAACATGGCCTACAATACTATTAGAAGATGACCCTTGCCAAAGTATTGATAATTTAACAGTGGTAATAAAATACTACAATGTATGTACATATGTATAAATAACGTGCCATAAAAAAAATAAAATTCAAATCGTTTTTACATACACACGTGTGTACCAACGTTACCATATAAATATGTATGTATGTTTATTTCTTAAAAACTTATATCTGAAAAAAAAACTTTTTTTCTACAAAAGTATCTAAATTTTAAAAGAAAATATTAAATTATTTACTGCCAGTTTATAGAAGCCATGCAAAAATTCTCGGCTGTCTATTTATAATGAAAACAAAAACAAATTTTGAGTGCTTTGTTTTTGTTTTCAATACAAATAGGCAGACGAGAATTTTCACATGGCTTCTATGAACTGGCAGTTAATGTAGAGTTTCCACATGTCAGCCAGGCAACTCGTTCAGAAAATTTTTATGAAAATCACTCAAATAAATGAGTGCTTTTCATATAAATTTTATACTCGAGTCGGCCGTCCGCATTGTGGAAACAGAGTGTAAAAATATAAAAACGATTAAACTCGCAAACGTAACATTCAATAAAAAAAGCAATGTGAGTCCGATCACAGAGGAGATGTGTAAGCATCTAGTAATGAAAATTTTTTTTTAAGTTGGAAGTACTTTTGCTTTTAGTATATTTTTTTAAATTAATCAATTAAAAGTATCAAAACTTTCAATATTGTAAATACATAGGAAATTGTTGGTTTTTGTTTGTTTTATTAACTTATTTGGTTAGTAAATGGGCACACTGCAGTGTATATATACTGCATTAGAAATTGCAGTAAGCAGTAAATTTACTGATCCTCACAAAAACATAAATGTGAAAAACGGCCAAGTTCCTATCCAAAATTTCGGCCATTAAAAGTAGTGAGATATAAATTTTGACCAAGTTCTTGTTTGGCACAATACCTAACACAGAAATATGCTATGCGTTATATAAATTTGTAATCGTAACGGTGTTATATAATTTCTAGATAGTCATTTAATATTTTTTGTCATTTGCGCCCTAATTTTGATTCCATATATCCAAGAAAATCGGTTTTACTCAAGATTTGCTTCCGATTACACGCTTTCCAGTTCTTATTGGTTAAACAAGCACAAGTGGTCGATTTGAATGAAACGTGGACTCGGAGGTGGTCTTATTTGCTATACAGTGTTTTGAAAAAGACAAAATTTTTGCAATATTGGCTGTGGACCTAGAGGCATTGTTCTGTGAAAAATAGTAAACAGTCTTTTGACGTGAACTCAAGCAGATTGTTCTTTAATTTATGTAAATAGATATATTAGTCAATTTTCAATAAATGGTAAAGTGAGAAAATAAAAAACATGTTGATTATTGAGTTCTTGTTTCAACTTTGATATTTTTTGTTGAGCTTCTCATTTGTTTAAATGAAAGTCTATAAAATAATAACTCTAGTTGGTGTAAGAAACTTTGGGTTAAGGTTCCCTGATAATCTGCATTAGCAATAATAATAATAATAATAATAATAATAATAATAATAATAATAATAATAATAATAATAATAATAATAATAATAATAATAATAATAATAATAATAATAATAATAATAATAATAATAATAATAATAATAATAATAATAATAATAATAATAATAATAATAATAATAATAATAATAATAATAATAATAATAATAATAATAATAATAATAATAATAATAATAATAATAATATAATAATAATAATAATAATAATAATAATAATAATAATAATAATAATAATAATAATAATAATAATAATAATAATAATAATAATAATAATAATAATAATAATAATAATAATAATAATAATAATAATAATAATAATAATAATAATAATAATAATAATAATAATAATAATAATAATAATAATAATAATAATAATAATAATAATAATAATAATAATAATAATAATAATAATAATAATAATAATAATAATAATAATAATAATAATAATAATAATAATAATAATAATAATAATAATAATAATAATAATAATAATAATAATAATAATAATAATAATAATAATAATAATAATAATAATAATAATAATAATAATAATAATAATAATAATAATAATAATAATAATAATAATAATAATAATAATAATAATAATAATAATAATAATAATAATAATAATAATAATAATAATAATAATAATAATAATAATAATAATAATAATAATAATCATAATAATAATAATAATAATAATAATAATAATAATAATAATAATAATAATAATAATAATAATAATAATAATAATAATAATAATAATAATAATAATAATAATAATAATAATAATAATAATAATAATATAATAATAATAATAATAATAATAATAATAATAATAATAATAATAATAATAATAATAATAATAATAATAATAATAATAATAATAATAATAATAATAATAATAATAATAATAATAATAATAATAATAATAATAATAATAATAATAATAATAATAATAATAATAATAATAATAATAATAATAATAATAATAATAATAATAATAATAATAATAATAATAATAATAATATAATAATAATAATAATAATAATAATAATAATAATAATAATAATAATAATAATAATAATAATAATAATAATAATAATAATAATAATAATAATAATAATAATAATAATAATAATAATAATAATAATAATAATAATAATAATAATAATAATAATAATAATAATAATAATAATAATAATAATAATAATAATAATAATAATAATAATAATAATAATAATAATAATAATAATAATAATAATAATATAATAATAATAATAATAATAATATAATAATAATAATAATAATAATAATAATAATAATAATAATAATAATAATAATAATAATAATAATAATAATAATAATAATAATAATAATAATAATAATAATAATAATAATAATAATAATAATAATAATAATAATAATAATAATAATAATAATAATAATAATAATAATAATAATAATAATAATAATAATAATAATAATAATAATAATAATAATAATAATAATAATAATAATAATAATAATAATAATAATAATAATAATAATAATAATAATAATAATAATAATAATAATAATAATAATAATAATAATAATAATAATAATAATAATAATAATAATAATAATAATAATAATAATAATAATAATAATAATAATAATAATAATAATAATAATAATAATAATAATAATAATAATAATAATAATAATAATAATAATAATAATAATAATAATAATAATAATAATAATAATAATAATAATAATAATAATAATAATAATAATAATAATAATAATAATAATAATAATAATAATAATAATAATAATAATAATAATAATAATAATAATAATAATAATAATAATAATAATAATAATAATAATAATAATAATAATAATAATAATAATAATAATAATAATAATAATAATAATAATAATAATAATAATAATAATAATAATAATAATAATAATAATAATAATAATAATAATAATAATAATAATAATAATAATAATAATAATAATAATAATAATAATAATAATAATAATAATAATAATAATAATAATATAATAATAATAATAATAATAATAATAATAATAATAATAATAATAATAATAATAATAATAATAATAATAATAAATAATAATAATAATAATAATAATATAATAATAATAATAATAATAATAAATAATAATAATAATAATAATAATAATAATAATAATAATAATAATAATAATAATAATAATAATAATAATAATAATAATAATAATAATAATAATAATAATAATAATAATAATAATAATAATAATAATAATAATAATAATAATAAATAATAATAATAATAATAATAATAATAATAATAATAATAATAATAATAATAATAATAATAATAATAATAATAATAATAATAATAATAATAATAATAATAATAATAATAATAATAATAATAATAATAATAATAATAATAATAATAATAATAATAATAATAATAATAATAATAATAATAATAATAATAATAATAATAATAATAATAATAATAATAATAATAATAATAATAATAATAATAATAATAATAATAATAATAATAATAATAATAATAATAATAATAATAATAATAATAATAATAATAATAATAATAATAATAATAATAATAATAATAATAATAATAATAATAATAATATAATAATAATAATAATAAATAATAATAATAATAATAATAATATAATAATAATAATAATAATAATAATATAATAATAATAATAATAATAATAATAATAATAATAATAATAATAATAATAATAATAATAATAATAATAATAATAATAATAATAATAATAATAATAATAATAATAATAATAATAATAATAATAATAATAATAATAATAATAATAATAATAATAATAATAATAATAATAATAATAATAATAATAATAATAATAATAATAATAATAATAATAATAATAATAATAATAATAATAATAATAATAATAATAATAATAATAATAATAATAATAATAATAATAATAATAATAATAATAATAATAATAATAATAATAATAATAATAATAATAATAATAATAATAATAATAATAATAATAATAATAATAATAATAATAATAATAATAATAATAATAATAATAATAATAATAATAATAATAATAATAATAATAATAATAATAATAATAATAATAATAATAATAATAATAATAATAATAATAATAATAATAATAATAATAATAATAATAATAATAATAATAATAATAATAATAATAATAATAATAATAATAATAATAATAATAATAATAATAATAATAATAATAATAATAATATAATAATAATAATAATAATAATAATAATAATAATAATAATAATAATAATAATAATATAATAATAATAATAATAATAATAATAATAATAATAATAATAATAATAATAATAATAATAATAATAATAATAATAATAATAATAATAATAATAATAATAATAATAATAATAATAATAATAATAATAATAATAATAATAATAATAATAATAAT